>JAUCMU010000030.1:2626155-2644544 GCA_032275025.1 Enteromius treurensis
GGACGAATCCCTTGAAATATATCATCTGATCGATGTCTTGAGGTGTGGCAACCGTAGTATAAGCGGAATAATTGACTACGGACCGTTAAATTATTAGAAAAATAATGCACACCCGGAAAATAATGTGTTTTCTTTAAACCTCAAACACATGGCATTACACCAAATACACAAAACTACATTCTTTTTAGCGAAAACATATGACTTCTTTAATTAAAAGAGCAACTGTAATTTAAGGCTAAACACTCTACCTGGGTTAATGATCTCATCGTCTTCATTGAAGGTCACTCTGTAGCTCTTCCTTTTCCTCTTGGGTCTCTGAATATCCAGGTTGCCCTCCTCTATGGTGAGGGTGGAGATGCGCTTGTTATGAGCGGTGTTAAACTCAGTCAGGTTCTGCCAAAAGAGCCAAAAAAAAAAAAAAGAACTTTTAGAGAGCTGTTTATTCTTGCAATGGACCTGAAACACCTGAAATTAATCAGCATGACAATAACTACTTACAATGACGGAAACTACCTTTGTAAAAGACTTTGTTCGAAGTGTAATGTTGCTGAAATTCATTTCTATCTGTTTAATTCATAATCATCAAATCTTGTGTAATGACCTTTAAGAGAGTGTGCTTGTGTGACAACTCTGTAGGAGAAAGGTGGTTAGAAAAATTGATCAGAAAGATTCTTCAGAGTTGCCTTTTTGGGAACCTCTGTAAAGGGCACACCTCATGAATATAGGGAAAGATGACCTAGGGGTCAAGGTAGGCTCCAAACATAAGGTGTCTAAGGGAATGATCTATGTAACTGCTTTTCTGTGTCTGTCCCTTTAACGGAAAATGCCAACTGTCTTTAGTTTCTGTAACCTTGGGGTGACGAAGAGATATAAAGCGGAGCTGATGGCTCCCTCCTTTGTCACACTGATTTGTTGTGGACCTTCTTGCAAAAATAAATCTTTTAAAAAGCAATTGCTCAATTTGTTTTTCTTGATCGAGAGCCTCTGAATTTTTGCCCCAACAATTGTTTAATTTAGTTCGTCTCATGTCCCATTAGATTACATGGAGTGGGCGGGGTTTATGACCTATACTGCAGCCAATCACCTGGGGGCGATCAAAGACGCAACGACTTTGCTTGTCAAAGACTCGTGCGGCTCACCCGCTCCAAAGCGGTATTCAAGACAGTGTGGATTTAAGCCTCTTTCACACAGTGACACCAGTAAATTTACGTAAAATTACCAGAATGACTTTACTGATAAATTTATAACTGCACTGTTCACACAGGCAACGCCATTCCGTCTTGTTCAGGAAAAGCACCGTTCACACATCCGTTCCAAAATACTGGTAATTTCTGTAACCTCTAAACAGCTGTGCTTGTATTTGTAAACATGCAGTCAGTCTTTCACATTCATGCAGCTGCTTTTGTCCCAGAGACGACGAATATTTTCAGATATTTGAGACGCAATGTTTGTAGTTTACTCACGACCAGACGTTTTGTTCTATGAATTCCTTGTTAAAGTCCATTACACATGGGATGAGAAGCGCAGCGCCGCGTCTTTACAATGTTTCAACAGTGCTGGAGGTAATGAATCACAACTATGCACGTTACTGTAATTAAGTAGTGTTTCCGCGTACTTGTACATTGAGTATTTATAAAGCTGTGCTTTCACTTGTACTCAAGTACAAATTCAGCGAAATTAACTACTTCGTTACTTTTAAATCATAGTCCGCTCACATTTTTACTGATTTTGGGGTTTAGTTGTAACTAAAACACCAAGCCAATAACAGTGAGCAGGTGAGAGAGGATCGAGCGCAGGAATGATCGCGCGCGAGTGCTTGAATTGCACGCGGATGACACATCAAGTGCGCGCGAGGGTTTAAAATGAGCTCGCTGGCCCCGTTTCTTTGCATGTACATCTGTTTTCCTCTTGTGGAAATGATTTACCGCGTTCGCCAGCATCAGTGTTGCGCTCGCTTATTAATGGCATAGATTTGCCGCCATAGATTAAGTGTGTTTCTCGCGAGCTGGTTGCTGCTGCGGCGGCCGGGAGAGGGTCGCGATGCTGGCTCAGGACGATGGCATCGTCTATCGACCCAACCACAGAAAATGTAGTATTGAGACATCACTAGTTAGGACTAGTTCCTTCACTATAGTATTTATATATTTGTGTTTATTCCGTTTTTATGTTTCTATCACTACAGAACAGCCGTAAAGATCAAGTTCATGCAAACGAGTGGAGCAGACATGTACCTCCAGCTCAGTTTCTTCCTCTGGAAGTCCCAGAAGACCCTTCAGCTCCTCGTCGTCCCCGGTTTTACTGTCCCCGACGCCGGAGCCCGGCTGACTCTGAGGTTTCTCCCGAATGGTGTAAACACGTGTGGAAGCACCAAACGACATGGTGGAGTCAATGGGAACCTGCTGGGGCTTGTGTGGCTCCAGGCGAAGGTGTCCGAGGAACGTACCATGTGCTACAGGAAGTCAACATACATGCTGGTTTACCGGTCCACTCTTATCTGTATGATGTGGCGTGACTGTGTCTGATGCACTTACTGCTGTTGAGGTCGATGAGAAACACTCTTTTCAAATGCCTGTGGTAGACGAGGGCCGCGTGCACCCGAGAGCACGACTGATGGTCGATGGTGAAGTCACAGACGTCTGGGTTCCTCCCGAACAAATAATACTTCTTTTCATCAATGATCAGTTTCTGCATAGAAAGTAATTCAGTGGGCTGTCTGCAGCCGAAGACACTTAAACAACAAACCTTATCAGATACAATTGAGACTGGGTGGTATGAAAGCACAGTAAGGGGGGTAGTAAAAACATTATAAAAATCTTTTGGGTTGCATTCAATAAAAAAATAAATAAAAAAACTTGATCCACTCCTATTTGAGGTCAGCCTGTGTCCACTGATGAAAACACTTGTATTTAGCGGACATTTATTTACATTCGGTTTGTCACACATAAATAGTGCAGCAATGATTCGATTAGTCAAGAATTTGAAGAAAGATTACAGCAAGACACTTGCTGTAATCTCTCCATCAGATAGCCACTTTGTAACTTTTAGTCTTTTTCCACAGAACTACTCATACAATATATATTGTCTTAATGTCCTGTGATTAATCCACTGGGAAATTTAGTGCTGTCCATGAGTTAAATAGTTTCTCTAGGTGCCATTCTATATTGGCACAAGCTAAGCATAATAACAGTATCTGTGTGATACGGCCCATGCCTGCACAAGTACTTTCTTAATGTGCCCTAGAGTTATAACACCTGAGGGAGCGACTCCCCTCTCAGAGCTTAAATCTCAGGGACTTGGGTTTCTGTAGCACCATTTGGACCCGACAGCCACGATCACGCATGCATCAGTATGAGAAAACTCAACTGAGCCGCAGACAGAGAGGTCAGTATCTGGTGCATCCCGGTCAAACACAGAATGATTAAATACACAAATAAACCCAGATTTAAATGTCTTATTTGATTTATTTTTGTGCTTTTTATCTTGGATATAGACGTGCTGCTTTAAGAATCCTTCAAATTTCTTTACACTTGTTCTGTGGAAAACGATAACAGGTCTGGAACAACACAAGAGGGGGTACAATAGCAAACCCGTCAAATTATTAGCAGATATTCTTAAAACGCAAAGCAATACCTCAACAAGTTTGTCTCCTTTCACCACGTCCAAATGCAGTCCTGCTGGAGGCTTTCCTGCCCTGAGAATAAACACAAGGCTTGAATGAACTCGTGAACACCCCCAAATCATCTAACAACGTGCATTTGCTAAAAACAATCTCACTAATAAAGCATTTAACATCTGACGTGTTCTCTGTTAAAATCTACTTCGATTAAATAAACGCAATATACACAAACAATGCAATTTGTAAAACAAGTTTAGGTTGCACAGTGTGGCGGTAACGTTAGATCTGCTAAAGAGCACGAGAGCTAACAGTTCGCTTTAAGACTGATTGTTGCTTTTATGCTGGATGCAATAAAGCCTTATTCACGCACTAAATCCAGCCACTACAGGAGTGTTTTTCTTTTCTTTTTTTTACCATGATGGACAGTCGAAAGATGAGTTATTTGCTGTAGTATTTGTTGCCATTGTCACACATTCCCCCTTGCTACAAGCACGCCAAGCATCTTGGGTAATCTACTCAAAGGGATCGTCTTCCGGCTGATTAATATTAAAAAGTAACGCGACGTTTCTTTAAAACTCGCGATTGATTGGCTTAAAAGCAGACGTGAGTAAGTGGGCGTCACTCAAGGGGCGAATTAGCGAATCACGTGGTGGTGAATGACGGACACTAGTTAACGCCCCTTTAGAAAGACCAGCCAATAACAGTTTGGCTAATTCATATTCATGAGCTAAGCATTAGCCATATAAGGACTTGGAACTTTCCGGGAAGCCAGCAAAAGTGAAACCACATAAACAATCTTTATTAACTCAGTTATTGTTTGTGGAAACAATAAGTACATGTATAATAGTTGACACAGAATTGAAATGCATCCATTTAAATAAATATATGCAGATTAAAAACTTTTTTTGTGTTTTTGTGCAGTTTTTGTGCAGTTGACTAAGGTTAGGATACATGTTATTTGTGGTTCTGGGTGAGTCCCTGTGAGACTTCCTCTCTGAACTATAGTTTCTGAGAGAGCTCAGCTCAGTGTGCGATTGTCTGTCAGCTGTGAGAGATGGGAGACCTCCACTCTCTGCGACTCTTCATCAACTGTCTGGATCAACAGTCTCTACCCCGCATACTGCAGATCTGCTCTGGGGTTTATTTCCAGGGTAGGTTTATATGATTTTATTATGTTTCTGCGTATGGTACTTTTTTCAAGGCATAAAAAGCCCAAAACAATCAGCAAGATAATACTGTTCTTCACTCAAAGTTGTATTTATTATTATTATTATTATTATTATTATAGAGATTTTTTTTATTGTGTTCTACTATGTCCATGCATTTTATTATTTTTATTTATTTTTTTTAATTGTAATTGTTCATTATTCTCCCAGTTGTATCTTACAACATCATCATTTTCTAAAATGAGGAACACAAATGTTTTCATAATACCCACATTGTGTTGAGACCTTGATGTTAGTCCCAGAGACATACAGTCATTTAAAAATATTGACATTTTAAAATCTCTACTGGAGGCACAGGCAAATGTGACTTGGTCAGAATATGATGTTGTGTCTGTTTAGGTTAGGTTGACCTATTTTTACATTTTTGAAAATAGAATGAAAAAAAATTTACAAAACCAGACAATGTGCATACGAAACCTGAATGCACAATATCTTATTTTATGCTTGGGATCTTTGAAACCCTAAACTGAAGTAATGTAAAATGAGCCAAGCGTGCCTCAAAGTTAAAATGTCTTACTTCAGTGTAACACGTTTGTTATTGAAATGGCTGTTAGGGTCTCTCTGACCCCAAACAGGACATGGGGTTTGAGATCTTTTTTTTTTTCATTGTCAGTGTGGTTTACGCTGTGCATCCTTAGTTCAAGCAGTTACGTGACCGAAAGTGTTGTTTTAAAAACCAATAGCTTAGAATGAGGTAAAAGGGTGATCTCAATAATTTGGATTCATGTAATATAGATTTTATGCACTATTGTCGTTTTATTGTCCTGTCAAATTTGCTTTAACATGCATAGTCATGATTTTGTATTTTAAATCAGTGGTTGTCAGATTTTACATTTAACATCAAATAATGACTTCAGCACAGTATCAACGATGTTTTTAATGCAAGAAATATCTAATTAAAATAGTTTTTAAAGATAAGAAAATGTCACGCAACTGTCCAGGCTGGCATTGGCCAAGCGACAAATGGATTTGCATCAAAATGTATAAATAACGAATCGTGTTTTTTTTTTTAAATTCTATTGTTTATTATGTACACATTCCCCATGCTGAACACAAAAAACCTGCCGTCCAAGCCAAGTCGAGATCTACTGCTTCAAATAAAGAGGATGTTGTGCATTTGAAGTAAAATATTGAAGTAAAAATACAAATAAAAATTAAAAAAGGCTGCTAACTATAAATACTACCCCGCATCACAAAGATCATATCGTATTCAAAATAATTTTAAAACAATTTTCTCAAATGCGTATCTGCTATCTGAATACCTTTTAGCGGGGTTTCGGAGCAGAATATGAATTTCTGCTAAAGGACATGCGTCAGTATCATACATCATCATAGAGGACATGCTTATCAGGCATTTTAGATTAACATAATAAGTGATTAGGGAAATAAACAATGAAATATAAGATTTTATATGCAAATGTTGCTAAGTTATCTCATTATTATACTTAATTTTATCATTACGCATTGCCTAAAGAACACGTTAAAAGCAAATCAGAGACTTTTACCAGTTTGCACTGTTTATAGTACAGCAAAAGCCATGTTTACCTTCATATTGTGTGTAGTAAAAATATCTTTGTACAAATCATTCTGCAAAGTTCGGTTCAGGTGCAAGTGTCCTGGAGCTATCGAAGTCCTAAAAATGTATCAAATACTCTAGTATACCTAGTATAAATAGAAAGCGCAAATTACTAATGTGCTGTATCTTTTTCCACCCCTTTTTTATTGTTCTCATAAGGCTATGGCATGTTTAAACTTCAGTCCAAAGTCAGGAAATTCCTATAAAATGAACACAGGAACACAGGAAGTTATGCATACAGGGCATGATGATGTGCTATTTATTTTCAGGTTCCATTTATGAGCTTTCAGGGAGTGAAGTGTGTTTATCTACTGGAGATTTGGTGAAGGTGATTGGTTTAGAGCTCCTGTCTGTGTCTTGTGAGGAGATTGACACTGGAGCTTCATTTGAGTTGCCAACTGGATATTCAGGTGAGCCACTAAACAACAGCAAGGTGTTTCTAAGTAAACTGATACAAACTAGAGTTGAGTATTTGGACTTAGTGAAACCACGTGTTCACATTATTGAGTAAACAACAGCACAAATGCTTAGAAGTAAATATGATTCACGTAGTATTTTTGATTTAAAGCATTGTTGGAAATGGCAAAATATGTTACTTCTACAGTTCTGAAATCAACAAACAGAATTACAAAGAAATAAAGACCGGACAAACATACAGATCCTATCCTAACTGTAATTTTGGGACACCGTTAATATAAACTAAAATACACTTTTAATATACCATCTCTATTAAAATATTTTTTTTTTACCAAGTAATTTGAGTGTAGTAGTGTATGAAAGATGAGTTCAAGTGTACAAGAAGTTTAACTTAATTCATTTTTAAAACAGCATATTTTAGTTCATATTCATGGTGTCCCAAAATAGCAGTTCAGTACACTTATGTACCATGAAGAAAACGTGATGCTACAGAACATAAGCCTTCAACGTGGCTGTGGTTCAAGGAAATTAATCTGTAAACTAAAAGCACATTTGTTGATTTGAACACCCTGTGCATCTAGGTCTCTTCAGTCTCGTCGCTGAGGACCTGCCGTACAACACAATAGAGGAAATCGTGGGTTTGTGTCCTGTTGGAGTGGACGCCTGCGGCTCCTTCGCCTTCATATGCCAAAACCAGCTGACTATAGACAACTTCACGATACCCGCAGGAAGACAGCTCACCCTGCTGTCAGTGGAGGTGGCCAGAGATGGAGAAAGACTGGCACGCTGTCAGGTGCTGGGGCACAACATGGCCACTGCAGAGATCCTCCTTCCTCTGGCACTCAAAGGAGAGTTTTACGAGTGTCAAAGTGACCATGGATACTCTCTGCAAGAAATCATGTCTTCATCTAGACTGAGCTGCCGTCGCTTCCGCAGCAGAACTGAGAACAACAGTGGAAGCTCCTTGATCTTCAGCCCAGTGTATGAAGTCAGTGCCATCATGCATAGTAAGTACGACAGTGTTACTTGGTAAATATTTGTCAAGTCCTTTTCCCAAAGCCAAAGCTAGATCAGTATTTATCCTTTTTTTAGGATCACATTGGTTCCCTTGACATTTAGCCACTTGTTAGCAAACGCCATTTTAAAGACAAAGTAAAAGGTTGTAGAATGAAATATGAAAGTATCTTGCACTTATCTTGTGTGAACCACATACCTCATTTCAGGCCTTTAACCATAAACCCATTCAGAAACCCACTGACTTCACAGGGTTCACTAAAAAATACATCATGATTCATTTTCACCTTATAAAAAAATAACAATCATGAGCTGGTAAAGAAGTTCCATAGTTCCACTTCTCATTGAAACCATCATCGTGTTTAAATGCACAGGCTGGACAAACTCTTTGATGATAAAATGTTGCATGTCTGCTTTTTTTTTGTGCTAATTTCAAATGGTGCCAGTAGTGTTAAAATTCTGGTATTTCCAAATTAAAGTAGAAAGGAGTTGGTTTTGCACGCCTGGAGTAACTACCTGAATGCCTTGCAAACATGGCCACAGAGTTAACTGACTTTCCTTGAAAGCAACTTTGCAATATAATCAGTAAAGCAGTCACCAGCACTACCAAGCTTGGAAGAGCGAGGATCCATTTCTAAAAAACTCAGACTGTGTGCTCGTCTGAAAGAAGAAAGTAGATAGGAGTTGGACAGTTTGATGCTTATCAAAATTACTCAAATGTCCTAAATGAACTATGTCCTAATCCTGGCTTAGACTAAACCCTGTCTATGAAACCGGGCCTAAAACACTTGGACCAGCTTAAAGTCTTTGGGTTAACTCCAGGCCAATGTGTTGTGGAGTAGAATTGCTGTCTTCCATGATTGGGAGTACACCTGTTATAGAGCAAGGGAGTCCAGTTGTGCTCCTGGACTGCAATTATCCTGCAAAGTTTAGCTCCTATCTTAATTAAACTCATCTGAACCAGTTAATTAAAGTCTTTAGGAATACTAGGAAGCTAAACTCAGCAGGACTTGGCTCTCCAGCAGCACGACTGAACGCCCTAATCATAGAGCAGAGGTCACCACGTTCAGTGCTGGAGGGCTGGTGTCCAGCAGAGTTTAGCTCCAACTCTAATCAAATACACCTTAGGCAGTTAATCAAGGTCTTACTAGGTATACTTGAAACGTCCAGGCAGGTGTGTTGAGGCAAGTTCGAGCTAAACTCTGGAGGACAGAGTTTGATGACCTCTGTTATAAAAGATTAATGGTCTTGGAATAATATTTATTTGTATTTTTTACATATAGTGAGGAAGAACGTAGTCAAGTTCCCATCCAGCCTGGAAGTGGATGTCCAGGACGTGACAGAACAGCAACAGGATTTAGTTTTTATAACTCCGTTTTCAATGACTGAAGTTGCGAGTCAGCCAGCGCATTCCTTCCCGACTATGGCGGAGATCCTTGATGGCCCAGAAGGCAACCAGTTTTTTAATTGCAGCTGGTTCCAAGAACTGCAAAAGTGCAGGCGACTCGTGCTGCATGGGTGTGGCACAACAACAATGATCTTAGCCTCAACTCCAAAGGGGAGGAAGGGGAAACAGTACTTCATCATCTCGGAGCGGTATGGTGGACGGATGCGAAGGAGGGCAAGGGAATTTGAATCGGTGTACGAGCTCTACTTGGCGTTGACGCAGTCTCCGGGTCTGAAAGTAAGCGTGACCCGGCACTGCGAGGAGGTGGAGGAAGAGGGAATGCCTGCGCTCAGCGTCGGAGAGCAGCTGGAGGTTCTGGGGATAGCGCAGATGGAGAAATCCGGAGCTGCTCAGAAAGTAGAATGCTTAATTTGCAAGCGGACTACGGAGGTGGACGATGACGATGAGGACGACGAAGACGAGGAAGAGGACAGCGAGGAGGTCTCTCTACCGCTCTTTATGACCGGTCACTTCGTGGAAAAGCTTTCAGACAACAAAAAGTATAAAATAACAGATTTGATGAGCAGCACTTTGCCCCTGGATGTTAAAGTTGTGACTCGGGATAAAGACCTAGAAAAAGATCCCCTGATGGGGTTAGCAGCTGTTAAGCTCGAGGAGACTTTCACCGAGACCACAGTGTTGATGAGTCTACCACATAAACCAGACTGGTGCTTCGAGCTGCCAGTGCGCTGGATACAAATGTCTCTCTGTTTCAACTCCGATCCTTTGCCGCTGTCCCCAGATCGTCACGTAGAGACAGTCACAGAGATGACAGAGAAATTCTACTATGAATATCACAAACTCGTAAGCAAAATTGAGGAAGCACCTCCTCGTCCACCAAAGAGAAAGCCATCAAGTGCAGAAGTGCCCAAGAAGTCCTCCAAGTCCGAATCGAAAGCGACAAAATTGAAGAGCGCTGTGACCAAACAGCTCGACAGTCTTTCTCTGGGTCCGGCGTTGGGCAAACGGGCTCCTCCTCCACCTCTGCCCCAGGATGTAAGCATCAACCTTCTTTCACCCACTACAACAAAAATGCAGGATTCAGATATGGTTTCATAATGAGTCATTCTTAGATCAGGGCCGTCTATTGCCATGTTTTCCAAAATTTTGAGTGATGGAAAAATAATGTGCTCACATATTTGCAAGATTTCCTAGTTAGTGACAGAAATAACTTTTCCCCCTATATTGACCTTTTATAAGAGCTGTGCCAACCTCATTGAACACATCACACAAAATGAACCTCGCTGAACACTAAAATGCTGAGTTGCTCCTACTGACAAAATTCTAATAATATTTGTAGAAAAGTGATTGTTTCCTCCTGAAATGAAAGAAAAGGTCCTAGTAATTCAGAAACCTCTTTAAAAGAGGTCTTAAGGTCTGAAACTGTTAGGAGGACGTTTAAGAGTTTCTTTAGCAGTGGAGAATAAAGACCAAACATAAAGAGGAAGAAGAAATTTGTTGAGTTAATGAAACGCTACACATGAGATCATGTTTGAGACCAATCTTAGAGACACGCTAACATCTCTGACACCACACAGAAATGCCATAGAGCCAGAAATGGAAGTAATCACTACGATAACATATTTAGCAGCAGCAGCAGCAGCAGGGGCTGACACAAACAATTACAGCACTTTCAGAACCTGTTTGTGTTGCTGTTCAGTTCCTATACAATACATTAAGTATGGCAGCATGGTAAATGCAAAATGAATAATATTCATATCTTTGTGTTTGTGTGTGAGAGTTACACCTGTCATTTCAAAGTGAAGGCTTATAATAGACCCTACTCTTAAAAGCGCTTTTATTTCCTTATTGGACAACCAACCAATTACAGTCTTCTAAAGAGGTCATCAGCCCTGCTTTGTCAAAAAGATAGGTTTTTATTTTTGTCTTTTCCTCTGTCAAGAATTGTTTACAGATTGGCTCTGAATCACTTTTAAGCTAAGCGTCCGAGCTAGAAATATTTTATTAAGCTAAGTTAAGAGCTCCCTGACAGGACTCTGATAATCTTTATAAATACGGGCCCTGAAGTTTATTGCAGCTCAGCAGACACAGCAAATACAACTGCATAAGTAATGTTACTGTATGTGATCAATGTTTTTAAAATAAAAAGTTTAATACAGAAATATAAAGTGAGGGAAAATGGTTCTCGATAGATCAGTAATGAAGCATGACTCTTGAAGTCAATGAATCATTCACTCAACCGATTTGTTTAAAACGCGGATGCACTGAAGAATAAACCCCACTGTGTTGCCTGGAGAATCCCAACAGGTGTCCAGTGTAATTCACACCGAATTATTTACATCCTCACTATGCAGATTTGCAGCACTGTGGTCAGTTATGGTACATGGCAACTCATTTTGGTGAGACTTTATTTTACGGTTACAGCATGCATATTAGTACAATACAAGCCATTTATTAGTAGGCACATATTAATGCCTTATTCTACACCCCTAATCCTACCCAGTACCTGATCGCAACAACTTCTGCAATACCTATTAATAACCAGCAAATCAAGAATTAATAGTTAACTAAATGGACCACTTAGGTTATTGGTTTCCTTTATTTTTTTTACAAGAGCTTGCAATTCATGGATTTTTGCTTGCAAAAAAAAAAAAAAAAAAAAAAGATTGAGTTTTCAACAATAAGTGCATGCGTAACCCTTCGCTTATAAAGTTTGCTGCAAATTGCATGTGAGATGGTAACCATGCATGTGTTTATGACTGAACAGAAACACTATCGTCACACGTTCCTCTTTTCTTATTTGTTTAGCTGGCTCAGCAGCTTATGAATTAATTCTTGTTTCTTTCTGGTGTACCTCCATTAGACTTCAGACCAGCCTCCTCCACTATTGCCTAGGAAAAGCATATCAATAGCCGACAGCGTCAGTGCACACAATACGTATGTAAAAAGCCCCACGGCACCACACAAATCGGGTAAGTTTCTCTTTTTACGTTTTAATGATTGTTTCAAGCTAGATATTTGGAACAGCACATTAGGGAGATGACATATTGTATAACAATCTATTCTTTCCTGTTCTTCCTCCAAAAAAACAGAAAGGAACCTCTCAGACTCTGACCATGACTATGAGTCTATCGAAGAAACAATTAAAACCCCCCATGAAAGCTTGTTTTATTAGTTCAAAGAAACACTTGTATTCCGCCAAAGAAACCTAAGTAATCCCAAAAACACAGTTGCAGGTAACGTGGAGTCTGCACTGCACCGGCACCGAATGTTTCAATACTCAAAGACAATGCAAGGTTCAACAAATACACCTTTTATTGTAAATCAGACAATGTCCTTTTCACTGTTTTTTCTTTACGGCATGCTAAAGTCCAAAAAAAATAGCTTTAAAATGAATGATTATTATTTATGTAGATGAGAAACAGGCAATACAGATTAGTTAGGCTTCATTGTCTGTTGATCTGAAGTGGTCCTCATCGATCGTGGAGAATATGTGTCCCTCGTTGCTGAGAAAATCCACAATTTGCCTGTAAGAACAAAAAAAGAGAAGTGAAAATCAAACTGGCGTGAAAAGAACTAGTGTTTAACATTGAGGTGTTTTTTTTGTGCAGCATACAGACAGACCACCCGCCATTGTCTTTGCTAAGCATTTCATAGAAAGAGCGTTGACAAGCATTTGCATACTGCAATCTCTGAAACATCTGGTGCTATCATCATTAGTTCACCAACGCAACTTCAAATAAAGCCAGTTCTTCTTTTTAACCTTGTATTCAAAGAATGTTAAAAAAAAAAAAAAAAACGATCATGGTTTGCAATCTTTTTAACATTTACAATAATATAATATCATAACCTTTTTTAGTAAACGCTGCCCAATTATCATCAACAGTAATTGATGAAGTCCGATGCTAAAAATTTGATCACAGCAAGTTGCTTTAATTTGTAACAATATTTTACAATATAAGTGTTTCTGATGAGCAGAAGAGACTACCACGGCTTACACTGTAATGAGGGCTATCAGCCCAGGATCAGCAGCCGTTTTTGCAACTTTAGATTTAGTAAAGAAAGCTTTCCACTGAACAGTTATGAGCAACATTTCTATGATGCATGTGGCTGGACTCACTGTAATCATTAACATCAATGATTGCTTCGTTCTCACGCAGGTGACACTTAATCATCAGTATAGCCCGCTCATATCATCTCACACTTGTTACTTGTTAGTAATTCTAACGGTTAGATTTTTTTTTTCTCACGGACACTTTCACACACTTATTTGCTGATTTTTATATTTAGTTTTGTACTGTTGCCGTTTTTCCTCAGCATTATCATCTACTGAGATACATTTTGACTGGTACAATCGGAAGGCAGAACCGGCATCAGAACAAGGCAGTCGAGTCGAGCTGGACTACTTGAGAGGATGTACTTCCAGAAGAGCACTTTATGGTCATGGTTTTTATTTATTTATAAAAACACCTTCCTGATGAGCACGCACATCTGGTTTCAGACAACATGCTGACCTTTCAGTGGTTAACTCTTAACTCCATTTATTGTATATCCTGTCACAAATGACAAGGCTTTTAAAACCTGCTTGTGGATGTCTTATTTTGTCGTCAACATGTTCTTTCAATTAGCACCGGTGTCGCATTTCTTCGTGGAACTAGATGACCGTAGGCCTCATGGATCTCAACTCATGCATCTCAGATTTTGAGTTTTTCAAATTCAAGTTTTAAGCCACTACAGTGACAAGCCTTTTCATCGTCTTAGGGTCAAAAGGAGTGGGAAAGAAAAATGAAATTAGATGCAAAACTGTGATTGCTTCGTTAAAACATAGAACTAAAAGAAAAGAAGATCTTGAAATACCATTTCGACGTAAGAACAGAATGTCATAAATTGGGAAAGGTTGCAAATGATGAGAACTGAACTCAAGTTCATGCAAAACCTCACACTAACATCGTACCTCGTCACGAAATAAGAGGAAGCCTCTTTGGGGAAATAAAAGACGTGCTATTCTCCAAAGCTCATTAGACTCAGAAACAGAAACTAAAATAGAGGAAAAGCACCGTCTAACCCCGCTCTGGGTTTTATTATCATTTTGAATGTTTAAAAATATATGTTATTATTAGTGTTAGTAAAGTTTTTATCTTGCCGAAATATTTCCGTTTAGTTTTTATACATTTTACTTTCAGTTTTAGTATAGCAGGGGTAAAGGAACAATTCCCGTGTAGACCAAAGCAAGACTTTTATCTAATAAAATAATTATTTACAATCGAACATGTATCCATTCATATTCATGTTGATCTTTCATTTCTATTAAAGATCTTGTTAAACATGCCAATAGTTTACAAACAACAAGCTGCTCAAGGTTTCCTCAGAGGTTTTTTATCAGGGTTGGAGCTGAACAGGACGATGACCCTGCAGCGCCTGATTTGAGGAAACATGTTCTTAGTGTCATTGAAACTATTTTTGTCCAATGCATTAAAATGGTGGGATCTTTTGCAGACGAGGGACCGGTGCACACTACTGTATTTCCCATCTCTGCCTCTATAAACGAACACAATAAGAAGAAACGATCTAAAATGCTTTGAAACGGTGCACGTGTCATGCACTAAACAAGTCAGTCTTTCTGGCACAGAACAAGAACTATTTTTTTTGAGCTAGTTTTTCCAGTTACTGTTGTTGTTTTAGTTTTTCATTTATTTAGAACATTTAATTTGATTTCAGTAAGAAAAAAACAAACAAAAAACTGTTTTGGACCTATAGTCTTAGTTTGCTACCAAAACGCTCTTTGTGTGTCCCGGGACAAGTCTGTACCTGATGACAGTGACGCTCATGCTGTTCAGCTTCTGCTTGAGGTCGTGCATGCTGATGCCTTGAGGCTCATGACAGCTCTTGATCAGACTCAAAACCTGCACAAACAGAGACCAGAAGCCACTTCAGAAACACACACCCACTTGGAACCTGTGACACATTTTACAGGATGAATAAAATATAGCTATTTTATTTGATTGCTAATCCACTAGTTCACTTGCATTGGTCTGGGCCAAATACAATGTGGAACCAGAAGTTGTAAACAAAAGCACACATGCACTAAGGTCATATTTACATAATATTTGTGTTCAAATTGAATTCATTCATTTAAAAGTAGATGCTAGGCTTTTAGATACAGTAAAGACTGTACCTCGTTTTCATACGTATTACATAATCTGATTTTTCATTTATATTTGTACATTTAAAAGTAGCTTTTATATACACAGGAAAGACTGTCTCTCGCTTTACATAACCAGAGAATATTCGTTTCTGATTTGAATTCATATTAAATGAATACATTTAAATATTAATTAAATTCATATTGAATTCAGGGTTAAAGACGCTGCATTCAACTTTATCTTTAGACTGTAAATGTACATTTAAAATTCTATATTGATTTTAGAACCACTGAAATTATTTACATTATGTACCACAAGTGCTTTGTAAGTAACTGTAATTAAATGACTTTACTTTTTCAGTGTATGGATAATTAAATTAGTTACACCCAACTCTGGACACAGTATCATTATCAAATGTATTTTTAATAAAGAAAACAAAGGATGCCATTTTTTGTGGGGACTCTCCATAAGTGTAATGGTTTTTTTAATGAACAAACCATATTTGTTCATATATGGCCCAACACTTAAACTTACCCCTTACGGGAAACGGTTTGCCATTTCAGATTTCAATTCACTCCATCCAGTCAACTTTATAAGCTCGTTTCCTCAAGGTCAGAACTTACTGGTATTACTATCTTTGTGGAGACATTTGGTAATGTGATAAATACCAGGTACACACACACACACACACACTTCCCATTCAACTCTTGTGCAAATGAAGCATTTTTAACTCACTTGATTCTGGTTGGCACTCAAACCATTGACTAGCATCATACTAGAGCCAGAATAGCTTCCCGTGGAGCTCATGCTAGTGTGTGCCGTGGGCATCATGTTCGTTCCTGCACCTCCTCCCATCTACAGCAGAAAGGGCATTGATTACCAAACACACCAATAAAAAACATTAATGAAGCTGTTAGAGAGATCGCCCAGCCCTACGAGATAATAACATCTTGGTAGTTTCAATATTATATTTCAAATTCATGTGTTATATAATTTATAGCACTATGATTTTGGATGAATAAAATCAAACAGAGCTGTACAATTAAGTCATGATATAGACTAGTGTCTGTGTATAAGGTCTGTGTCACAGTTTGGTCTGAAGCATGAACTTGAGCACACTCGTCTGCATCTCACTATATAAGGACAGGGCGTTCACCTCCAGCGCTGCCCTGACACACACTCCCCCAGCAACTTAACATTTCATGTGAGAAAAACTACCATCAGATACACACGGAAACACAACAACCCATTCACTTTTCCAGTTTATGACAGAAATACGTTATCTGTACAGTAGAATATACTCTCGATGTAGTAACAGCACATTTCATTGAAACAGAAAACCTCTGTTGTGCACAAATTGCCCAAAAATGAGGATTATTCCAACATCATTTAATTACTTATTTACAAATGTGAAGGTCTATGCATTTTCATTATTCAAACTCAGGGCACAATTGATGGTTCGCTAAGAGCTTGATGGACAGGTGATCTGACCAATCAGAACGCGTATATCTTATGTGTTGCCGCCTTCTATATTCCCTCTAGCCTAAATCAGACAGGGGATTAAATTTATTTAGCTGAAATAAATCACTTTCTGATGTTTATTCATGTTCATTTGATTCTTTAAATAACTGAAAAGATGACCGTTTGATGTGTTGAGACAACAGCGATCTGTCCAGAGACCTTGTTTCATACCAGAAGTAACCATCCCTGTCTTCTGTCGGTTGTTGGCGGTTTCCTCTTTGCTCTGCGATGCGTTTTACACTGTGCGAGAGCGGCATTGTTTGTCAGTCATGGCAACAGTAACTTAGGAAGGTGTCCCTTTTTTTTTTCTTTTTTTCCGCAAATGGTCAATTACTGCAATTTTAATAAATATTAAATTAAAATGTTATATTAGTTTTTATCAATTAACTTCCACATATCAAAAGTGAACAAGAAATATTTAAATGGGAATCACAGAATGTGAAATCTAATGATTTCATACTGTGATCGACCTTGAAGATGAAGTCTATGATCGACTATTACAGTGAATCGTAGAGAACGTGAGGTCTTCATAATGAGGTTCAAACACATGACTGTGGCTGCTCAAATGAAAATCGCAATGAATCAAATTTTAGTTTTGATTTGTAAGGAATTCTGTTCCTTTCCTGCAAAGCAGTGCGTTTCGCTTCCACTACACTTAACGTCCAAATGAAAAACCCGGTATTGGTTTCCCTTATAACCATTTCTTTTATGCACAAATAGGCAGAGCAGAAATGTCGTCTTTGAACCGCAGTGTGCACTAGAGGAAAGCAGAAGTGTAGGGTGAGAAAGAAACGCTAGTCTCACCATGCTCTGTGGTTTGCTCTGCTGCATATGAGCGTTCACAACCTCCAGCATGTGTGAAGTGACTTCATTCATGTCCTCCAGCACTCGGACGCTGAACGCAACCAAAGACCGGTTATTCTGCAATGAGACAGAACATGGGTTACTCTATTTGAAGACAAACACTTTTAGTGCACAAGGGAGTTATGAACCTGCTGACCAACAAACTTCCAGCAGAGGAACATAAACAGGGATCTTTATTGAATGAATTAAAAAAATAAAGATTCCATCAGAATGCACACGAAATTAGATCGCAATACTGCAATCGATATTACTCAATATAAAGTACGATAAGTCATGAGCATCTCGTCACTGAAGCATGGTTCTGTGGTCAGTATTAAATCTCCATCTGAAGATAAAGAGAAACTTTAAACATGCCCTAAAGAAACCAAGGAAATCCCTATAACGCTAGCTGAATAAACTAAGGATTTAACCACATTCATTGATTCAAAGTGACTAATAAAGACACAATGTGGCAAAACAATATAACAGTTCTTGATGATGAAGTTTATAATAATGCAGTGTGTTTAAGTGTTAATCCTTATTTTTTCTTCCTCATTAATGTACACACAGAACCCCATATTGACAGAAAAACACAGAATTGTTGACATTTTTGCAGATTTATTAA
>JAUCMU010000030.1:2644644-2659623 GCA_032275025.1 Enteromius treurensis
CAATCAGTATAATCAAACACAGCTGGACTCAAATGAAGGAGTAGAACCATCTCAAGGATGATCAGAAGAAATGGACAACAGCTGAGTTAAATATATGAGTGTCACAGCAAAGGGTCTGAATACTTACGACCATGTGATATTTCAGTCTTTCTTTTTTAATAAATCTGTAAAAATATCAACAATTCTGTGTTTTTCTGTCAATATGGGGTGCTGTGTGTACATTAATGAGGGGAAAAAAAGAACTTAAATGATTTTAGCAAATGGCCGCAGTAGAAGTGAAAAGTGTAAAGGGGGACTGAATACTTTCCATACCCAATGTATGTATTTGTGATATATATATATATATATACATACATATAAACACACACACACACACACACACTAGGGATGCTCATTTTTTTCCAACCGATTTGAAGTTTAACTGATTAATACAATCAGTTAAATGGTTTAAAAGGTCATTTTATTTATTTCAGTATTTTTCCTACTCATAGCCTATATAAAAATTTTGATTGGCCATATTCACAGAGCAGCAGAACACAGTTGTTGAGTACAGGGAGTGACAACCGTGTTTTGTAACGGAACTCACCGGGAAATGTTCTGGACTCTCAACCGCGTTCACGGAACACACGCGCTGTGTGAACGGAACAGGAACGCGCGCTCTGCTGCACAAACGCGCTTCTACCGGGTGTTACGTGTTTTAATGTGTGTTTTGGGTAACTTCTAGCGAAGGAGAAATGAGCTGCGTGTCATCTGAAAGTTTTATTAGATCTTGTGAGTTTTCCACCGGAGCTGCTCTCGTCAGTTTTGTGTGATTCATATGCTCCACTCTCCGCTCAAAGCTGCTGTCGGTTAATGAAGGTTTGATGAAAGAACTCGCGCTTCGATTGGACTCCTGTCATGTCAGAAAGTGGTAAG
This sequence comes from Enteromius treurensis, assembly GCA_032275025.1. NCBI lineage: Eukaryota > Metazoa > Chordata > Actinopteri > Cypriniformes > Cyprinidae > Enteromius > Enteromius treurensis. Next base: position 2,645,560 of record JAUCMU010000030.1, read on the forward strand.
ACTTATTTTTGTGGACGTTGCCATATTTGATATTAATATTATTATTTTTAACGGGTCACAGGTGCTTATCCTTTGAATTCAATTCTCATTATAAATAATGTTGTCAGTTAACGGTTAATAATCGGTGAACAGCACTAGGAGCAGGTCAGTGAACTATGGCTCTGTGTAGTAAATACTGCTCCATCTGAAAGAATGTGATGGACACGTATCACTGATTGCAGAACCGGGTTTACTGATGAGGTGCACATGAATATAGCATGCGATTTATCAGCAGGCCTACAGGAAATTATATTTTAATAATTATTAGACTTCATCTTACACATGTTAGAGCATATCAATTAAAGAGCAGTTTTATATTTTCATGAATTGCTCCCAAGTTCTTACCTGAAAAGAGCGGAGGTTGCCGGAGACTTTGACGTAAGTGCCTGGAGGAATGACTGAGTTATCCACACCCATGTCCTGGACAAACAACACGACTTATGAATAAATATATGAAGGTTATTAACCTCAGGGTTCCCAAACTTTTTGACCACATTTAGGAAAAGGCTATAACAGAACAGCATTTCCTAAGAAATCTTATCTTGACTACAAACAGGAAGGAGGTATTAAAGGAACATCCTAACTTGACAAAAATAAATGATTTAACTGTCTTAACTTTAGGGCAACCCCACAAAAAAAAGGGAAAGCTACCAGAAAAACCTTACTCTGTCCAACAATGACAATGCACCTATAAATCATTTGCTGAATACTTTCCATCCCACTGTATTGGCTGCACTTTAGGGCTGGGCAATTCTTTCGATTTTTCCATTAATTCAAATTTCCATTTTAAGACCATTTTATTTTTTCTTCTTAAATCGAGGTAACATGGTTTGGAATAAAAATACTTCATACATTGCAATAGCGTCATGAAAGTAGCGTCTTATCATATACACGTCAAAATAAAAGTTCAGTTTAGATATTGTGCCAGAAATATATTACTATTATTTATTTACTTGTTTTTTTAATAGTAAATCCCCTTTAGCTACCAAAAAAATAAATGAAACGTTATTATTTAAAAGGCAAATTAAATGTGAGTAAAACTTGTTTACCGTTTTTCATCCTTTTTTTACTTTTGGAAAAACTTGAAAGACAATTTTTAAATAAGTGCAGAACGGCACTGATTTTGGTACAGAGAACTGGGGATTTTTACTGGCATCAGTGCCGAATACAGAAATGTTTGGTACCGTGACCATACCAGCATGCCCACTAAAAATACTATGTTCCTTAATCAGAGGGTTTTTCAAGTTACTTAAAAATAGAATGTTACTTCAGTCATGTTGTTGCAGTAATGTTTAAGTTGACTAGTTACACAACAACAACAACAACAACAACCCTATCATGTTTTTCCTGCTAAAATGTGAGTGCTGTTGAGCAGGTTGGTAAGCAGAGCTGATTGTGTGATTTCTGTGGGAGCGTGAAGCAGTGATCACTGTAGCCAATCACAGAACACAGTGACCGATCAGCAGTGTTTAAGAACCTGAAGCAGTACCTCTGTGTCGATCCACTGCTTCACATCCATGGGAGCTGCCGTCATGTCATCCACCTTATACTGGATGTTGATTGTGGATTTATCAGTGTTTCTGATCACACCAACAATAGTTACCTAGACGAACCCAAACCAAAAAAAAGCCATTAAGTCGCTTGACAAAAACAAAAATCAAGGGCCGGTGTGTAAACATTAGAGAAAAATCTTGCACAAGTATATCTGCTTGCACAACTAGCTTCCTGTTTCCCCATCACGACCATCATTTACGTTCAGTGCACTTAAACAGAGAGGTTAAGAAGAGATTCATTCTACAGCTGTCAAGTGACACAGACAAACTTGTTTAACAACTTTTAATATTATGAATTTGATCGTTCGTTTAAACAAGCCACACAACTGGCGCACACATTCACAGATGGACCGCATGCGATTGTAAACATGACATGATGTAGATTGTCAGCGAACTATGGCTCTGCGTATTAAATGCCGATCCATCTGGAAACAGTTGATGGAGATTTACTGTTAATCGAAGAACCGGCTTTACTGACATTATGTGCATGACTGTGACATGCTATATATCGGGTCAGAATCCACTCACTGCAGGGGTGAAATTGCGTGCTCACGAATCCTCTCACGCGAACACAAGAAGTGTAGACGTTTTGAAAGATTTATTGTGTTAAACAAACCTTTATGACATTGCGACTAACTGAGATCAGCTTTTAGTCATAAAAGCCAAATAGCCAGACCATGCGTATTTGATCAAGAGCTCTTATGTCGGGATGTTGTGGTGCTTGGGAGATGTTGCAGAACCATTTCATGTCGATTTCAGAAAAGAGCTCAGAAAAGCTCTTATTAGGGGATTTCAACTCTTGCAACTGCAACCACGAACGCTTGTGGGAGCTTCTTATTGATGCAAGATAACGCAAATGTAAACTGTAAAATGTTTTCAGGAGATGAACAGTGTGAAAATGACTGCAGGTGATTATGCATCAACGAGAAAAGCAGAAGTCATGATCCCAATTTTAGAAAAGGGGGTTCATTGCGCAGCTCTACCTATTCGTTTTTAAAATAGGCAAAAATGTGGTAGTTCAAGGGTAGTTGTTTACAGAAGTGGTTCCGTGGTACACTAACCACAGAGAGAGCATCCTCAAGGCATATTTTATCTAAATAGTAACTGCATTACAAAATAAGAGTCACTCTGGTCTTAAAGCCTGTGCGATTGATTTACTTAAAGAGATCGTGAAGAGTAGTCTGTTTCAGACTCGCACGCACTCAGTTTGAAGTGCTAAATAATCTAAGCTTACTTCAATACAGTATATACTTGTCTTTTAGCAAGCCCATCTCACAGACCTCTCTGGTAAGTAAATACTGATAATGTACAATCAGTTATTTAATGCAAAATAAAGCCTGATGGGTTCATCAGAACCCCGATGCAGAGGGGAGGGACAGAATAGGTTGTGTGAGTGGGAACGGTAAACATGACATTTTAGTTTTTTTCTTTTTTTTTTTTTTTCTTTATTTGAAGCCCAGAGTACTTTGTTGCATGAATGTTTTACCATGTAAAGTACAACATTTTAGATGTTTGATGCTTGCTTGCCTTTATTATCATATAACCAATCACCTGTTTCTGGTCCTTCACCCATGTATCAATCCCGAGATTCAGTACTCTTTCAGAAAATATGTAATAGCGCCTCCTACTGTATTAAAATGATAACACTGAAAGCTAGACAAAATCTGAAAGAGTTAATGCCAAGTATAAGTCAAAGATGAGGATAATTGTCCCCAGGAAATAAAGCAGTGGTGTTTGGGGATAAAAGTAAAAAAAAAACATATCGGTTGTGTTCAATTGAATATGAATTAGGGCTGGGCGATATGGACCAAAAAATTATCTCGATATCTTTACAGGATAACGGTCTGAGGTCGGCTCTCCCACCGGCGGAAGCACACAGCTTTTATTCAGATGTCAGAGAAAAGAAATGAAACTGCTCTGTCATATATGATCGCACATATAAGAGTAATACAGCATTTAAATCTGTAAAGGGTCTATTTTTTTTTTTTGAATACACTCACAATATCAACAAAACAACTCACAGACATGAGAGTTATATCTACAGAAAGATGTATATGCCTTCTCTAAAATGAAGTTAGTGCTGTCGAAAACAAATATTCTGTGATAAAGTTATGAGTATGAAAACAACACCATGTTAGTTTTCCATGTTTGAGCTCATTATAGTTAATTCGACCACGCCCCCGAGCTTCACGCGCTTTTGTTATTACAAGCATCCACGTGCCAGTCGCGCGACATGTACACGCTCACAACAGCAGCGCACGCTCTGCATAAAGCTGAACACCTTTACTAGCTGGGGTTTTCCCAAACTATAATTCCTGACTAAAATGCTTGAAATCAAGTGAAACGCTGACGAAAGAAATATGAGTGAATGATGAGTCCTGTGAGTCTTAAAATGTTTAGTATTGATACTCCAATCACATGATAATGATAATAAAATCTTGGATATACCAAGATACTCAAGCCTAGTAGCCTCCGGGCTGGTGAATGAGACGACAGGCGAGAGGAGGGGGAACAAAAGCAAGCAGGCGGGGGCGAGCACAGCACAGAGAAAGGCAAACAAGCAAAGTGGCGAAAATTAAATATAAACATTATATCGATATATGTCAAAATTCATAGAGTTTAAAAAATATCTTGATATATTTTAAATATCGAGATATCGCCCACCCCTAATATGAATATTACCAGGTGCATCCCTACTTGCAATATGTAATATCTATAATATTAGATATGAATATTACATATCGCAAGTAAGGATGCACCGATATGAAATAATTATTGGCTGAAGCAGAACAAAGGGAAATACTGGGCCAAAGAATGAATACTGAACTCCATTCCCCACATGTATTTTTCCAATTATTTTCACCATTGCACAAAAATTAAACAGTCAAAATATGCTTTTCACGATTTTGTCTTGATTTTTAAATAAAATAAAAAAAAACAACAACAACAACAATTTAATAATATTTATAATTAAAAATATTTATATTTTTTTAACATTATCACAACAACAAATCCCAAATGATCTTAAAATTAATAAAAATAATAAAATAATATTTTTGGGTAATTTCTGAAAGCCCCATGCATGTTTTTCCTGTACAAATACATGCAGCCTTGTCAAGCAGAAGAGGCTTCTTTTAAAACATTAGAATATATTACAAACCCCAATTTGAACACCGTGTGAGAACAGTACAATTTATTCAGCCTTATTTGAAATTAAATCTGTACAATACTCAGAACATTTATAATAAAATACATTTTCAACATCAAAGTATGCATGAGTAAACTTAAAATCCTTAACAGCATGCCCTGGTAAAGACATTTATTTCTTGGTTTCTTTACGTTCTACAGACTTTATCACACTTCTTTCTTTGTTCTCTCTCCGGTGTTACTGCTGCTATATTTTTAAATGTCACACTGCCAGTTTTACTCTTTTTTTCCTGCATAAATGAGACAGATGTTGGAAGGATGAAGGTCCTTCTAAAATATTACGCAGGAGAATGTTTGTGTGCACTATGCATTTCAAAAGCTTCTTTCAGCCTACATTTCATAACACCTGCTGAAATGTTCCTACTTATATATTTTCCTTCTAAATGTGCATTCTGAATAATAAATAAATGTATTTATAAATCACCTTCATTTCATAAAAACATTTATTTATATTCATCAGAATATATCTTTGCCTGTCTTTGAATTTTAAAATCAACCTGCAAATGCTCATTTTAAAAAGCGTTCATTCAACAAGGTAATAACAACAGACTGAAAAATACATACAACAGGATCTGATAATCCTATATATATATATATATATATTGATAGGTGTCTACTGGGTGACTGAATGTGTGTTTCCTGACTTTGTTGGCACAAAGCAGATGCATGTCATCAGACTCACCTGTGCGATCTCCACCTCTCCCACTCTGAACACGTCCTCCGCCTGCACCGCAGACATCAGCTGGGACACGGTGCAGGGAACGATCTGCTGCGCTCGAGTTCTCTGCACAACACACACAGACTGTGCTGTCACCCTGCTTCACCGACTATAACACTCAGGCTCAAAATTAATCACTTAAAACTAAAAGTAGAGGAATGTCATGCATGTGTCAGCAATACCCAGGATAGAAAATGTCTGGGACATATCATTTTAAAATGGCAAATATACATATTCTGCAAATAGAAAGATTTTTTATTTTATTACTTTATTATATTTATGTAAATTAATCTTTCTCCTAGTGGTAATGGGGCACAAGTCACAAGTACTGCTATATTACTATTATCAAAAAGTTTTAAACGGGGCTTTTGTCAAGTTTGTTAGTTATATTTTTTATAGTTAGCTTTGAATTTGGGTTGGGTTACATAATACATATGCACAGACACATCTCTTTGACAGGCTTCATATGGAGTTGAGGCAGACTAACGTACTGACCCCTTTCTTGTCTCCTCCTTGAGAAGCGGCTGGAGATCCAAACCCTCCTGGAGACTGTGTATATCCAGCCATACTGGCCTCGCCGTATTTACCTGACAAAATAAAAACACTTTCTACATCCATCGAGGCCGCTTCATGTGTAAAACAACATCAACATACTCATTGTGAAGCATGACTGTAGTGCGAGTAACAGACATCCTGACAACTCAAGACTAACTGAACTGATTCTCATTAAGTTAGCAGGTTAGCAAAACTCGGTAAACTAAGAGCCAACGCGTGTTACAAAACACTCATTACTTAAACACACAGCCTACCTTGGTTCCACATTTCAATCGCTAATGTTTTTTTCTCGAACACGAATCAGATCGACAACACACTGGAAAATCTCCCGCCACCGATGCTCGCGCACTGCCTGACGTCACGACTGAAGTCCGCGCGCGGAAAGTGCGCATGCGCACAGCAGCACTGCCGCGAAAGTCCCTCAGAACCTTACATTTTCTTCTTTAACAAAAGACACATGCTAACTATATCATTATATATATATATATATATATATATATATATATATATATATGTGTGTGTGTGTGTGTGTGTTTGTGTTTGTGTTTGTGTGCTTAGATTTGGTTGTCAGCTATTGATTTAGTTTGTTAGTATGTCTTTCTAATAAGTACCGATTGGACAGTGTATATATATATATATATATATATATATATATATATATATATAGTCAATTAAACGCCTACTTTCCTAATAATATACTGTGCATTTAGCATTATTTGTACCGATAAAATAGCACCGCAATGTTTATTGAAGACTTTTAATTTGAAATGACGTATTTCCTGACGTCACTACGCTGTCGCGGAAATTTGTTGTCACGTTGTTTTTGTATGTCGCGTGGGGCTCCTCAGAAGAAACGGTGAATGAATCAGTTCTGTAATAGAAAAGAAATCTAAATAGAAATCTAAAGTCCTTGTAAGGAATATAAATGGAAGAGACTGCGCAACAAGACCTCGTCTTTCTTGAGCTCAGACAGAAGCTGCAAAGTGGCATTTTGTTCATTCGGTAAAGTGTCGGTTTGTTTTTTCCGTATCTTGTTTCCGTGCTTGTTTAGTTAATTCTATTGTTTTGCTTCATCAAAGTCTATGAGTAAAGCAGCACTAAACATGAGTCATGACACTGGCAGTAAAGCTTAATTGTTACTGACGTTACCTTTGCTCTGGCAGATAGTAACTAACGCTTAATATATGGGGGTTCAGCAACAACACCAGAGAATACAATATAATATACTAATTTCTGGCAGTGGGCGGTTTACTTTACTTGCAAACATATTCGATACAATCGCTGATTTCTGACAGAGCTCCTGTCACCGGAGCTTCACACTCAGTAATGCAGACATGTAACACCAGATGGCAGGATTGGACACGGGTTTGGACAACCTTTCTGATCGCTTTAAAGCAAAAAAAAAAAGATGTTTTGCCACAGCTCCCTTTTCTAAGTCCTTGTGTGTCAGAAATAGATTCATAAAAACAAATATTTTTGCCATTTAATATTAACTTATTAACCTTGCATGCATAATTATTCTATTATAATGTGAATATAATAATTCGCTGGTACAGTTGAAATATGTCTTTTTAAATCTTTACAACTGTTCACAATGAACCTTTTCTGATAGTATTTGATGGTTAGAGAAAAAACACAAGTGTACTTATGTAAACTGTTTTGTTATGAAATGTAGTTTGAAGCTAAAACTGCAACATAGTACAACAAATGTATTATTAGTTCATAAAGATACACAGATACACATAAAACTGTTTTCTGGTATACAAAAGCAAGCAAAAGTTGACTGGTGATTTTATTATATTGCATCATAGTTCTTAAAATCATATTTTACAAATGACAATAAAGCAATACTGTAAAAACACAACACATGGTAAATTGTCTTGGCATCAAATTTCCTTTGTTTAGGACACTGAGATACAGGTGCAATAGGTTAGGTGCAATGTGTTTTTCTTTCTGTTTGCATGTGTTTTTTTGAATTTCGCATTGAGCTCTCGCGGCCACCGTACCTACGGTTTATTGATTAAATTTAAGATATAGGGTTAGGAAAAATTTGTGTTTAAATACCTTTATTGGTGAATTCAACAACCATTATAACACATCTTAAGAGGAACATTTTGATACCACCATTTCTGAGATCTCTATGATAACTCAAGATAATAAAAATATTAAATAGTGGCGTGAATGATTCAATTGCAAAGACCTATTTATTAAAAGAAGAATAGGTTCCACTTTATTTTAAGGTGTCCTTGTTACAGTGCAATTAAACATTTAAAAACTGAGTAATATTAATTAACTGCATGTGCTTAGGATTAGGGTTACTTGCATGTAATTATGCATAAATCATTGTTATTATCATACTAAGTAAATGTAACATTTGTAACAAGGACACCTTAAAATAAAGTTGTACCTAGCATTGAGTGAGCATGTTTTACACGGACAAATATTTCTGAAATCTAGTTTATCGGTGACCTTTTCTTTGACCTCTCGGCAGTGATGTTGTCAGGGATGATGCAGATGTGAAGATCGAGTCCAAACAAGAGTCCATCCTGAGCATCCAGACCCCTGACAGGAGCTATCAGGTGAAGCTGATGCCTGGTGTGAGTCTGGTGGAGACGTCGTGTCAGAAGAGTCCAGGAGACACTGCACACGGAGCACACTTCAGACTGCGGCTAAAGGTGGAGCAGCCCACAGGTACTCGCTGATCATTACCCATGAGCACTTTACCACAGAGCCCAGGCCAGCATCTGGAGGTCTTTAAAGAGTCCCTCTTATTTGATCCGACTTGAGGAATGTGAGAGATGAGTAATGAGCTGCACACACACACTCCAGATTAACAGAGATCAGTAAAGAACAAAGTACTCCAGTAATGTGACCCACAGCTCTGAGCCTCAGCTTTACTTCAGGTCAGAACAACTCAGAGTCAGCTGACTCCAAACCTTTATCCCAGAAAGCCAATTTAAGTGGCTAGATTTTTTAAACTAAGCATATTATTTATACTTTTTGCGTTATTTTGGACATCTTTGCAGTGCTCTATAGCAATGTTATGAATGATAGTTTAAATGAAGCTTACTTAAAATAAAATAAAAAACATGCTTTTGTGTGTATTTATATATACTTAATGAATATACACAGTACGCACACGTATATTATGTAAACAAGTAATCGCGATTAATCATTAGACAGTAGAAAAAATTTAAGGACCTAAACTGAAATGAGAAATGTTGCCCTGACAAGTAATTTGAATAATATAAGTATAAGCTGAAGTACTAAAATTACTATGAATTTATTAATAAAAGCCAAATATAAATATTAAAATTACATTTATATATATATATATATAATCTCTTAATTATTAACGCCTCTTAATAGCAGACTCAAACCTATTGGTCCCCGTATGTTATTTTTTATTTTCAGATTTATTTGGTTTTTTACGGTTTATATAATATTTGACATTCTTTGCAATGCTCTAACTCTGACTAATGCTAAATAGAAATGGTTACAAAAAATGATAGAAATGACAAAAATGCATAAGAAAGATACTAAAACTAAAATAAAATACTAAATTAAAAGCTAAAGCAACAAATAAAACAGTAAAATGTAAATCTCTAGTTGCATTTAAAACATACTCGGCTCTCTACAGATGTTTGCTAGGCTTTACTGACTCTATCTAATCAGTATCATCAAATGAATCACTGGTTATCCAAACAAGTATCATCTCTTGGTATGCTTTAGTTGGGTTTGTTTTCTGTGTCTTCCTCCAGAAGCTCCCTGCGGTGTGATTGGACAGCTGCGTGTCAAGGTGAATTACTCCTTCCTGTGCCAATCTTGTGGGTCCATGGTGCTTCAAGACAGGTTACTATTCGTTCTTTTCCTATCCATTGATTTGGTGAAGTAGTGTAAAGAATAGATCAATTCACCGTCAGACACGTTATTTCAGTGTTCAGCTGTTATCAGACTGTGCTCTTACTCCTGAAGGACTTTTGGGCGAGTTCTTCCTTTGCCCAATGGAAACTGGAACGCATTAGTGGACGACTGGTGCTGCCACCCTGATCCCTTCGCAAACAGGACTCTGCTCCCGCGAGATGGAGACTGTCTGCTCGGAGACACGTTTCTTCTGTTAGCTCGGGACAGCAGCTGTGAGCAGACCCTCGTACGGGAAGAGAAGGCGCTTCAGAAAGTAACCTCTGCAGAGGTGAGCCTTGGAGTTTATGGATGCATGATTAAATTAAGCAAAAAACAATGCAACTGAGTGCCGAAACGGTGAAGCTTCAGAGCTCCTTACACAAAGACGCACGCAGTTGTGATGTTTCCACCCTAAGTAGTGCACAGATCTCACTTACACAGCCTGAGGGCTGACTGAGGAGGCAGATGGCTTCCTTTCATCACAATAAAGGCTGAAGAGGCGGAGAGGAAATCTACTCTTAAAAACATTACGCTCGGCCTGGCTGTGGAGGAGAAGCGATCATGTCTTTAAGAGGGATTGATTCTCTTTCTCGAGCTCGATCTGGATCTGTGTGTAGCCCGTGGCCATGCCGAAGAGACAAAAACACACTTTCCAGCACTTTTTCAAACCTAAATGACTTCAGCACACAGTTGTCGAGTTTCTTATTGATTTTAGTAAATATTTTCGGCATACAGTCGAAGCGCAAGTTTGAAAACAAGTTGAAAAATTACTTGCCATTTTTGTGCAGGAGTGTGAAACACTTTTTAAAACAAACGCCCTGTGAAAAGAAGCGTTCAGCCTCAGGCGCTCAAAATAAACATTACACGAGAAGGTTTTATTTTCTGCTCATGAGGTTTGCAATTTTCCAAGCCTGTTACCGAAATAGCAAGTCACAGGACTGCAGATTTAGCTTAAAAAATAAGCTAGGCTAGTCATCCGAAAAGGGCTTTGCAGTTCTTCATAAACTAACCACTGACATTTTAAATTAAGCTATCCTTTATATCAATGTTTAGAGTTGGTTAGATGAAGGAAGTCTCTTCTGCTCAGTATTTATTTGAACTAAAATACAGAATGATTTCCTTCAGAAATCATTGTAGTATACTGGTTTACTGCTCAAGAAACATTTCTGATTATTATCAATGCTGAAAACTATGAAAGCCCATTTTCGCCAATGAATAAAAAAAAAAAAAAGGTTATTGCACAGTTCTGACTTTTTTTCTTAGAATTGCATGATATATAGTCAGAATTGAGTTATGAATATGCCTACTGAGTGAACTGACTCAACCTGTAATATGTCTTACCATGTAACCACTGCCATATGGGACCAAATTTGCCTTTGACCTCTGTATTTGTGTGTGTCCGCAGCAGAAGCGCAGCAGCAAGCGTGTGATGGTGTCCTGCAGGAGCTGCTCTGCGGCGCTGGGCGAGGAAGTCACTGCAGGTATGGAAAGCACAGCAGCTGAGTAACGTGGCAGCACACCACTGAGTCATTTCACATGAGTGCAAATGAAGAAAACCAGAGCTTATTTATATAAAAAATCATGATGTCACCCATTATGCAAGATGCACATTGGCCATTCTTTGTTGCCGTTAGCAACAGCCCGAGACTCTTTAATACGCTTCGAAAAGTTATGTTTTTGACCCTTGGGTATTTTTAAATGTGCAATTCTTTTGAAGCAAAAATAGTCTGTTCGTCTGTTTGTAAAGGTCTATTTTTAGTGATGGTAAGTTTTTTGTGTTTCGCCGGGATTTTAAACAATTGGTTTGCCCACAAACGAACATGCATTCATAGTAACTATTCATGTGAAAGAGTTTTGTGTGTGAAACACAGCTAATGCATATAGTGTGCATGCTGTTTCTAATATAATATTCAGTTTAGACTCAATTCCATTCTTAAAATAGTTTTCAATATTTGGCCTGAAAAACGATTCTTGAGCTCGGAATTATATTATAACTTTGTTTTTTATTACTATGTGTTTCTATGAAGTGTTGAATACGCACATATTAGCTATGAGGTAATTTCTTATAATCTTGCGCCTCCAGCTGTGGATAATGTGCAATTTTCTGTGTCTAATATATTTCACTGTCTTTTGCGTTTCAGAGGTGCTGAAGTTTTACATAACTGAAATATTAGTAAAGCCTCGTGAAGATGGAGAGTGTGATATAGCACGGCTCAGTTTAGTGTCTGAGTCTAAGTCAGAAAGGTTAGCGAGTTCATTTGATTTATTCATGTTATTGTCACGTGTAGATCATATTCCCTCAGAGAGGTTTTTTTTATTGTGTCTCATACAGGCTGAGATTTCTGGAGCAAACTCTAGCGGCCCGGCTGGTCGAGCTATCATCGGCACAGAGTATATTCCGCTTTTCCATCCAAACCCCAGATGATAAAGCTGTGGTTTTGGTACTGACAATAAAACCTCATACACTCTAAAAACAACCTAGTTTAACTGGAATATGTTTTACAGGAAAATACCTTTTTAGTCTTTTTCACATTGATGCTTCCTCAGAATTATTTTTACTACCAATGTTTAATAAAAAAAAATATATCTAGAATTTTTCATTAAATCCATTCAAGTCTATATTTTTATGCAAATCATTATTCTACTGCCAGTTTTCACATATCCCAAAGCAAATGGTGTTTTTGACCATCGACAAGCTGCATTAATTTCAAAAATCACTCAAAATGGGATGCCTAGTTTGTACTGTGTACCTCACCATCGCATCAGTTTGATCAAAGTATTGCGTTAACATGAGGTCAATGTTATTATATTGCTTATATCTGATTATGATCACATTATGAGGGTACATGTAAAGGTAGTCAAAGTTATTCAGTGTTCTTCCTTCTGTGCCAACATGTCTACAGTTCAACTAACTTTAATTAGTTATGTTGGTTTGACAAAACCATGTTAAATCATCCTAGCAATGTGCTAAAACATACTTGCAATGTGTTGAAACATACTACCCGACTAAAACTTGGTAGCAACATGCTATTTCATGTTAGCAGTGTGCTAAAGTTAGTAATGCTAAAAATTGCGCTGAAACTCGTTAGCAGCGTTTTAAATCATGTTAGCAGCTTGTTCAAACAGTTTTTGCAATGTGCTAGAACATGTTAATAATATTTTATCGACTGGAAGTAAAATGTTTGAACTTCCAAACAAGGCTTTGTCAAGTCAACGTCAAAGTTTGTTTACTAGTTAATTAAACTCTTTCTCTGCCGCGATAGCAGTCGATGCAAAAGAGAAATCTCTTGTTTTAGCCGGTATGTCCCTTTTAAATCTGCTCTTCGGGGTCATTTCTTTTCTCTTTTAATTATCAGCTGTGGCTCCTGAACACGGACACTCTGGTCGCCTCATTTCCTGACGCAGCAATGAGGGGCGACAGCTTCATATCCGCAGATGAGCTTACTCCCGGAGAGCATCAGTCATGCCGGGCCGCTCAAGCAGTCAAAGTGCTGTACATCCTCTGCTCTGACAGCAAACTCAAAGAGTAAGTCATAGTTCACCCAGACATCTGCGCTTATTACTCATATTAATGTCCATATCTAATAAGATTTCTGTAAATGAACTCATACGGGTTTTGTAGTCTAATCCAGAGAAAAAACAAATACATACATTTTCAATGTCAAGTGTATCTGGGTAATGCGGAAGCCTGTTTGTACAACAAAATAAAAAAGGTAATTGCAGACTTATTTCGCAATTATCTTTTTTTTCCTCTTAATTCTGAGGTTATATCTTGCTATATTTTTTTTGTTGTTGTAGTTGTAACTTGTGAGAGAAGTTCTAATAATGATAACTGTTTTTACAAAATAAATGTATTTCTTTTTTTGTCTTGTGGTGGAAACAAGCTTCCGTACTGTAAAGATACGGTTTGAAAGATGAATTTGGATCACTCTTTTTTAATGGTACACAATGTAGCTTTAACTAAAATATAGACACTTTCATTACTTAAAATAAAATAAGCATTGTTTAAATGTCCATCCATCCATCCATTTTCTTCCGCTTATCCGGGACCGGGTCGCGGGGGCAGCAGTCTAAGCAGGGACGCCCAGA
>JAUCMU010000030.1:2659723-2679616 GCA_032275025.1 Enteromius treurensis
TCCCCCTATAGTTGGAACACACCCTCCGATCCCCCTTTTTAAAAAGAGGGACCACCACCCCAGTCTGCCAGTCCAGATGCACTGTCCCCAACCTCCACGCGATACCGTAGAGTATGTATAAATGTGTTATCTTGATTTACAGATGTGTATGTAACAGCTGCAAAGTAATGAAGAACCAGAATCAGAAGTTTAAACTAAGATGCTTTAAAACACATGATTTCAGCACGATAAACATGGCAATCAGAATCAAAACAGATGTCTTTAGCAGGTACGAGCTGTAATGGCGCAGCTCTATTCTGGAAAAGTAAAGTGGACTTGACTTGTGGCCATGTATGGTGACCCATACTTGTTATTTGTGCTCTGCATTTAACCCATCCAACGTGTGCACACACAGCAATGAGAAGTGATCAACCACACACACCGTGAACACACACCCGGAGCAGTGGGCATCCATTGCTGTGGCGCCTGGGGAGCAGTTGGGGGAACGGTGCCTTGCTCAAGGGTCTCACCTCAGTCGTGGTTTCGAAGGTGGAGAGAGCACTGGTTATTCACTCCCACCACCCACAATCCATGCCGGATCTGGGCCTCGAACCTGGGACCTTTGGGTTACAAGCCCAACTCCCTATCTATTAGGCCACGACTGCACCAAAAAGGGGCGGGGAGTAGAAGCTCATTTGCATTTAAAAAGACAGGCACAAAATGTAGCCTTTTTCTGCTTCCGCTCAAAATAGGCATTTTTAAAAGGATATAATAAATGATCAATAGGGTATTTTGAGCTGAAACTTCTCCGAGACATTCTGGGGACACTAGAGACTTATATTACATATTGTAAACAGGGGCATATAATATGTCTCCTTTAAAATAAATTATTTTGATTTAAATGCAAAAATGAACTATTTCAGTCATAGCAGTTTTAACAATATGTACAGTAACTGAACTCTAATTTGCCTTCGCAGAAATGTTTAACATATCAGAAAGAAGTATTGAAAATAAACTGAGGGAACTGCAGCTGTAAAAAATTGTTTAAGTGTGGTAACTAGTAGCCAGGTCAATACTGTAAATGCACAAGCTAAGAGAAGCGCTGGCTTAGTTGCTCTCATCCCTCCTTGAGATGTGTAATGCTACCATGATAAGAGCTGGAGGAGCCGGGGATGCTGGAATGGGCGTCTGAATCACAGAGGGATTGTGGGTGTGCGCTCTGCTCTTCATTGTTTCTCTGACACCAGAAGGTCGTCACGACTTTCTACTCTTACCTCGTCTCGCTCACCTTTATTTCAAGTGTACATTAGTTCTGCCTGTTTTCTCTCGTCTCTCTCCTTCTCGCTGTAGGTAGAGGGTGCGGATCAAACATGATTCATGGCGCTCAAATACAGGCCCCGAGCCGTTATGCTAAATAGAGGATAGTTTTACAGGAACCAGACTTTTGACTACCCACATAATGTCTGGCCAAAAACTGCTCATTTAGACAGCAAGCGACTGACTGATATTAAAAGAACTAACAAAACATTTTTTCTGCCATATAATGGATGTATAATCTAGCAATAAATGGTTTTAATAACACTGGCCTGCATCATATTTGATTCCAGAATCCAAAAATAGTGTCCGTTTTGCTCAAACAAGTCGCACCTTCACCAAAAATGTGATGCATCGCGTAGCATTTGTGCTTTTGAGGACCATTAGTAAGGTGAGGTCTTGTATTCTCCCTTAATCAGCAGAAAAAAATGCCACCAAGACACGATTCCTGTCTTCCTCTGAACCAGAATACAACCATTTGATCAATTCTCAGCCTATTTTCACATGTCAGGATAAGGCCTAAAATAATACTGTATTCTATACCTAGTCCTGATTTCAAAGTTCAATCTGTAGGTTTTTATTACCGTACATCCAAACATGACAATTAAACATTGTGTAGTCAAAAAGCTTGTTTTGAAAAGATAAATATATTTTGAATATTGTCATGTGTTGGTTTTTGTTATTTTGATAAGTACGTTTAAGCTGATAAATGTCATTTGAAAATCTGTTCACTCTTATTTTGTGAACAACTGTACAGGATGGAAAGATGTTATTGATATTTTGGTGTTCAGCATAATCAAATTAGATCATATTAGGCTTTCTGTTCTGTTTCATGCAGAGCTGTGATATTCAGTAAATGAAATAGGCAGCATGCATATTACTAGCATACCGGCTACTTATTAGTAGTTAAAAAGCACATATTAATTCCTTATTCTATGTGACTATACTTAAGATCTCTTAAACCTGCCCCATAATAAAATTTAACAGCTGTCTCACAAATTAATGAGAACAAATTAAGAGTTTGAGGCAAAGGTATAAATTAATATTTATTAGTGAACATTGGTGGGACCTATAATACACACACACACACATATTTATATATATATGTATGTATATGTATTATGATAAACTGTGTGTGTGTGTGTGTATGTGTATATATATATATATATATATATACACACACACACACATTATGATATACAACCACAAATGGCAGCCTCTCTTAGGACGTCAGCAGTTCATCACAACACAACAAACACTAAATTACCCCCATTATAATCAGCAGAGCTTTTTAGGCTCATCCGTGACACAGCTTGGAGGTTATGTTCAAGTTTCCTGATTGCTGTCAATTTTTAAAGCTAATTGGTGTCAGATTATGAACTGTATAACATGATGCAAGTATAAGTAGTAAAGCAGAATCACTACTGACTGACAAACATTGCACTAGTTTCTTATATGATATATTTAAGTATTCAGCTTGAAATATTTCGTGCTATGAACCTTGTGAACCTTGGCAAATTTAGTGACTACATTCTGAGTGCGTGAGCGTGAGGAAAACCCTGATTGTAGGAGTGTGTGATTTTCTCTCCCTGGGCTTCTCGGGTGTTTCTGCTTTAAGAGCTGCATGTGCGATTTCTGTGGAAGTACAGCACAGATGGGTAAATGTCAGTGAAATGTCCTGAATAGATCATCTCCATAATGTGTGTCAAGACATAAGTCTCTCCGTTTCTCCGCTCGCTCAGCTGTCTTGGGTGCAGCGTATTGACAGATTACTGTGACGTGATTAAAACGGCAATGTTTCAAACTGTCAGATTAATATAATTTAAGGTCCATCTGCTTCTGCGGGTGCAGAGTTAGCTCACAGAGGAAGTAACGCTTTCTGTTTTTACCTTCATTAGAATATTTTGTTGTAGCTCACCAAAAACTAATTTTAGCTTTTTCTTTTGCCATTTTGACAAAGACAAATTCAACTAATATAAGACAGAACACTTTATTCCTTTATTAAGTCACATTTATTTCTATAGTGTTTTATGTAATCCCGAAAAGCAGCACAGTAATAAACAGGAAAATAATGTTCAAGTTGAAAAATCAGTCAATTATGAAGCAAACTCATCTGCATAGCAGTTCTACAGCAGACAAGAGTTGTTATTCAGCTCCGTGTTCTTGACAATTCAGTTCAATAATAGTGTTAAAAAGTTAATCAATTCCAGCTATGAAGCAGCTCTACAGAAAATAACAGATAAAAGTTATAATCTGCTGAATATGGAGGACTTATTTACTGACTTATTTGTTTTCTGGGAAACATGCACGTATCTTCTGTAGCTTCTGAAGGGCAGTACTAAATAAAAAACATGAAATTCAGGCAAAATAAGAAACGTTTTATTTTTTTGTATGTATAATTTCTGTGTGTGTGTGTGTGAGAGAGAGAGAGAGAGAGAGAGAGAGAGAGAGAGATTAATATTGTTTATACATTATGCATTTGTGTTGATTTCTTATTTTTATATAAAATATAAATAAATGATCAAGACAGTCAAAAATGTATTTTTTTATTATTATTATTTTATTTTTTAATTATAAAATATATTAAAAAAAAAAAAAAAAAACTAAATGCAATCACCAGACGTGAAAAGCTAAATAAAATCCAGTGGGCCCTAAAAATGTGAAACTAATTTGAAAATGTGAATTTTTCTTTTCATTTAAAGTTAAAACTATACAACAGGTAAAGAAAAGACAAACTATTTAAGATGATGCATTATTTCAGATCACTAATCAAATGTAAGTAAATAACGTGATGTTGCTACCTCCTCTCTTTTTAGTGTTGTAGATGTTTGGGAGAAGGACATCAGTGTTCATCCTCTGCCGCTTCCTCAGAGCTCGTGCGAGGAGCTCCAGAGACTTCTGATGTCCAGCACCTCCAGACTGCCTACATTCCTGCGCTGCATGAACTCATATCAGGTCACATACCGCTCTGACCACACGCACGCCAAAACATGTGACTGCTTGGTCATTGTACTTCATTTCTTGCTCTTTATTTATTTAATCAAATCAAATGCAAAAAAGTTTACTATTAATTTACCCCCAGGATAACCAAGATATTGGTGACTTTTATTCTTCTGTAGTTCTGTTATTTACCTAGTCTTGCACAGAAAATGGTGAAAAGCCATTCACAGAAAATAACTTGCTCCCAACAGTGGAAAATGTGGATATAGAGACTTCTAACAATCATGTTGTCCGTAATGATGGAATTCTGGTAAAGCTGTTCAATTGTTGACTTGAAATACATCCATCCAGTCACTGGTTGCCTCAGCAAAGATGTATTCTGTGTCCTTGGCGTAAGAGTGGTAGATAATTTCATGTTCTTGAATGTCTCATTAATGTAGTGTACGTTAAGAAAGAAAAGAGGGCCACACACCGAGCCCTGAGGTACCTCAGTGGCTAATGTGACCTCTTCCTAACAAATACAATGAATTATCTCACTATGAGGCAAGACTTCAAGTGCTGTTCCCATGTGGTCACTGTCAAGAGGGTAGACAGGAACACCTGGTGATTTGCAATGTCAAAGGATGCAGAATGAGGATGGATGATAACAAGGTTCTTCTTCTACTTTCTATACATTACGGCTCATAGATTTCTATCTGAAAGTTTTGTTACCCATCACCCTATTCGACAGCATTTTTAATTGGCCACCTTCAGCTAAGCTGTTATCTGGATTGCTTAAACTGAAATGCCTTTGAGTGCAAAATAAGAATGCCTTCTATAGCCTAATACATACAAACAAAATAAAACATCTCTTTGAAGCAGATGTGCATTGGTATCAGACAGATTGCCTGGTTGAAACACTTGACTCTGTTTCTGTTGTTTCTCCAGTATATTTGCTCCCAATTAAGGAAGCAAAACGGCTGTCTCCTTGCAGTCTTTTCCCTCCACATCCCTCTGAAGAGTTTCAGGGCTTGGCCAAATGCTAATGCTGATGTGCAGCTTTATCCTCTTCAAAAGAATCTAGATTTCCATTTACATACTATATATATATATATATATATATATATATAGTATTATTTTTTTTCTTCACATTTTGTTATGTTGCTGTCTTATGTTAAACTGCTTTAAGTTTCTTTTTCCCACATCAGTCTACACTCCATACTCCATAACTTTACAGATTTTAACATTTTGTAAATTTATTAAAAAATAAAAAACTGAAATACCTGCATTGCATAAGTATTCATACCCTTAACTAAATATTTAGCTGAGGCATCTTTACAGTCTCAAGTCTATTTTGTTTGATATGACAAACTTTGCTCATCAGAAATCCGTTAATAATCTGCCACTCTTCTCCAGAAATATTTGATTGGGTTCTATCCCAGGCTGTGTCTGGGGCACTCAAGGTCATGTACAGAGTTGTCTATAAGCCACTCTTGCTGTGTGTTTAGAGTCATTGTCCTGTTGGAAGGTGAACCTCCTGCCCAGTCTGAGTTTAAAGCTGTCTCTATATCTCTATATTCTTCTTCTCTGAGTCTCTCAGTCCCTGCCGCTGAAAAACAGCCCCACAGCATGAGTCTGACTCCAGCACACTATACTTTGGGGATGGTACTCTGCAGGTGATGAGCAGAGCTGGTTTCCTTTAAACCTGATGTTTAGAATTGAGGTTCATTAGACCACAGAAGAGTTTCTCAGAGACTGAGGGTCCTTGAGGTGCCCTTTTGCAAATTCCAAGTGTGTTTTCATGTGTCTTAACTGAGAAGAGGACCGAGTCTCTCCACACCACCATAAGGGGCAAAATTGATGAAGTGTTTCAGTGATGTTTGTCCTTCTGTAGATTTCCCTTATTTCCACATATGATCGTGGAGCTCAACTAGAGTGACCATCGGGTCCTTGGTCACCATGGTAACCAAAGCCCTTCTCCCTCAGTTTTGCAGGAGGCTAGATCTAGGAAGAGTCCTGGTTGTTTCAGACTTCTTTCATTAAGGTTAACGGAGACTACATGCTTCTGTGCCCTTCAGTGCAGTGAAGCAGAATTTTTTTCTGAACTCTTCAACAGATTTCTCAGCTCTTCAGGCAGTTCCTTTTGACTTCAATACATGTTTTTTGCTCTGATACGCATTATCAGCTGCTAGACCTTTTATTAAGACGTGTGCCTTCCCACATCATACCCATACAATTGAATTTGCCACAGGTTCAAACAATACAACAATATACAAACAATATAAATGTCCCTAAGCTAAATTTCAACAGTCCCAGATAAGGGTATGAATACTTATGCAATGAAATAATTGTACTAATTTATTTCTTTTTTAAATAAATTTGTTAAAATAAAAATAGAAAAACAGGTTTTTAATATGGTGAAAGGAGTGTAGATTGGTGTGGGAAAAAATCATTTAAAGCAGTTTAACATAATGTAGTGGTATAAATACTTTCACAAGGCACTGTATATATGTATATGTGTATATATATATATAATTCCCAGAAGGTTGCTGGGTATATATACAGAATATATATCAGTGTTTGTATGTATGTATGGATAAATAAAAAAGTACATAAACAAACCAAACAATCACATTGTAACAGGAAACATGCTAACTGAATTAGAACCTAATAAGTGGACAATTTGGAGCGCTCTAGGCAGCAACTCAATCAACAATGTAAGCCTGTATATCTCAGGCCATTTATAGGGAATTTTAAATGCCAAAAGCTTTGTGTTATTGAAAACAAACTTCTTTATTGGCCCTTCCTTTGTGCTGTGGTTTATTTTGAGCTTGTTTCTCATGCTAGCAACATGTGTTTGCTCTGCTGTAGCTGTGGCAGGCATTGAACTTTCTCCATGAAGTGGAAAACTATCACTCATCCTGCCAATTTTTCTAGTGCTCTGATGATAAAATGGCAGACAAGCATCGTCAAGCACACGTGGTTCTGGAAATGCTGCGTTCAGTTCATTGAATGCCTGTGTTGTGCTGAGAGCAAGCAGACACACAAACAACTGACCCATATGGATATAAAAGACTATCATTACATGAAAAGATGTTTTCCAGCGTTTCAAGGGAAGTTGATCCAGCTGATATCTAAAAGAATCAGAGCCTAGAGACCCGGTTAAGCAGTGATGCCAGAATTGACACTCGTATATCAGTGTTTGGTTTGCATCAAATTGACTCTAATTTGCCATTTAATTTAAAACAGTATTATTGTGAAATAGAAATGAAATTTTCAGTATCATTATTTCAGTCTTCGGTGTCACATGATCCTTGATTTGCTGCTCAAGAAGTTTTTCTTATTATTGTCAAGGCTGGAACCCATTTTGCTGCAAAATATTGTGATGGAAACCATCATACATTTTATTTTTTAGGAATCTTTGACTAGTAGGAATTTGAAAAGAACAGCATTTATTGGAAAATTATGAATGTCTTTACTATCACTTTTGAGCAGTGTAGTGCATCCTTGTGGAATAAAAGTATTCATTTCTTGCCCTAAGAAAAAAGAGGAAAATATTGATCGTGCACTTTTGAATGCTAGTATACATCCGTCACAGTGATGTAGGATTTTGTGATGTAAGACCACTCAGCCGTAATTCTGATGTATGTAATTGAAATACTGCTGACTTGACAGTCTATTTGATGTTGTGCATGAGTTAGTGGAAGTGTAAAGCACACTGAAGGCCGTGAGGAACCTACAGCAGGGACAAATCCTTGAGCCAGAGTTCATCATCATTCGTCACTGGACTCAAGGCCTGCATGAAGCTGATTTGGTTAAATGTCGCTCCCCTTGGTTTGCCACCATTTTTTTTGTCACATTATGCTCTCAAAGTAAAGTGGCCATTTATTAGTAACTTTTTAGTTTTCTGGTTGTTATCGTAAATGAAAAGATCATACAGTGACTAATATTGGCACCCTTGGTAAATCTGAGCAAAGGTGGCTGTGAAAATAAATCAGAAATAGGGAGAATAGAAATAGGGAGAAAACCTTGTGATGAAATAAAAGTTTTTCTCCAATACATGTCAGCCACAATTATTGGCACCCCTAGAATTCTTTATGAGTAAAATATCTCTGAAGTATATTACCATTCATATTCACAATTTTGAGCACTCCAAGGTGATTATGAGCATGAAATTATGCAGCCATGCGTTTTTTTGTTTCACAGAAATATATATGGAGGGAAAACAAAGCCCAAATTCATTTAATCATCAACACAATGATAAAAAACAAAGAATATGTTTCTGATGTGCAGCAAAAGATAACTGAGCTTCACATATTAGTGACGTGGCTTTAAGAAAAGAGCTAGAGAAGTAATAATGACCATTTCCACCATCAGGGAAATAATGAAGAATCTCCAATCAACACACAATGTTAGGAAGCTGCCTGAAAGAGGACGTGTGTCTCTATCCTCCTAATACACAGAGAGGAGTAGAGTTTGAGTGGATAAAGACTCTTCAAGGATCACAGCTGGAGAATTGAAGAAAATAGTTGAGTTTCAGGATGAGAAAACCTTTAAGAAAATATTCAAGCAGCCCCTACATCAGCACATTATTCAGGAGGGTTTAAGAAGAATTCTCCTCGCTCATACAAATACAATCTCCAGCATGTTCAGTTGTCAGACAGGACTGGATCTACAAATGGAACTGGCTTCTATGGTCAAGAAGTGTTTGGTGAACACAGGGATAAATGAGTAGAATGAAGTATACTGCTGCGTTGTTGATGTTGTGGGTCTATATTTCTGCTGGAGGTCCTGGACATCTTGTTTAGACACATGACATCATGGATTCTATCAAATACCAACAGATAACAAAATCATTAATTATCTGACTCTGTTATAAATCTTATAATGGGCCATGGTTCTGTCTTCCATAGAGACAATAATCCAAAACAACCCTCAAAATAAACACAAGAATTAGTCACTGAAATTGTTTTACTTCAATGATAGGTTGGAATTTTTTGAATTCATGAAAGATCAAAAGGGTAAACAGTGCAGATTTATTTTCACAGCCACCTTTGCTCAGATTTACCAAGGGTGCCAATATTATTGGAGGGCACCTGTATATTAACATAAAAACAGAAATTGTATTATTTTACATTGTAATGATATTTCACAATATTACTATTTGTACTGTATTTTTGGTCAAATGCAGATTGTAAAAATTCTTACTGATCCTAAACATTTAACACTTCCAAATCAGACTTCTCGAAGCATTTAAAATACTTGCTCATCGTTAACCTTTGTGTGAAACAATGCAGTGCATTGCAATGACAGACAGTATACTAATTGCTGTTGCAAAAACAAAACAGACAAAAGAAAAAAATTAATCAATTTGGTAGTCCATTGAGATGAAGAATTGAGAGAAAGAATTAGTTACATTCATTCCAGATCGTTCTAAACAGTAGTTGAGCACATTGCATTGCAGTATTTCATGCATTAAGTTGTATAGTAATATTATATACTTGGTCCTACAGATCATCTATGATTTTTTGCACAGTGTACATGATGTACTGTACTGTAAGAGTAATGGGTAAGTATGGTGATCTAAACACAGTCTGTTCATCCTCTCTCTACAGGTGGCTTACATGCGGATGTGATGCATTGAGCTCAGAAACCACTGGAGCAGCGACCCATGAAGTCAGATATTAAATACAAAACATTAAACATTTTTATATAAAACCCTTAGAGTTGTTTGTTTGTTTGTTTGTTTTTTTAGTATACCAAGGTCTGCATGATATTGTAGTGAAGAGGCTCATGTATCTTTCTGTCTCGAGTTTTAAAGACAGGTATTGTCTAACAATTACATTACAAGCCCATTCAATATCATTCCATGCACTCTTAAAACATGTTACTGATAGTCTGGTTCACTTTCGGTCTTATGAAAATGTACTCGTATTCCAGAGTTCATGAGTTCGCAGCAGTGTGCGATCCAGCGAGCGGCGGGAAACACTGTGTTCTCAGATGTGACAGAGTAAATATATTCATAGATCTCTCTGAATGTGCTCGGAGCTCACTGTGCTTCATCACACATCATGATGACAGGTGGGAACACACTTTACCTTTACAAACGTCTGCATGTCCTCATGCTCCTACGCTTTGTGTGAAACGAGCAGGAATGTGATTTACATCGCTTTATTTTAAAACCAGCACAAGATCTACTGGTGTCATTCATTTAAAGGATTTTGATGAATATTTCAACTTTAATCTGAATGACTCTGACATTCCCAAACCTACAATTAATAATATTTGTATTTAATAATAAAGAAAAAGAAAAATGCATTGCCAATGCAGAAAATGCAAAAAAAGTTGATCTTATCACATGTAAGCATATTATTTAGTCTAAGCTCTAAAAGAGTTACTGTCAGAAATATTTTGGGAAAACCCAAACACAGGTTTATGATTTTCCTGATTAATCTGTTAAATGTTTATACAGCCCAATTTCCCTCTGATCCTCTGAGGGTTACTGCATAAGTACAGTAGGTGTAAGGTTGATTTTGTATTTGGTGGGAATGTTATTTTAGAAATTATGTTTGCAAACTAATTTTGGGAGGAACACGCACGAGTAATTAGCACGGCCGGCTCCTCATTTCCTAATCAAGTCTTCATCCTATCAGAGCAAGAGAAACCTCCTATAAGTAGTACAAGCCCTCTCTTCTCAATATCTTGTTCATAGCATTCCTCCAGACTCCTCCGTTCATACTATCCTTCCCAGGGGGTACTTGAGCTCTGACCGCTCCTCACCGACAAGAAGGGCTCAGGAGTCCGTCGATTTCCGAGCCCTCTCCCCGGACAGCTAATTAAGCACACGTGCTGGTGAACTACTTTACCAGCTGTAGAAGAAATGGCACAAACTCTTTGACATTTTGTTTGGTAAGTAAACAGAGTGGATAAAATAATGGAAGGATGATATTATATATCAGGAAGAGTTTGACTTCATTCTTCTAGTTCTCAGTTCTGTGTTGATAGATATTCTTTCTTCCAAGTAGATTCTTCAGTTTTAAGAGAGATGAATGAATCCTCTATGCACTGTTGAGCACACTCCCATGAGGAAACTTTTATCCTCAAAAAGCAAACTCACATCAATCACCTCACTATAGTGTCGAGTTTGAAATGCCACTTTGTCTTTCAGATGATTCCATTACTTTATTATGTCTGAACTTTCAGGGCTATAATGAAAATTCTCATTATTTGGGGTTTCCAAGTTGTAACATCTAGCTATTGGGGTGCTTCAGGGCTCAGTTCTTGGACCACTTCTCTTCTCTGTCTACATGGCACTGCTATGCTGATGACCCTTAACTATACCTCTCATTCCATCCTGATGATCCAACAATAGCTGCTCGCATCTGAACATGTCTAGACATTTCTTGCAGGAGGAAGCACCCTCACCTTCAACTCAAGCTAGCGACGATATTAACTGTTTGTAGTTTCAGCAAACCCATCACTTTATCACAATTTCACCATCCAGTTAGGCACATCAACCATAGCTCCTTTAAAAGCAGCCAGAAACCTTGTAGTTGTGATTGATGATACCTTTGCAGGTGGAAGAATCACACGACAAGGATATGCAGTGAAAGCCCCGGAGGGTGGATTTTATTTACAGTAGTGAGGTCATTGAGAAGATGGTGCTCTCGGGTAAATATATTAAAATGTAATTTTCTAAAACTATTCTATTTTACTTGTTTCTTAAAAAAAAAAAAAAAATTGCTACATGTATTGTGTTAGGCTAACTGATACTCGTCTCAGCACTTGCATGTTGTTGCTCTTTTGTTGGTTTTGATTGCTTCTGTTGTTCTCATTTGTAAATTGCTTTGGAAGCTAAATTGCTTTTAGCGTCTGCTAAATGATTAAATGTAAATGCATTATTTAATTGCAACTAAACATGATCTGTATCTTTAACATATGCTGATCAACATGAATAACACAGGTGGCAAAGGGGAAGTAGCTAATAACAAAAAGAAATGCAAAACACCATCAAATGTCATCCAGGGAATTGCAGGGAATGCTCTGCTGCTCCATAGATGAAGATTCCACTGTAAATATCTGTAAAAAAAAAAAAAAAAAAAAAACTGCAGCGAGAGCTTTATTGGTTTCCATGCCTGAGCAGCTGCATGCCAGCCTTGCATTAAAATGCAATGATGGAGTGAGTAAAGCAGACACCACTGGACTCTGAGCAAGAATAATTCACACTTCTCTGCATGACAGTCTGAGTTTGGTGGATATCAGGAGTGGAGGAGGGGGCTGTTTATCAGGGGTTGTGCTGTGTCCTTACTTCCAGCGACTAGGTTAATGCTTCAGCAAAAAACAGTAAACGTTATGGGAAGAGTTTAGGAAAGGCCCCTTTCTATTCCAGCAGGACTGTGTCCCAGTGCACAAAGCAAGAAACATAAAGTCACGAGATTGGCTTTGTCTGGAGCAGAGATTGTAAGCCGTTTTCACCGCTTAAAAGAAAAGAAACAATAACTGAATTATTACAAACATACATTTATTTTATTTTGGATAATTGCCAAGTTGGCATTTCTCATCTTTGTGTTCAGCTGAAATAGTAAAATATCTAAAACCTACAGCTTAATAAAAATGTGTATAAAAACACACACACAGACAAAATCTGATTCAGATAATAAGTTCCATTCGTCAACTTCGGTTACCTATGTTAGTTATCATGCACTAGCAATGAAAAATACTTCTAAAGCATTTATTAATCTTAGTTTATATTAACATGTATGAATACATAACTAAAATAAAAATGTGTTTTTAATGTTAGTTTAATGCTCTGTAAACAAACCATGGTGTAGCAGACGTTCTTCAGGGAGTTCTTCTGAGTTCTTCAGAAGTTCAGCAAGAGCTGGAGTCTCCAGCTGAGGTATCTGAGAGGAGAATGCTGAAGAAGCTTCTCTGTATAATAGACAGTACATCACATCCCCTGCACGAGTCCCTGATGTCACACAGAAGTACATTCAGCCACAGACTGAGAATACCCAAGTGTAATACTGAACGCCACAGGATGTCATTTATACCAGTGGCCATCAAACTCTATAACTCTTCCTCCTACGTTCGGGAGCTGTTGTGACAGCAGGATTACAGAAAACATACATCTTGTGCAATAACTTCACTACTCAAACGCAATTTCAAATATTATGTGCAATAATAATTAAGTGCAATAACTATCTTGTGTGCAATAACAATCACGTAAGTCAAGAGACAACTCTGCACTTTTCTGGACACAGTCAGTATTGTATTTTATTATTATTATTTTTATTTTTTTCCTTTTCATTTTATGTACAGAAATATTTTTTATTCTATTTCTTTATGTAAGTTGACTTATACTGTATTTTTATTCTGTTTATCTTCTTATCTCATTGTATCTGTAGCAATATGCGGCCACTGGAGAAACAATTTCCTTCGGGATTAATAAAGACTTCTCTTACTCTCACTCTTATATCCTCTTCTTTTCAGAACAGTTTGGCATTGAGCTTATGAGTTTCATGTTGGAATTTGGTCCCATTCTTGTCTGATATTAGTTTCCAAGCCTGTCCTCCAATAAAAAAACAACCCTATAGGTTGTTTGTGCAACTTATTACAACCCATTTTTCCATTTCAAAGTTAAGCTCCCTCTAGGGTGAATAAAAATAATGACGGTGTTGTGTTGCGTCTGTCGTTATGATATGACGTAACGTCATTGCCGTTTATTTAAATGCAGTGTGTGACTTCCTAGACAAATCTCACAGTAATTTGCACATATTTTACTAGATGATTCATACGAATGACCACACCTAACCATCTCCAAAACCTAACCTTTACAGATATAGTGAAAATTCATGATTGTAAAAACAGTTTCTGAGCATGTGCGTTCTCCGAGATTGATGGATATTCAATTTAATTGATCATTACGCTGCATTGGGAACTTAGTTTGTTTCCTGTGAATGTATCTTGGTCTGTGTGTGTGTGTGTGTGTGTGTATATCCACAGGTGAACGGAGGAGCTGTAATACTGATGCTGAATTGAAGGGGAATTTGTATTGATTTGTATTGCTTTGATTTATCTCTTGCTTCGATCATTTTTATACACTGGTTTGCTGTGTGGAGTGTCCCTGTATTTCAGTGTTATTTATTGTGGTCTCTTTGTGACTGTGGGTATTTAATTGGTAATTGTGATGAGACAATATTAAGATTGTTTTTAATATCGAGTATACCATGGTGTGAATTTAATAAATGTGTATCTGGAGTATAACCTAGAGTAGTCGGGTTTTATTCCAACATCTTATAGCCAAGGGTTACACTTGGTATACCTTTCATCATTTAAAGTGTCATCTAAAACATGAAGCTGCTTATACTATATGCACTTACACACCTCCATACCATCAGAGATGCTGGCTTTTACTGAACGCTGATAATAAACTGATAAGACAGTGGTTTCTGGAAGTATTCCTGAGCCCATTTAGTAATGTCAATGACAGAATTATGTGATGAGTGATGAGTGTCATCTAACAAAGATCTTCAGCCTTGTCGCACTGTTCGTGCGTAGTTGGATGCTAGAATATTTTAAGTTTACTCGCTTCATTTGCGCGTGAAAGGCGCTCTGCAGTTACCGCGAAGTCGCATCATGGGAGGGGCTTTTGCCTGGCGCTTCCAGTCTCTGTGGGGGTTAGACATGAGGTAAATAGGCAAACTTTGGGTAAATGAATCTAGTGTTCATTTCCTTTTTATTCCTGTTTATATTGATGTACGAAGATGTGCCATACAGCTCCTCCACATACAGTGACAATGATTTTGTCCTCCATAGTTTGGGAATTCTGCCTCCGTTTGCTAGTAATCACGTCACTGCTAGAGCAAGCTCCTGATTGGTTAACGCGGTGCGAATTTTCGCCAAAGTTCAGATTTTTCAACTTGAGCGTTTCGTGTGAATCGCATCTTTGCATTGACTTAACATGTAAATCACTCGCGCTTAACGCTTCCTTCACGTCTGGTGTGAACGCACCATAAGACATCTCTTTTACAGCTAATCATGTTGAATCGTTTTTTCAGCCCTTTGTTGTCCCTGTGTGACACCGGCTCATGTGATTTGAAAGGGTTTTAATTTTTATTTTATTTATAATTCTGCAAACAATAGGAATTATTTTTCCAGAATGTCTGAGCCACTTGTTCCATAATGGACACCGGATGCTGGTTTTTATCATCAGGCTCCAAAAAGACAAAAGCAGCATACAACTATTATAAAAGTAGGTCTTAGCAAGTGCACTACTGTATGTATTCAAGGTGTTGCACATCATTCAAACATGTCAGAAGAATGCATGAACATCTCATTAGAATTAAGGAAAGCACTGCAGAATGGCATAAAAAAGTATTAATGGCTGTGGTTATTGTATTTTTGGTTGACCACTGCCACCCTGGCCTTTTCCAGCACAGTTGTACAAATGCACAGCAGCGCTTCACTCAGTGCCTAATTTAGGGGAAACTGCATTTGCCAGCAGACCACACTCCATCAAAGCACCGCTGCTGTCTGTGGGGCCGCCGGGAGCCGGAAGCTGTTCAGTTCCACAGAGTAACACAGTTAGTCCAAATCCTCATTGTGCTGCTTCTCTGACAGCACTTGTGTTTTTGACAAATAACAGCCTGGAGCCAAACTTACTGCTTCAACAGACGCCTGCAAAATGCGCTGGGAACTAGTTTGCAGTAATTGTTTTTTTTATTGTTAGATTTTTTTTTTAACATCACCAGTAAGATTTTATATTTATTATGACTATTTTCTACATATCTGAATATAGTAAAATCATCAAAACTACAAAAATTACATTAAACATTAAATGATTCATGATTCTTATATGTTTTGTTCTTGATAATCTTTAATTTTGTAGCCTGTATACAATCGGCGTAGGTAAAAAGCTAAGTTTATTTGAAACATTTTCCTTATAGTTAGAGAACAGCTTCAAGAGCATGATTATTAACACAACTAGGAGTGTTAAAATGCATTACAAAAACACATCATGCCCACAGCACTATACTGTAAATGTATATTGTGATATAATCTTTACAAATGTGTTGGAATATCACTGCTGCTTTCCCAGCAGGTTTGTTTTCTCCTGTTTTCAGTTTTCACATGCATCCACCAGATGTGTTACTTTTCAGACAAGGTGTGTAACCATATGTAACACAAAAACCAGACAGCTCGTGTGAACATCATAACTTGTTAAAAGAAAAAAAAACAGTGCATATGTGTTCTCTCTTATTGGCTAAAGAAGAAGTATAAATCATATATATATACATATACATTATATATACATATACATTATATATACATATATATATATATATATATATATATATATATATATATATATATACACATATATAAATGGGACCATTTATTAAACCTTTAGATATAAAATATTTGTTCAGGTTTGAAACATCAGGCTTTTATGGTTCATATAATATAATATAATGAGCATTTGGAGCTCATATTCAAAGAAGGAAAAAACTTCTCTTTCATTGACTCTATATCTCAGTTAATAATGTCTTTCATGATATTTAAATAATCTAAACATATAATGCAATGCAATACAATTATGATTGAGAGAATAACAGGTAACACTCTTCAAAAACCTGATGACAAGATCTGAGACTTACATTTAAAAATGTATTTAAGCCAGTATTTGTATTTTGTGTATTTTATTTTTATTGCCTTACTTTCCCTTCATCTGTCATCATTATGTGCACATTAACATTCGTACCTGTGCCTAAGTGCCTAAGTAGCACCAAAATGAACCTGACGGCGGTCACTGAGTGCATCTGTCACTGGTCCAAATTCCAAGTCATAACTCTGTGAACGATCTGAGTTTACACGTTGTAATTACAAACTTAGAAGCATGTGAAGACTTTGAGGTCGGTAGTTTTGCCATAGGAACACAAAATTTAATCAGAATAAAATAAAATCTCTGAATTACGAGATGGCATGAATGCAGGATTCCTCCTCTTTAAACTGGTTTGATTCTGAACCATGTTCACATATGGCTTCCTTTTATCATGATAGAGCTTCAGTTGTCATCTGCAGATGACTCAGTGGATTGTGTTTACCGACAGTGGTTTCTGGAAGTATTCCTGGGCCCATTTACAGTAGTAATGTCAATGGCAGAATCATGGGATGAGGGATGAGTGTCATGAGGGCCTGAAGACACAGATTGTTGTTCTTCTCTGATCATGAAAACAAACAGTGCCTCATAGTGATTTGTCATCTTAAAAGTACAATTTTGACATGTTAGTAGAATAAGTTGATAAAAATGCGACAAACATCCAAGTCAGCGACAAACATCCAAGTCAGCGATCAACAGCTGTAACACCGTATTATATGTGTTGACTGCATGGACAATCATGTCATACTGAAGTAATGATGCTGCACATCACAGGAATATATTCACAAAGAAAACAGTTCTTAATTAGAATTTACGGTTACTCATTTTACTCTATTTTTGACTTAAAAAATACAGCCTTGGTGAGCAAAGTTTAGTGTCTAGGAAACTTTAACATGTTGTCTAGGTAGGCAGCTCAGTAGGTTTTGGAATACGGCTACTGGAGTCGAGTGTTACAAAATCACAACGCTCTCCAGTGCAGATGGCTCAGATTTAGCTCTTACAGCATCACCACTGTCTCCCGGCCCTGTTCGTCGCTCAGATCCTGAGATGAGCGTCTCTTGTCTCTGGTCCTGGTTCTAAGCGCTAGTCCTCTGTGTCTCATTAGAGCTCCACACCACTCACCCTGCAGAAAGGCCTGTGGGCAGAGTCTGAGGTCAATCCAGCTTTGTTATGCAGCGGTTTGAGGAGTTCTTCTTTAACAAGCATCGTAATGAAACAAACTTGCTGTGTAAGCGATTAAACCCGTCCTGCCCGGGTCGCAGACTTCAGCAAATAAATATGATTGAGTTTGCAGAACTTTAAGACTAGGCACTTCAACTCCTTGATGGTCCATCTGAAAAAAAGACCTTCTGGGTGTCTGCAGAGCATCAAGTGAAAACGACTAACAAAGAAAATGAAAGGGCTGTCAGGGAAGAAAGATCAAATAATGATTTACAAAGTTTAGTGCTGATGTATCAGAGCTACCTGCAGAAAGAGTGATTTTCTTTCAGACTGAGCCCTGAACAGTGAACCTGGGTTTAGCTGCTTTACAGTATTACCGTAATCAATTCATTAAAATCATATTAAAGTAACCAATCACAAATATTTCAAGGTCAGAGACTTTATTTCAGTAAAGACGCATTAAATTAAGTGACATTATAATGTCAAGATTTGTTTGAAATAAATGCTAAACATTACTCGTACAGTACTCGCACAGAAAACAGTTCCTTACAATTGTAATATTTTACAATTGTAATTTATAAACTTCATAATCATAATTGAGTAATGGTGCTGAAAATTCCACTTTGATCACAGAAATAATTTACATTTGAACAATATTTCACAATTGAATGTACTTTAAGATGTATAAATGTAGCATTGATGAACAAACATTAAAAAATCCTATATATAGATCTGTTTGTACATGTTCTTTTTTATATTAGTTTTATTGTTTTTGTAAGTAATCTGATTGTAATTGTTGAATTGACATCCCAATTGTCTTAGCATGACAATTTCATGTACCCTTTATAGTAGGCACGTTAAAGACCATAAACAGGTTTACTTTTCAAAAGAAACAAATATGTAAATCAGTTCCTTGCATTGCTTCTTTTCCATAATACAGGATGCCTGCACTATTAGTGTATCTATTTCCAAAAAGATCATGCTCTCTTCAGTACTCAAGGGGTCACTAAAATTATACGACATGCTGTTCGGACCTCCACAGGGAGCTGGTGATGATAGATGGACAGTACGGCAGGAGCCAATCTGTTTGCCTCCACACAGCCAAGATAAATAGCCCAATTTAACCCGAAAAACACTCCTGCCACCGGCCTTGTGGCGTTCTGCCCACTCCACGACCAAGACATGATAGCAGAATCTCCATCATCAGACACCATCATCTCAAACACACCATCTCAATCGTCCAATCAAACAATCAGCCATGAACAGCTCACAAACCCTTATTCCTGCAGTGATGATACAAAACCTTAAATAAAAACAGGGTTTAAATGTCAGATGAGAATAATAAGATGAATCCATTCTGAGTTTTAGCTTTGAAATGTAAGGGCCTGAATGCTTTCTGCGAGCAGCTGTGTGTGATTTAATATCTTCAGAAACATGAGTCTGAGCACTGAATTATCTGTAGTTTTGTGTTGAAAACAGTGCCTGAGGACTCAGCAGCAATATCTCGCTCATTTGATTATTTCATGAGAGCTCTGCATGCAATCAAATCAGATTCAGCTGTGGCCGTGGGCTAGTTTTCTCCCTCTCTTCCTCTATTTCTGCATGTTCATGGATTTCATTGCCAACAAATATGAAGTTAATAATGCATCTGGAGACTAGATACTGAAATTGTTGTCTTTGCTTCTCTTGGGCTTCATGATTTTCACGGTAATGATTTTCTGAGCCTTACTGAGAGAGTTTTTATATCTTGTAATGTGAGACATCCCAGCTTTCAAATCTACAAGCTGGTTCAGGAGATCTATTAATAATAAATGCATGGTTGCCAAAAAAAATAAATAAAAATAAATAATACATTTATA
>JAUCMU010000030.1:2684608-2699460 GCA_032275025.1 Enteromius treurensis
AGCAAAGCACTGAACATTATCAAATAGAAGAACAGAGTGATGGTAATGTATAATGACGAAAATTAAACTTAATTTATGAAATGCAGAGACGTTCTCTGTAGTCAAGACGACGGTAATCCCTGGTAATTCCCTAAAAAATATATGTCCCTATATCAGTAGTGATGTGGTCATATATGTTATATATAAGGCAGTATATATTAATCACATGTATCCATCTTCTGTGTATATGTTTGTATACGTTTATAACATATATGATTGTTTAATTTGTATATAAACATATATTTAAAGTATGTCTCTGAATATTTTTAATATGGTATTACATGTCATGACCATATATGTTAACAATATATTTAACATTTTATATGTTGTGACCATTTGTTAACAATATATATTGAATTTATACAAACAAGTTTATTATATATGTCGAAAAGATAATGCTTATTGTAAATCATACAACAAAATTGCTTTTTGTTTTAATTTATTGTTTCAATTCAGTTTTCTGGGATAAAAGAAGAGGTGAATATGTAACATGTTTTAAAATGCCAATGATTGGTTTTCAAATGTCAAAGATTCTTGTTGTAGAAAAAATAATGTACTATAGAATTATGGCGGAGCACCTTATAAATCTGTTTGTCAGTATATCCACTGAGTGGAGTGCTGGATGAAACGCTCTTGTATGAGCTGCAGCGGTGCAGGACTAATTTACTGAACGCCTTATTAAAACGTAAGAATCTATTGTTTGCCTCGACCCAGATTCCACTCCACAATATATGTTTAATCATGCTCATCTACCAAAAGGGCTTAATTATTATAGAGGAGAAATAAGTCAATAGTTATGTTGTTTGAAGACCATTTGGGATGATTACATATTGAGCAAATGGTCACCCATTGTAGCATGGACGCGGGTGTGGGACACTGAGAACCATCTCAGACAAAGAGGTGTTAGAACATGATTAACATACAGATCACAGCTGGTACAAAATGAGCAACTTCATTTACATTAGGGGTAGTAAAGTTTAACTGTATAAAACGTTTGAACGAGGGATGTTCTGGGTTCATTCGACTCCGCTGAACCCAGAGCACTACGTAGGGCACTATACTGCAATATACAGGGCACTATACTGCAATAAACATCTTCATCAAGATTTTCAACTTCCTCTTCATTTTTTCTTACAGTAGGCAACATTTGAAGTGAATAAAAACATTAATCAAAGTTGTCCTAAAACATAAAAAAATGTGCTCTTAGGGCAACTTTGATAAAAAAAATGTTTTATCCACTTCAAATGTTGACTACTGTATAGAGAGGTTGCTTACAATGTTAGGTTATGTTGATGATTTCGATAAAAATGTCCATAACAAGGTGCAATTTACAATAATAAGAAAAAAAGTGTTTTTGAAGGATAGAAGAGAGGATACAGAACTTTATTTGAGAAGGGGCAGTCATACTCAAATGTTCTGACTTATTTATCATTCACATTGCATTAGAGCCCGACCGATTTATCGGCAGGCCGATATTATCAGCCGATATTACACATTTTCAAAAATATCGGTATCGGCATCTACCATGGCCGATAAATGAATATTTCAAAAATAAGACAAAAACAGACAAAACGTCCTTTAATTATGCTAGGAGTATTGCATTGCATAGACTCGCTACAGGTTTGCATATAGAACTCAATAAAGAGAAGTTAAATATACCGTACCATCTCATTTAAAAATCCAGATATCAGGTTCAAGTCAATCACACATCAGCCTTCATTTCATTTTTAATAGGACAATGTAAAAATGTGCACCCTAGTGTATACACCGAATAAAAATAGCGTTCCTTGAATCTACAAAAACCATGCAAGTATGCTTGCTTCAGTGTTGCCACCCCTCATAATTTTAATGCCACCCCATGAATAATTTTCTAGATCCGCTGCTGCATGCCCAAGGTTCCCACTTCACCCTTTAAAA
Organism: Enteromius treurensis; assembly: GCA_032275025.1. Taxonomy (NCBI): domain Eukaryota; kingdom Metazoa; phylum Chordata; class Actinopteri; order Cypriniformes; family Cyprinidae; genus Enteromius; species Enteromius treurensis. The sequence goes on from JAUCMU010000030.1 coordinate 2,686,565, forward strand.
TCAGGCGGTGAACCTGCAAGCACTGCCCTCAGAGGAGGAATATTTGGCCTTAGCGTTGTTGTGTCCCGTAAAAGCATTTTGTGACGAGTGTCCTGAGGAGTCATCAGCGTCACGCTGGAAATGGACAATGAGCACCTGAAAGCCCTCGTCACAGGCTGATCGGCCCCAGCTGCGGCTCATCAAGACTCTCTATTTTTCCCCAGACAGCAGCTGGTGACCGATCAGCCTACACAACGGAGCACAGCATGGACTCACTGCACCAGGAGGAAAAGAGGGTGTAGCACCCACTTTTGACTGTTCTCTTACTCACCATGTATCCAATCCACCCTACTGGAGTTCCTGGGATGGTGAACCCTGGTCGAGCAGCCTTGGCAGTCAGACTCGGTGGAGCTGTCTAATGCTAGGCCCAGTGACTGGTGTTAAAAAGTCCTGACCTGCCCCTGTGCTTAGTTAGTTGTCCATATGACCAACACCAACGTCAGCGAATTTGTGCTGGGGTGTTGGGAAAGTTTGTCAGCTCTGGCTTGTCAACATATGCAATGCCAGAGGTATGTGACAGCGTTTAGGCTGTGGCGTTTGCCATAGACCCCTAATGTTGTCATGACATTGTGACCAACAGATAGGGAACCTTCATTCTTAGATATAGGGAATGGCAATGTTACTTTCCCATGCCACAACCCTCAACCAATCGCTGATGCTGGGACTTGTTCTCGGCTATTCATTCATAAACCTGAATGAGTGGACGCACGCTGTTGTCTTATAGATGGTTTCATTGGGCGCATGTGCCTGGACAAAGTTAACTTCCCGTCTGTGTTTGCTTAACGGTCTGCTTAGTATCGCCGGCTACAAACACAGCTAACGATGAGTATGAAGTTGGTTTCAGGTTATTGTGTTGTGGGATGTGTTTTTTCCATATTTATTTGTGGCGACCTGCCACAATATAAAAATGTACTTTTTTCAAAAGGCTTTGTTGAATAAACATGAGCATGTAATGTACGTTTAAAAATAAAACCGAGGCATGGGTGTTTTTATTTCACTGTATTTCTGAAGGCAGACTGTCTTTAGACAATGTAATTTCATCCTGCATGTAAGGCAGTGTTTGTAAGCTGAGAGCTGCTTTGTTTACAGTCGTAACCTGGGAAAACTCAATGTCTTGCGCTTAAGGCACCTCCTGCTGGCAGAGAATTAATTTGCATTTTGAATAAATTAAATAGATTTATGGAGCAAACATATTTAGCTTGAATAAAAATTTAAATGATCTACTCTAGAAGGACTTAACTGTTGTTATTGACTCTGTTGGGATGTCTACCGGAAGTTAAAGGCATGCATGCACAGTAACGTTAGTTTATGTTGGTGTCCTTGAAACCATCTATTTACCTGTATTTACAGGGAGTGGCACAGAATGACAATTTTCACTGGTGTTTTCTCTTAAACTCAGAGATGATTGAGGCTCAAGGATTAACTTCTAAAGTCACCACACATATAATGTCTCAGATCCCTCCATCGGGGGGACAAGGGTTACGTACGTGACTGAGATGGTACACAGAACACTCACACTTGTATGTTCTTGTTCATGCGTTCTTTTAGATTTTTGCCTGTATCTATTTCACGTTATGATCATTTTGTTGTATGAAAAAAAACAAACACCCAGATATTTATTTTTTAATCTAGTACTTTCAGCAAGATGGTTTTCTAGAGCCTGCTGTACGATTTATCTGAACATTAACATTGAAAAAAAAAAAAAAACAATGTCTACCAAAGTCTAAGCAGGTATTCAGGTCTTTGAATTACTTCTCTGTAAAGTGGCACAGTGGAACTTGTTTGTTCATTCCTCCTGAGAATAGAAGGTAAACGGCACATTGAACTAATTAAAAGCAGTTTGTTCTAAATCTTCCACATACTGTGTGTCCCAAAGAACAGTGCTCAATGTCCCGTCGACAGGGTCAAGGCTGAGTAAACTTGTGTGTGTCTTGAGGGCAGAGAGACATGGGAAAGCACACTGTTCGCATCACAAAGAGCTCATACCTATCTTGAAAAATTAGTCTAATATGCAGTGGGAATGTAAGAGTGTGTGTCTCTGTGCAGGCCCTGTGTGATCATTATTCTCTCTCTTATGCACCACTGATGCACATCTCATTACCAGATGCTTTATAATGTGTGTCGTGATGCTCCAGAGACGCTCTTTTCTTTATGAGTTCAACCAACACTCATTTGTTCTTGTGCAAAACATTTGTTCTTTACACTTAGTAGTTATTAATTATAAGCCGGGCAAAATTAACACTTGCCTAGCAAATACAGTCATAACTGGTCTGTCTGCAAGTAACATCTCTTGCAATGTAATAACTGCTTCATTTTAAAGGCTCTTTTTCTTAGGTTTAACTTGAGGCACTTAACTAAAACTTTAAAACCATAAAAAAAACATTACTTGAAATAAACATTTAGGGAAATAAATGATATAAAAAGCTTTTTACGTCAGTTAGTTGCAAAAGCAACATGTCCTATTTATTTTAACTTTATATAGGCTACTAAAAACACTAAAACTGAACTAAAAACTTCATGTAGTACTCTCTCATTGAATAACACTGAATTGAAGTACTAAAAATAACTTATTAAAATAAACTAATCAATAAAAAATAAACTGTAGGCAATAAATGGCAAAACATTAAAACTAACTAAAATTCGAGATATTATATAACAAAAGACAAATGAAAAACAATGTAAAACTAAAAATCTAAATGGATAAAAACTAATTCAAAATATTATGAAAAACTAACACTTTAGAATAGGTAACACTTGTTAACTATTAACTATGACTTCTCAATAAATTCCTAATTTTGCTGCTTATAGTGCAGTAGTTGTTAGGTATCGGGTAGGAATAGGGATGTTGAGTAAGATATTAATATGTGCTTAATAAGCGCTAATAAATGGCTAATATTATAGTAGTATGCATGTTAATAAGCAACTAATAGGTGTAACCATAAAATAGTGTTAGAAAAACTATAGTAGCATATCAATTATACTAAAAAAACACTGAAGTAAATTGTACATACTTTAAAACTGACAACTTTCAGAGCTCAAAGCAGTCCAAAAAATGTATAGAAACCTAATGGCTCATTCTAGACTACCTGGTTTTCTGACATCACAAATCTAAAGCAGCCGTTAAGAAAGCATCTGATCATAACGATATGTTCGCACCACCTCTGCAATTCACAGATTGTTGATAGTTTGATTATTTTGTATATTTGAGACTATAGATTACAATTTGAATGAATCCCTTTTCTTCGTGTAACACTTACTTTTACAGTACAGAATAGCACACCTAAATGTCACATCCTTTTGATTTTGAAATCTTCCTTCACATTCAGTTTACAAACTTTCATAGAAGTCGGGGAGGTTTCATTGACAACTGTTCACACATCGGCAACAAAATAAGTAATTTATGCATGACACATTTATCTACAAAATAGATTAAGACCCATTAAAGGCATAAAAAAGTCGAAATGAAACGGATGTTGTGACTGACTTTACTTCTAAATTGTGACTATATTTGAGTAAAATGGTTAGCAAACAAACATTGAAGAAGATTACAAAAGTAAATAAAAAAAAATGTCTTGGAATCAACTGTTGAAAATTCTGATATTAGAATGCGTTTAGATAGCAACATACTTTTGAAACAACACCATTGTTTCTGGGAGCATCCTGAGCTGTAAAGTGACTATAAAAAGCAATTTGTAACCGTTTTACGAATTGCAGGCTAATTTGTTTCATCTTCTTTGTTACTTTCCATACAATATTCTAAATCTCAATGATGGTCATATTTAGAGGATGAGAGACGGGCCTTCATTCTTCCCCCATGTTTTTAAAATCAGAATTCACAAGATAATAAAAACTTTGATTTAAGCACAGTTCGAATAAAAAGATTTTACGAAGTGGTAAATCTCAAATTGTAGCCTAATAAATGATTATCTTTGTTATATAATTGGTCTGAACACAAACAGCAGAAGGGCCTTCTGGGAAAACAGCAGTCACTCAGAGCACTGTATAAACACTACTATATTAGGCGTCATATAATTTTGAAAATACCTTTTCTGAACGGGTCAGTTCTCTTCACTTATACATTCAGATAACCCCTTTTTTAATCTCAGACTGGTGAATTCTGTTGGAAGTCAAAGAGTTTGCAGTGGATCGAAAAAAGGAAAACTATTCCATAATTAAAGCTGGAATTTTGCTCTTGTTATTCTGTATAAAACTCAAGCATTGTTAACATGTCAGGACGTCATTTACCTGTAGGTCCTGAGCCATTACATGACATTTACATCTCGTAATGAGCACAAACTGAGAGCTGAGCGCCCGTGAGCAAAGTTTACTGCAGAAACAAATACATACAGTGCTTTCATACCCAGATTCACTCAGAATGCAGGGGCTAAAATATTGAACTGGTATAGAAAAACTAAATCAACAGATTCTTTGTTTACTGTGACCAGGTTTAATGACCCTTACTGATTCTTTTGGCTTCCCATGGCTTCCAGATTATAAACAACTACTCTTGTTTGGACATGAAAGGAAAGTATTTGCAGGATGAACCTCTCTGAACCTGTCAGCACTGTGTGTGTGTGTGTGTCTTTGAAATCTGCTCCTGAATGTGATTATTTGTATAGTTTTTTCACTTTTATGGAAAAAGCAATATTCAGTGTTTATCAGCCGTTTATGCTTTAGCATAATGAGGCATGAAATAGACTTTCTTTTCCCCCTGACCTGTCCCCTGCCAACATTTATTTTGCACAAAGCTTAAACAGATTGAAAAAAGAAGAAGAAGAGAAAAGTCTAAACGGTGTAAAATATTTCAAACAACAAGTTAAAGTTCCGAGTTGAAGTTAAATCTCCAGCAGAACAAATTCCTGATGTTTTAAAGGGATGTGTGTATGGAAACCTGTTTCTGAATGAATGAATGAAATAACTGCACTTTTTTTTCCTTAGAATTACAAGATATAAACTCAGATCTAGATCTCACGACAATCCATAGATATTTTACAAGTTGTCAATTTGTATGAATTTGTAAGAATGACCTAGACCTAACGCCCCTGAATTGGCACAAATTTCCACCTCGTACGAATTGGTCGTGAGACAGTGTTGAATTGTGGGAACTACACTTTTTATTTTAAATTTCACAGTGGAAACAAACACATCAGAATTGTGAGTTTTAAACCGAGAAAAGAATTTTAAATTCTAAACTAAAAAGTTTATATTTTACAATTTTGAGAAAACAATTCAGATTTATCAACTTTATTATAATTATTTTTAATTGCACGGAGGATATAAGTTAGCAGAAGCAGTATATCATTTACAAAGGTGACTGCAAAATGCAACCCAATAAAACTGAATTTCCCCTGTATTTGTGTGTGCTTTGTATTTTCATGCTTATTAGAGTATTGCATCATTAGCTTAGCAAGATGCTCTTGAAATCAATCGAGTCGAGTGCACTTCACATGAGGGGTGCTGTTAGCATGACGCGGCTGCGGTGATCAAATCAGTCGTTTCTTTTTAAATGCTGACTCTGAAGGTGACTACATGAGTCTGCAGATCACTAGATCTGCGATCTGAGCCTTAGTTTGGGAACACATCCCCTCAAGCTCCCACTGAATCCGATTTCTATCACAGAGCCTCCATCAGTGAGAGGACAGATTGATGGCAATGTTCTCTTTCCTCAAGCTCACAGTCACTATCGGCTGTTACACTTCACTTCACAGCAGTCTTCCTCCAACACAACACAACACAGCTGCCGCAGTCTGACTCACACAACTCAACTATGGAAAGTCAAGGATACATATGCAGTAGAGCATTTTCTGAATGTTTTAGGTCTTACTGTGAACAAATTCATCTATCAACTTTTTTGAGATCGTTTTGACCTTGTAAAGGAATAATTAACTCAAAAATTTAATTAACCCCATATTTTACTCACCGTGAAGACAAAGATTTTAAAAGATTTATCAAATATTCCAATCATTTAGTCCTCTTAAACCCCACCCCTATAATCTATCCACACACACATCTCAACAACTGATGCATATAACCAAACCCCATTGTACTTTTTTTCAGTAATCAGTCATAGATCTGTCACTGCTTTAGTCTAAATTGAATAAAAATTATGCTTTTTTGTATTAAAAAGTAGTTTGAATCGATATGTTTTAAGCATAGACTGTAGAAAACATGGACGTAGTGTCTGTGACGTCACCCATAGGTTTCTGAAGAGCGTTTTTGAAGCTCAAAGCGTAGGTAGAGCCGACCGTCGCCATGTTGGAATAAGGTCATCACGCATCACTCTCGGATTATTGAGATTGGGCATAGAGGCGGGAGCTGGTTGATAAAACCACGCCCACCTAGCGTGACAGTGGTGACAGCCGCAGCAATCGACCTGTCATTTAGGTTGCCGTGCCCTTAATTATGCAGAAATTTAAGGCTTAATATAATTTAAAAGGATGAGTTATAAAAAAATTCACAACAACAAAGGGCAACATTAGCTACATAGACCAAAACCACTTTTTGAACCAGGCTGTAAACCTGTTTTTTCTGCTGTAAAGTTTAACATGGGGAGTCTATGGGATTGACTCGCTTTTGCAGCCAGTCGATGAATTGCAGTTTTAGTCACTTCCGTGTTGGCTTCACGATTGAGATCACTTGGTTTTAAGGTTAAATATAAGCTAATCAAATCAAAAGCCAAATAAAAGCAAACATTTTCTTCTAGAAGATTCTGAAAGTCTGTCTCCACCACCATATGGATCAGTGAGTTTGATGAAATCATTCTGCACTTCAGTTGCCCTGCTTGTTTATAACTTTTTTTTTTATAAAAGCACTTTCATATTAAATCTAAAGGTGGAATCTTTTAGACTGATAGAATACCCCTGAATGCAACTGTAACTGTCAAATATGGATTTGCCGATATGCATTATACAATACAGATAAAGTCAAAGCAGCTTTACAGGGATGAACAGGAAAAGAAGGATTCAATGATGCAATTCGAATAGAAAAAAGTCACAGATGAACCACTCAGTTGCATCAATACACTGAATAAATAAAAGCACTTCAGTGGGACTCAGAGGGTAGAAAACTTTCAAACTTTCTTAAATCCTTTAAAAGAGTTCTGAATTAAATTATCATGTATTATGTACATATCACGGAATAACAATAAACAACATTTTTTACTGGTTCTGTACAGCATCTCGGCAGTAAGCGATTTCTGAAAAATGTTGTTGAAAGTGGATACGATCTAGCACAAAAACACATTTGTAGCCAATCAGCAATAAGGGGCGTGCCCACATACAAACAGGGAGGTGCCTGTGTTATACAGCATGTTTGTGAATTTGGGGTGGAGCTATCAAGAAAGGGGAGTGACCTTCTGGATAGCGAATTGTTATCAAATATTAACAGCATTTCTCAAAAATCACTTACTGTACCTTTATTTTATATATGGTTTCATTATTCATGTTTGTTCATAATATGAATTTATTCAATTAAAAAATACATTGTACATGTACATTAGCTAAAAATGTTATTTTATGGTATGTTAACTAATTTTAATTGAACCTGTGAATTATTAACAAGAAAAAAAAAAAAAGATTTAGGTGTATCTTGTATGATGTTGAAGTGGGCACTAAGAACATTTTCCAGAATCAGACTGCTTATTATTTCATTTTCTTTTTCTGCCAGAAGAGATTCCAGCTAAATTTATACCAATTGTTATTTCACCTATAAAGTTTGCAAAAAGGTCAAAATCCATAATGAAGGTGCACCAGACAAAGGGAAATTTAGCTCTAGTAACTGAATTTGTCAAAGGTCAAAATAAATGAGAAGAACTGTGGAAAAATATCATAGTCACAGTTCTTCTTATCTGAACAGGATTAGATTTGTCAGCAGACACAGACTTTAAAAAAACAACAACAACAAAAAAAGAAAAAGCACACACATTGGGTCGTTTGCCTCCTCAAGGAAAGCCATCTCTGTCCAAATAAGGAAGATTCACAAGTGACTTAAACTCTGATCCACGTCAAACCTAAAAACACCCCCCCGGCTGTGAAGATATGGTGCACACTCACATCCTATTTGCTTTCTAGCCTAGTAAAGAATTTTCACAAAATAAACATTTACTCATTGACTTCTGTCAAGCGCCAAATCAGACTTTAAATTAGACTTCTGCACTATATTTCATGTCTTCCAAGTTATACAATAGCTTTGTGTGAAGACCATCATTTTAGACCGAAACTGTATCAGTCAATGTCAAACTATCAGGAATAATGTGATTGTGGCTTCATATGTACGGTAATCAGACTACAACGGGCCTTGGTGCTGTGCATTTAGGATTAAAAGACAGAGGTGATGCACAATCCTTCAAAACTGCTGTGCATTATATCATGTGTACTTAAAGAATAAAGACTGTAGCTAGATTGTGTAAATTGCATGAATGCACCTCCACAAGAACTGTTTAACTCCTTCTCTTTGAAACATCATGCACTGTGCTACCACACTTTAAAGGTTATTGTGTAGGTATCTTGCAGTCAAGTTCAATTAAAAATAGAAATCATAAATACCATGACATGACGCACAGGACCCCAGAAATGTGGCGGCTGCATGCTGCTATCAGTGCAGTACTTGACAGCGGGTGGAGGGCTCTTGTGCCAACCGTACATCTCTGCTTTTACATTAAACGGGTCAGGAGGACTGGTTTGTTCAACACTGAAATATCAAACCAGTTTACCTAAAACTACCTCATATCAATCACTTTTATTTATATATACACAGCAATACAGATTGTAGCAAAGCACTGAACATTATCAAATAGGAGAATAGAGTGATGGTAATGTATAATGACGAGAAACGACAGAGTGACAGAGACGGTCTCTGTATTCAAAATGACGATAATCACTAGAAATCAGGTGTCCCCAACAAAGCAAGCCAGAGGCGACAGAGGCAAGGAACCAAAACCCCTATATTTAGAGTGCTACCTCATATACAGTATATAAGGCTGATGCGCTATGAGTGCCGTGAGATTTTCCCTGTGAGGTTTTTTAATGGGGTTTTTCAATTTAGGGGTAAACGAAAACAACAACACAGAAAAAAATAACACTTAATCTCAACATTTTTTTAATCCTTAGCCAGTACTATGCAAAGCATGTTGGGAACTAAAAATCCACTGCTCAGTTTTAAGTTATCTTCAGTAAGGTAGGAAATAAGAAAAAAAAAAGGGTTTTAATTGAACAAGTTGTAATTTTGATCAACATTATGTTAACAGAACTCATCAGACCATATGGAAATTGAATATTTGGCATACTGTACATTACCCAATATCAAGAGTGGAATTACATTTATGTTACCTATAAGATGATATATAATTTTTTACATTTGTTTAATCTGTGGGTGTCACCTAGTTCTCACATGCATTAAGTTCCGGTTCTTGTGTTTGTAATTCGCTGATCATTGTGAGTGTGCGGATTTTCCTACCCCTTTGTAAGCGTTTTTCCTGTGTCCTTGTCATGGGCGTAAATCTCGGGGGAGACAGGGGGGACATATAAAATATCCCGGCATCTTGACCAAGCGGCCAAGCGCGTGTACGCTTGACATTAATGTCTGCATCGAGCATCTTAAAATGCGTGCATAAGACGGCGTGAAGGAGAGGGAGTGAGAGAGAGACCGTGCGTGCATGTGAACTGTGTGTGTGAGGCTGTTCATATCGCGTGCTAGACAGAGAGCATCCTGATTGGTTTACTAAGCAAAATAAGCCAATCAGCTTTCAGTGTGGGGGCGGGTTTTTATTTTTTTTCTCGAGCGAAGTTATCAGTTCAGTGCAGCAGCCTACGAGATCGTCGTGGCAGGGAGAGAGACTCGACTGTAAACAGCATAACAAACATTGCAATAGTTTTGAAAAAAAAATAAAAATCTGCCTTTTCATTACACCAGAGAAAAACTTTGAAAATAACCATGACGCAGTCTCCATGCTACAATAATGATAGAAACCAAAGTCTTCCACGATTTAGACACAGCCTTATAAGTACAATTTAAATGAATTAGTTGTGTCCCCCTCTAAAAATTGCTTGCGAGAAATTTTGTGTTTATTGTCCCCCCCTACTGTAAAATGAGATTTACGCCCATGGGTACTCCATATTGCACTTGTGAACAATGTGATACATCCTCATTCACTGCTACGAACTGATAGCGGTCAGATAAATACAGTATGATTTGAACCAAGCTAAGGCACATCCACTAATGCCAATAGAGTTTTTTAGTCTATTCAAGAGAATGTTGTGGTCAATGGTGTCGAACACAGCACTGAGATCCAATAGCACTAATAATGAGATACAACTACGATCAGATGAAAGAAGAAGGTCATTTCTAACTCTAATTAGAGCAGTCTTAGTACTATGATACGGTCTAAATCCTTACTGGAAATCCTCACAGAGGATACTACCTTTTCTAGTATCTTTGACAGAAAAGGGAGATTTGAGGGTCTAAAATCTTTGCAGTTTTTTAATGAGAGGCTTTACAACAGCCAGTTTAAAGGCGTTGGGGACATATCCTAATGCCTATGATGAATTAATAATAGACAAAAGAGGATGTATGACTTCTGAGAGCAGCTCTTTTAATAGTTTAGATGAAATAAGGTCTAACATACATGTTGTTGGCTTAGATGATTTAACAAGTTTATACAATTCTTCTTCTCCTATGGTAAAGAAAGAGTGGAATTTTTCTTCTGGGGATCTGATGCGATACTATAGTTGATGGCTGTTTCTGTTTTATCTCCAATATTATTATATTATAATATTATTTTGGAAGTAAAATATTGCATGAAGTCATTACTGCTGTAGTCTTGTGGGAAGTCAGTACCTGTTGATGCTTTATTTTTCGTTAATTTAGTCACTGTATTGAATAGATCCCGAGGGTTATGTTTGTTTTCTTCTAATAGAGACGAAAAGTAATCAGATCTAGCCCTTTTTAACGCTTTTCAGTAAGTTAGCATATTTTCCCTCCAAGCTAAACAAAACATTTCTAGCTTTGTTTTCCTCCAGCTACGCTCCATTTTCCTGGCTGCTCTCTTTAGTGTGCGAATATGCTCAAACTGTGCTCAAACCTTTCTTAAGCGCAAAGGAGCAACTGTATCTAAAGTGCTAGAAAAGAGAGAGTGTATGGTTCCTGTTGCGTCATCAAGTTTTTCTGCATATAGATGTGCTAAGGAATTAGATAAATCAGGAATATTACTTACAAAGCAGTATTTTGTGGTAGAGGTGACGGTTCTACCATACTTGTAACAAGGTGAGTGTTTTGATACTCAGTTACATGAAACAGGTACTTTTGTAGTTTTACAGAAGTGAAATATACTTTTACTGGAGTAATATGAAGTTATTAGCAAATAAAGCTCAACTTCAGCTCAAGTACATGACTTGCATACTTAGTCATCCACTTGTGTTTTGTGTTAATTGATCCTATTGGGGCTCTTGCTTTGTGTTGGAGTGCTAGAAAATTTAAATGGCATTGAATTTATCTGAAAACATGTAGGCTGTGCTATGAATATATGTAGATGCAATACAATTGCGTGTAAGAGCATTTTGATAGAGGGCTTTTGTGAGAATGTGTGTGTATGTGTTTTTGTGATGAATGACTAGGTGACAGTGAGCAGATGTGAGAGGCTGATGAATTGCAGGGACATCCGAAGTGAGAGACAAACAGCACGCGAAACGTCCGACTGCTTTTGTATGCAAACAAACACACAAAGCTAAACTCTGACGCCTACAAGCTCGGCATCAAACTCACCCGAGAGTTTGCATATCGCAATGCTATTGCCTTGAGCAATAGTCGGCATGTTAAAGAAATGAAATAAATACTATCTAAATCAATGCATCTCACCATCTGTCTATAGTGACCCTGTCAGAAATTCACTTGACTATCTATTTTTGATCAATCAGATCCCTGTTCCAAGTGCTAACTTGAGAAATAGAAGAACTGACCCAATTTAGATGAGAATGGCTGTTACTTGGATTTAAAATAGCAAACCCCTTCATCACAGAAGCAGAAAAGGCCTGCCTATATATAAAATACAATATTGTAAGCAAAATTATGCACAAGTGCACAAGGTCATTATAGCTGCGGTAGCATTTGATGGTTTGTTTTCTGTAGCAGGGGCGGCTTTTCCAGCTGATTCAAGCCATAAATTGTGATTGTGTTTTTTTTAAGGTTATAGATGGGGCTATAGTTTTGAATTTCAGAGGAATGAAAGATTAAATTAGCATAAACTGCGTGAGTAAACATGTCCAATGGGCACTTTTGATGTATGGAAACGGTTATGGAGGCTGACGGTTAAGCAAAGCGCAAGCTACGGCAAGCTGGAATATTTAAGATTAGACTGTGTTGCTTTTGTGGACTTGCCAAGAGTATACAAAATATATTGCACATCTCTAAAGGGACAGAAATAGCGGTGCAGCACATTTTCTTTGAACATGATTCAGATTCAAAACTGCAAAAAAATGTTTACTTGTGAGCAATCAAGCAAATCACCACTGAGAGGTCAGTGTTAGTCTTTAATCCTGGTCTTGCTTTTTTTTTTTTTTATTCTTTGCTGTCAAAAACGTGGGGGAAAAAGGAAAGAAATCAATTTATGATGTTTTAATTTGTAATTGTTTTATGCTTAATGATTATTGCTGTCAAAATAATAAATTCCATCCAAAATATTAAACACACAAACATACATGTATATGTTGAAGAAATATGTTTATATATTAAATATATTAGCAAATTATATATATTATATGAATATAAATACATAGATGGTAATGCATGTGTCATGTTTCCTCTCGTGCCATGCCCTCGTGTTCCATGTTTTTGTTTTCATTCAGTCTCCCTCGTGTTCTCCTGTC
>JAUCMU010000030.1:2709036-2725292 GCA_032275025.1 Enteromius treurensis
GAGAAACAGCCAATCAGAGCAGACCTCCTCATTAATATTCATGAACCTTCCAAATAAGGCAAAAACAGACTGTTTCAATCTAGGGTCAAATTCTAGGGTTGTAAATGGACCTGTAAAACCGTTTCTGGGCATTTGTACTATGTATATGTACTATGTACATATCAGAGAACAATTTAAAATACTCTCTCAAAGCATTCTATGGCACCTTTTAAGTGTTTTTATTTTTTTATTTTTTTTTTTAGGTTTTTTTTTAACAATAGAAGTTATATTTTCTATTTCTTTTTAATCGATAATTGTTATTTTTTTTAATTAAAATACATTCAATCAACTATTATTATTATTATTATTATTGTTGTTGTTGTTAAGTTTTTCAGCCTGGTTCTCATAAGAGCACATGGGTTTGGTACATGGTGACCTGTTAAATATAAATATTAAAAATGTATAATATTATTGTACTTTAATTAATGAACAGAAAATGATAAATAAAAAAAGTTTGATAATATATCCTAGCATTCAATTAATAATACAATGTTTTAGTAATTATATGTTTTAAAACTTCAAACTTCCTTGCATCATTATACACCCATATGTATTATTTTCTGCTGATGAGGCACATAGTGTTATGAAATCCTCATCTGCAATGCATTTCCCCGAGGTTTGTGTGAGCAAGCAGGGCCTAAAACTCCCCGGGGTTACGTGTGACAACAAGAGAGGACGGTAAAAACAGAGGATCTGCGAGTGTTGCCTTGATAACGGGCTCCTCACAGGGAACCTCCTTCAAAACAAAAATCTCCCAGGGTCCCTGCAAACCATCCGAGGAAACTTAGACCACTTTGTTACTCTGTAAATTGTTCTGGAAAATGCCCTCGAGGATGAAAACTAAGTTCTTGTTGATGAAGATAAGCTCTTTGTGTTGGAACTCACGCAACTAAGTCGAGCTGCTTTGGCACACCTGACCCTGAGAGATGCCAACATCGTGCTTTAACGCTGTATAAGTTTCCATTTTTCCATGGTCATAGCGGGGACTCATTTGCATTTTGGATGGATAACCAGCATGTGCTCATGTGTGGATGAGAAATGTGATCCAGTAGTGTTGCATGATCCCATTGTCAGCCTTTCACTTGGGATTTGGGCATTTTTGAAAGGAGAAGCCGGAAGTATTTAAGGGGCGATCAAAATGAGTGCATGAAGCCGAAAATGTTAGCCGTTTAGGATGCTGGAATATTTCTAGAGACCCCTGAGAAGACGCTTCAACAATGCATTTAATTTTTCATTGTTCAGTCGGTGTGTGTACTTACTTTAGGCTAATTAATTTCCGAAGTGCAGGGCGGTCCTTTAATTTTACACTGCTCGTTGTGATGCCGGATCTTGTTTCCTGACCCTTTCATCGGCTCTCCAATGCCCCCTTACATGGAAACAGAGCGCATTGTGACCCGCCACGCTGTTCTGCAGGTGCTTTCGGTTAAATATTAAAATATTCATTCAGGGGTAACGGCAGCAGATTAAATAAGCGATGTGAATGCGTGCGTACGGCGGCCAGTGAGAGTGGCAGTCAGAGCAGAGTTTGGACGCTTTACAGAACATCTCTTGCTTCTGTTTCAGCCTTGAGGAGTGTGTTAAATTAGTGATGATGTTGACCTTGGCACCCCTGCTCCGCTGTAGTCGACTCGGAGCCAGTCCAGACCTGGCGTGCTTTGCAGATAAAGGGCAAAGCTGTCATGGCTAAAAGTCAAGCCCTCGTGATGAGCAGAACTCAGCTGGCCGGTTCTGTCCTGCAGTTATTCTGTCCAGGTCTCCGTTCTTAATCGACCGATAATCTCCAACGATATCATATTTACAGTGGCCTATTAAAATATTTTTCAAAGTCTTTTCACTTTTCTGGGCCAATTAGTGTTTTTTTTTTGTGTGTGTGGTTGTGTTTTGGGATTATGCAGCTTGCTTTGGTGTTTTTCCAGTGACTTTTTAACTGGCTTGATGTAAAGGTTGTATCTAAAACTACAGCAGCCGAATCCATCAGTGGCTTAGCCATGTGTTTGTGTGCATGAATTTACCTCCAAGTAATAGATAATTTTATGTACTGTCCGTTTTGATGAACTGCATCACTGCTAAAGACATTTACAATGTGTTTTTTTTTTGTTTTTTTTCTCAAATAAACGGGATATATCTTTAAAAAAATGTCTGAGTTGCCCTCAAAATATTCAGCACAACTGTTTTCAGCATTATATATATATAATAAAAAAATTATCTGGACTTGGCCAAAACAACTACAAAAAAATAATTGTACGTCCATTCTATTATTCTAAACTTTGCTTTATTGTTAAAAAGTGCATGTGTTTCATTATTTCAAACCAAACATGGTGGTTCTGTACTGATTGTGCTACATACGTGTGGCTTAAGTGTGCACATATTGGTAAGATGGTGCTCTATCTTCGTTAACATGGTCTTGAATGATGATGTCAACATTGTTTTTTCTGTGTCCTTTTAAGGTGGTGCTGTGTAAGTTCCACTCGGTATTCCTCTCCCAGAAGGGTCAGGTATACACATGTGGACACGGACAGGGCGGGCGACTCGGACATGGAGATGAACAGACATATCTGGTAAGACACTTTTTTTTTTTGTGGGTTGACACACATATTTTTACATCTGCTGTCATTTAAAGACTTGGTGTTCACATTCTTATCAAAGGTTCCCCGGATGGTGGAGGGGCTTTTGTCCCATCAGTGCTCTCAGATCGCAGGAGCCCGAGATCACACTGTTGTTCTGACAGAGGAGGGGTACGTCTACACCTTTGGGCTCAACACCCACCATCAGCTGGGCTTGGTACCTCCTCCTGCTTCCAGCCAAGTTCCCAAACAGGTCAGACAGCCTGGATATCACAAAACTAGTGAACTAGTGAATCTGGATCAGGTCACCTTTATTATATTATATATCATGTCCAAGCAGCTTTACAGTATTCAACAGAAAAAAATAGTGTGTAATAATGCAAAACAGTAAACACTCAGTTTTCAGTTTCAGAAAGTATCTGTGCAATCAAGTTGATGATATCGGTGGGAATGAAGTGTCTAGGTCCAGGTTATTCCATGAATTGCATCATTTTATGTTATTCTGTTGACTACAGGTCACATCTAAGTCCCTGAAAGGAAAGTCTGTGATCGGTGTTGCAGCTGGCAGGTTCCACACTGTTCTCTGGACCCGAGATGCGGTGTATACCATAGGATTAAATGGTGGCCAGCTTGGTAAGCTATCTAAGCACCCAGATCTGTTTATCATCACAGACAAACAAACAAATTGTTTACCTGATGTAAAGTGTCTGGCAAATCCTCTTCAGGCAATTTCATTAGATCATCTGCTTCATTTGACTCTTCCCATATGAAAACCTGTAGTCCAATCATTGTGGTACATTCAGGTTACCTGCTGGAGCCCAATGGAGAGAAGTGCGTGACTGTTCCTCGACAGGTGTCCGCTCTGCACCACAAGGATGTGACCATGACTATGGCTGCAGCCAGCAATGGAGCCACTGTCTGTGTGACCGAAAAGGGAGATGTGTACCTGCTGGCAGATTATCAGTGCAAGAAACTGGCTTCCAAGTGAGTGGAGTTAGGAGGGAGAATAGGGTTTGGTTCAGTCTAACCAGAAGGCTTTTCTCATCCATCTCAACCGCCTTAAAAATGCCAAATAACATGACAGCATTTATTGCATTTTGTTTGCATGCTCTGAGGCACAATTAATTTATTATGCAGAAAACAAGTCACTGGTTTCCCATCCGAAGCAACTCTTATTTCTGTTATTTTGTTCTCTCGAACAAATGAGATGAATTTGCAAATGTCTAATGCAGTATTTCAAATTTTTCACAATATTAATTCACAGCTTTTAATGGAAAGCTGGCTATCTGTAACACTGTCCTTGTGTTAACTTCCAGACAGCTGAACCTGAAGAAAGTTCTAGTGAGCGGTGGTAGTTTGGATCATCGTATCGATCCTCAGCTTCTGCATGATGGTGGAGGAGAGAAGCTGGTGATTCTGGCTCTAGATGAAGCTGGAAGAGTGAGTGATATATGCCACTGAAATGAACTTCAGTCTCTTGTGTACACGTACAAAAATATTAGCCAAAAATACTTGGCGATAAAGCCTAAAGCTGTCTGTTCCCATAGTCGGCCTATCCGTCCTAATCAGACAAATACACCTGTTTCTCCCTAAAAATGCTTACGAAGGAGTTACAAGTTTTAATATCTGTTCTTTTGCTGAAAAGATGAATCCATCACTCAACATTCAAATGAAGGTGCGGTCTGAATATTCACATCACTGCTCAAGTGAACAAACCATCAGTCTCAAATTAATATTGATATTGCTACTAAAAGCAAAATGTCTAGCTTTCCACTGTAGCTGTAAAAGCCTGTTTCTAAAATAATTTGATCTAAAGTGCTTGCGTTAATCACAATTTAGCAAATTGAAATGACTTGACATGCATCGAGTACAATACATCATCAACTTTTATCCGAACATAAATAAGTATGAGATCTTTGTGGTCTACATAACCGTGAAAACCAATGCTGTGTTTTCTAAAGTACAAGAACAACAAAGGGGCTGAGACCGAGCCTTGTGGCACACCATATTTTGCTATATTTAGGTCAGGCAGATTTTCATCTACCCAAATTCATTGGTAGTGATGTGACAGGTTGGATTTAAACCAAACTAGGGACTTACTTAGATGCTGCCCAAACAATCATAAAATAACATTAGAAAATTGCAGCATTTTTCACACGTACTGTGTAGGTTTTAGTCTGTTGTAGAAAAGCAGAGGCTGACAACGAACGAAAATGGGCAGATGCATTTATGTGCTATCATGGGATTTTGCAAGTTATGGTGAGTTTAATACATGGATATGTATCATAGACCAGCACTGAAATTACCTGTTAAATTAATTTTCTGAAAAGCCTACTCATTCAATAGGAGCATATTAGCATCTAAAATGCATGTCGGCTCTACAGTTCAGTTGAAAGCTTATGCCTTTTGAATTTTAAGTGCAATACACAAAAAAACAAAAACATCTAATATAGTTACTACAGCAATATCTACAGTATAAATACGTTCTAGACTATTGGATGATATTATGACTAAAAAGTGCCCACCCAGGATATCTACCAGCCCACCCTTCTATAGCCGCCAAGAACCGGGCATGCTTGTGGGTCAGTACGTGCCTGATAAAAGCCTATCAGCTGGCTTCAGTTAGTGGAATGAGGGCCAAGTTGAATTTAGTCATGCTTAATCATTTTGCATTTTCACAGCATTTTAATACCAGTGTGTTTTCATATCTATATATTTGAAAACATGTGTTTTATATAATAAAAGCTTGTTAAGCTGGTATTGATGCTGGCATTTAATTTGGCAGATTACCAGACGTTCAGGCATATGTGCCTGCAGAGTTATTTGCCTTTTATATCTTTACAGCTTGTGACTCCATCTGTTTATAAAATGCCTGCTTTAGCAAACACCATCATTTTTGCTATTGCTCATAAGGGATTTAAACAATCTGATCACGTGGCTTGTTTGTTTGATAAGAGGTGCATTACTGCGTTTCTCAGAAGTCTGACTTAAAATTTTCTGTGATGTGGAAAACACGGATGTCATTGTGGAATCCAGTCTTAAAAATGGAAATTGCTGTGTAATGTATGGCCTTAATTTGGCATATGTTGGATTATTAAATTAAAAGTAGGGCAGTAGTGTTAATCAAAAAGTAATATTAGCATTAGTGTCTGAATATTACAGTGCAAAAAGACTATTTAGGAAAAGCAGTTATGATATATACATATCTTGATGCGATTACCACCATTTTTGATTGTAAAATTGTATACAATTCTAAATAAGCTTTAAATTGTGAAAAATATTATTATTAAATGGAAATAATAAAACATAAAAATAAAGCAAGATATTATATTTCATAGATCCTCAAAGTTTTATTAAACTTTTAGTTAGTAGTTGTTTTCATTTATTTTATGGACAATATTATTTACAGACATTTGATTAAACCATTATAGTAAAAATCAGGGGGAAAAAAACCCAAATAAATTCCTAGAGCCTTTTGCCTGTGTGTTTTGACTTGAGTCTATAGAACTTACAACCACTCAGAACACATTAGCAACCATTCAGCTGGTGTTGTAGTCTTTATATTCATATTCCTGCTTTTTTCTGTCTTTCTGTGATGTTTCAGGTGTTCTGCTGGTGCTCTACGGGGACGTCAGTAAAACAGTGTCGCTGGGCGTATGGCCGACAGGTCTTCATGTCAGACATCGCCCTGAGTAAGAACAGCATGATGTTTGTTACTCAGGATGGAGAGGGCTTCAGTGGACAGTGGCTGGGCCAGTACAAGAAAGCTGTAGACAAAAAAGGTACTGAGACCAGCAGTTAAACACTAAAAATTTTATAAATAAAGCAGGATTTCCTACTACTGTAGATACACATGAATGCTCTGTTGTGTCAGATGGCCTGGAGGTGTCCGGTCACCCAGACGGAGGCGGTGTTTACGAGCGAATCCGTCTGGAGAAGCTTCCTTGCGTCCACAGAGCCGTCAGCATCACCATGGACTCTAAGGGCCGAAACTTTGGAGTGCTTCAAGCCGATCCCAAAACCAGGTGCAGATAATGATGTCGACTAAGGGCACATTTCCAGCTTTCCCTGTCACTGAATAGTTCCACTACTTTCTGATTCAAGTTGTTTATCATATAAAGATAAACAAAAATGGTCTTATAATCGCCTTTAACTACTTATCTCCAACAAAATAATAACAAAATGGACTCATTTTTTTAAATGCGTAAACAAAGTGGAAGTGTGACTTGACGTGTGCATTTTCTCCTCCCACCTAAAGATGATAAACTAGTTTGGTTTGTTTTGTTATCTCAACTATGTATGTTTATATGGTTAGAAATGTTTTATTAAATGCATGAAGGGCCCAAAAATCAGGCTGCACGCTCACTGCTCAGTTAAGTTACTCAGTCAGGGCAGCAATAGGAGCAGCACTGCTACTTTAAAACTGAACAAGAACACAGCAGTTTTGCCTGTAACGTGGGTGCCTACACTCAAACAGGATTAATACAATCAAAACAAAATAAGCATTAACTGAAATAAAAAAATAATAATAATAATAATATATTTTTAATATTATACAGTTATTAATTTTAAAACTAAGTGAATTTATTTAAGACCAAAACATTAAACTGAAATTAAAATAAAATAATTTAATTAAAAATATAAAATAAAAGCTGTAATAGCGCATTTAAAGGGGTCATATGAGAACATTATTTTACAGGTCTTCTTTATGCACCAAGAGCTTGTAACACTTTAAAGAGAAAGGAAAATTTGAAATCGCACCATATGACCCCTTTAAGAATTTTATGCGGATCATTTATATTCCTGTATCTAGTTCTGAACTGGTTCCCAGTCTTAAACGTGTGGTGTTCTATCTTCAGCCTGCTTGTGTTTAGCTCTTCCTTCTCTCTGTTTTTCAGCTTGTATGAAGTTCCCAGTGCTTCTGCGTCCACGTTCTCCCAGCACTTCCAGCGCCTCCTGACCGAAGCCGATGAGACGGACAGCATTCATGACGTGACCCTGCAGGCTGGAGATCGCACCTTCGCAGCGCACAAATACTTGCTGTCCATTCGGTCGGACTTCTTCCGTAAGCTGCTTCTGCCGGAGGGCTGCAAGGAGGCTGTGGAGGATGGAGAGGTGAAGAGAGGAGAAGACGCAGTGGGCTGTGATCTGCTGGTGCTGGAGAAGATTCCTCCTGAGATGCTGGAGCAAGCGCTTCACTTCATCTACACTGACTCCTGTGAGATGCTGGTTCACGGGACCCGGCCCATCATCCCTCGCTCTTACCAGAGCTCTGATCCTGGACCGCAGCAGCAGCTGATCCACAGTCTGCAGGCTCTGGGGCTGGAGAACCGCTCCGCTCTGGATGTGTACCGCTCTCTTCCTGCTAATACTCCGGATGCAGACAAGCCCAAGGCCAAAAACACCAAGTCCGGGAAAAAAGGCAAGAGTGGTAATGTTGGTGAACCTGGACATAACCCTGTGAAGATGCTGCAGGGCGTCGCCAAAAAACTGGGCTTGGGGAATCTCTCGGCACGGTGAGATGCTTTTGAGTGTATTTCTTTCTAGGAAGTTCACTTGTAAGGTAAAAGAAGTAGTTGACCCAAAAAATTAGCATTTGCTAAACTTTTCCTCATCCTCAGGCCATCCAAGTTTTTAAAGAGTTTGTAGGAAGGAACATATTTGAAGAAATGTACAGTAGCATTGCATTAGCGTCTCAGCGTGTCAGAATGAGAGTCCAAACAGCATTTTTTTTTTATTTTTTTTTTGAACTAAGAAAAAAATCTGCACAGATCAGGCTGCATTTACAAGCCTAAACAGCTCTAAACAAATATGTGGTTTGATTTTAACGTGGGAGACTTCTGCACTAAATGAAGGGTTGCGGATTATGGACTTGTATTTTAGTAAGGGAAAAAACTGTCCTAATCGCTTTTGTTTTCACAAGACATTAACTGATGGACTGGAGTGGTGAGATGTTTTTATCAGCTGTTTCGACTCTCATTCTGACAGCACCCATTCACTGCAGAGGATCCATTGGTGAGCAGGTAATGGAATGCTACGTTTCTCCAAATCTGATGTAGGAACACTCATCTACATCTTTGATGGCCTGAGGTGCTTTCCTGCTGCTGTACTTTCAGTATTTTTGCCTGTAAACGAGGGGTTATTATTGGTTATTGCTGTGATTCATCAAGGTATCCTTGTTTGTAAATAAGTATATTTTATGAATGTTTAGGCTCGATGGGGTGAAGTTTGAAAATGGGAAGATCAGTGTGGTGCAGAAGAAGACTGGTAACAAGCTGCGATTCAACCAGAAAAAATGGTGTGTTTTGTTGAAGCATCAAACACTCTTTCATTGGCTGTGAATACAGATCTTCTCATTGTGTGTCCTCAGCTCGTACCTCTGTGACGTGACGCTGCGCTCAGAGGACGGCAAAGAGTTTCCCTGTCACAAATGCGTCTTGTGTGCTCGGCTGGGTGAGATCAGATTGTTTATTTCACGCTTGTAGTTCACTGCAGTAGACTGTATTTAGACCGATTCAATTAAATGTTGCAGACTTATTTTAACAGCTTCAACATTCAAAGACATGAGCGTTTTCATGAAATGAACTAAATATTGATTTGAACGGAGAAAAAAAAAAAAAGTAAAAATGCCAATGCAACAGTGTTATTTTCATTTAGTTTATTGAAGTAGAAATAACTAATTCTTAAAAACTATGGAGATAAAAATAATACAAAATGACAAAAATACACAATAAATACATAGAAAATCTAAAAATAAATGAAAGAATTGTTTAATGAATGTTAGCAATATTAAAAGCTATAATAGTATTATCATTGATGCTAAAATAAAACTGGGAGGTATGTTTTATTTAGTATGGATGCATTCAATTGATTAAAAGTAAGAGTAAAGAAATTTAAATGTTCAAATAAATACTATTTAGCACTTTAGCACAATAATCAGTAATGTAGCTTTCAAACCGCTTTAACCTTATAAAAGCAAAAACTAAGATACCCTTTTTTTTTTTTTTTTCAAGCAGGTTTTTCAGATGCTGGTAGTTGAAAGTGAATTGAAATTACTAGAAAATGTTCTTTCTGAAAATCCTTACTTTTTATAATCCTAAAGTCCCTTTATTTAATGGCTTGGACATTCTTCAAGTGTGTTTCACATAAACAAAGTGTAGATTATGGCTCTTTTATATCTACAGAATATTTCAACAGTATGCTGGGCAGCCCCTGGATTGAGGTACAATGAAATGACATGAAGAAGCAGCACCGTTCCTCCCTGAACCAGAACTGTTGTGTTTATGTGAATGTCTTCTGCCGTCTTCAGGCCACCAGCTGCACTGCGCTGGATATGGCCACCTCCTCCGAGGTCCTGCAGGCCATTCTGGAGTACATCTACACCAACGAGTCTCCCACTGTCAGAGGTAGCACCACAGACATTGTGCTCGGCTGTTATTAAGCGGCTTTCCTCCCTTTGTGGTGTGATCCATGTCCGTCTTTCTGTCTCTCAGAGTCGGTGAGTGTGGAGTTCGTGTGTAACGTGCTGGTGGTGGCAGATCAGCTGCTGATCACCAGGATGAAGGAGATCTGTGAGATCGCCATCACTGAGAACCGTACGTCTACAGAAAATACACGCTATCATTCAAAGAAGTGCGATCAGTAAGATGTTTGGAAAAGAAGTATATTCTGCTCACCAAGGCTGCATTTTTTTTGGTCATCAAAAATACAGTAAAAACAGTAATATTGTGATATATATATATATATATATATATATTTGTTTTTATAATTTACTGCTCTAATCAAAGCTGAGTTTTCATCATCATTATTCCAGTCTTCTAAATGTCTTTGCTGACTTTTGATCAGTCAATTCAATGCATCCTCGATGAATGAAAGTATCTTAAGTAATTCATTCTAATAAATACCGGTTTTTGAGTGTTAAAAATATTAGATATTGCGTATTGCAATTTTTTGTTTATATCTTGTTAAATATATATCAGAACCAAACACACATAAGGCAATGTATAATCACAATTTCACACCTAAACCAGCATACAGGGCTAAAAACATAAGCTAGCAAATAAAAAAAATAAAAAATCTTTTCTGTTTAGAAGCAAATTCAAAGAAAAAAGTAGAGAAATGAAATGTTTCGCTCTGTTCATGACCAAACGACTGCCACTTCTTATTTTGTATGGAAAAGTAACTATGACAGTTAAACTCTTTCCTTCACTTGAACTGACGCGTTGCATTGCATATAAGACTGTGCAGAGTCTAAAATGTTGCAGTGCAAGATGAGTTGATTTTGTGGGTGTGTGTTGTGCAGTGACGCTGAAGAACGCAGCAGAGTTGCTGGAGTTTTCCACCGTGTACAATGCTGATCAACTCAAACTGTCCTGTCTGCAGTTCATCGTCCTCAACATGGCAGCGCTGCTTGAGTCCAGGTCAGATCAACATATTAAACCCTGCTGCGTACACCTGAAGAGTCTCCTCAGTTCAGGCTTAACCTTCAATTTGCTTGAGTTCAGCTCTCTTATGTTTTATAAATAAGGGATACGAGGCTGAACTTTTACTTCTTTTGGGTAATAGAAGTGGAATAAGTATATTCTGTTCGCAAAGCATTGTATGAATTACGATGAAATGTCATGCCTAGGAACAGATACACTAGTTAAAATCTAGTTTTTAAAAGAAGTGTTTGAAAAATATGACCCTGGACCACCAAACCAGTTTTAAGTGGAGTTTATTCATTCAGCCTTCAGAAGATGTAAACGTTTATGTATGGTTTGTTACAATATTTGGCAATAAAAGTAATAATTTCTTCCTACTTCAAGCTAACAGATGTTGCTCGTGTGTCTGTGTCTGTCAGAGCGCTGGAGATCCTGAGCGACGATGTCCTCCTGGATCTAACGGCTGCATACAGGAGGATGGTGAGTCTAAATGATCTCACGCTCGTCTGCTTCATTGAAGCTGTGCTCTGAGATCCTGACATCAGACTCCTCTGACAGATCCCAGCCATGCAGAAACGTCTCATCACGCCGTACGCCGACGCTCCAGATCTCAGCGCCTACGAGGAGCGCGAGTGGGACTCGGCTGTGGATTGTAAAAGCGGCTCTGAAGCCGATCACTCCAGGTGTGAGATCTGCCTGTTCAAACACTGACATATGAAACTGTCCAGCTGTATTTAGAGTCCTGTCTGTGTTCGCTTCTAGCGAAAGCCTGCTGAAGAAGGCCAAGATGAGGTCTAAGAGGAAGCCCCGGCGGCGCTCGGACAGCTCAGGTGGATACAATCTTTCTGATGTCATCCAGAGCTCTCCTACTGATGTCATCAGGAGCCCGCCCACCACAGGTCAGCTCCTGCACGTTAAACACGCTTATTACTGAGTTTGACAGAGAGAGTGATGCTCTGCTCCGAGTATAGGATTATCAGATTCCTCTGTGAGCTGGACCAGTCCCAAAATACCTTAGCAACCACTCATAAGCCTGACAACAGACAAATGGCTAATATTGAAACGAATCATTTAAAAGTTAACTTAATTTATTAAAATAACACATAATCAAACTTAATTAGGTTTGGGTTATTGTAGTCATTTTGGTTATTGTTTTACTTCTCATTTTACTAGTCTACAAAAACTTGAATAACTAATCTAAAACTAAAAATTTAAAATGAATCAAAATTACGTAGACGCATATAAAAAAAAAGAACTTTGAACTTTAAATAAAAGAAAAATATTATTAAAGTACGTCAAAATATTTTAAAAAACTATATAATGGTAAATCACATACTAAATTGACACTGGTTTATGTATTTCATATAATTATTTATAATTAAATGTTTATTTTATTTATTTTATTCATTAAAACTACTACGGTTTCTTTGCAAAAATCTAATTATTATTACTACTGTTTTAATAATATACAGTAATATAGAGTTATTGAAAGTTTGTAATCACAAAAGCAGTGGTTAAGTTAATATTTTGGCACTTACACTAACATTTATGTTAAAAAATATATAACAATTGCATAGAATTTCAGCAGAAAATGGCAGAGCAATGCTACAGAATGCATGAGGAGCTTTTGAACATTGTGTTGGGGAATGGGGGGCCCTAAGTAAAAAGATTAGAAACCACTGGTCAAAATGAGCTCTGTACCCCACAGCACACTGAAAATTGTGTGATGATCATGAAGCAAAAATGAATTATTAGGTCACTTTTACTATTATTTGAGGTGCTTTTAGTTTGGTCTGGCGGTGTTCCTCAGGTTTGGGTCACCCGGTGAAGGCCAGCTCAGTGGAGTCTCTGCAGGAGCTCATCACGTCTGACTCTGAGGGCAGTTATATGGGAGCGGGCAGCCCTCGAGACCTGCAGTCCCCCGTCTTCCACGACCGGCCTGATGCACAGGTGAAGCCATAACTCCTGCATAACATCAGCTCACAAACTATTTCATTAGAATTTAATTCTGTGAGTTATGTCACACTCCATTTAAAAGACTCTTTTCAGTTACACAGCTACTCATAACAACAGATATTAGTTACTTTACAAAAATGAAAATTCTTTTTAGTGTAACTTCAGTTTTTATTTACAAAGCAGTGCTGTAAAATGATTAATCACATCCAAAAAAGCTTTTGCTCACATCATATATTTATGTGTGCTGCTGAGATACATACACATGCGTGTGTGAATTTATATACATGAATGTACAAAGAAAAAAAATATATATATAATTCATATGAATATAAATATAAACCTGTAAACATATGCTGTATGTGTGTATTTATATGTACATAATAAATATGCACAGAACACACACATATTATGTAGCCTAATGTTATTATTTAGGAATTGTTTGACAGCACTAAAATTAAGATATTATTTTAATCTAATATATAATATACTGTACTTCTATATAGAGTATTAATGTTTTGGTCTTTGGTAAAATTAAAAAATATACTACTAAAATTGTTGTAGGCTGCACTTTTTAAATATCGGGGGAAAAAAAGTACAATTTAAAATCATTGTTTTCTATATGAATGTACTGTAAAATGTAATGTATTTCTGTATTTTCAGCATCATTACTCCAGTCTTCAGTGTCACATGATCCTTCAAATATCATTCCAATATACCTTCATACATTTTCAATGCTGGAAAGAGTTGTGCTGCTGAGTATTTCAGTGAAGACTGTGATAGGTTTTGTTTTTTTTGTCCTGTAGAAAGTGAAAAAGTAAGCCTTTGAGATGGAATATTCAACAGTGTAAATGTCTTTGCCGTCACTTTTGGTCAATTTAATGCATCCTTGCTTAATAAGACAAATTTCTTTGTAAAAAAATAAATAAACGTTCTTCTAATCATGTCCAAGCATAAAAAAAATATACAGGCTGTTTGAATCAAATACTCATTCGGCCTGAGTTTTCATAATAAACGTAAATGATAACCGAATGTAAGTATTTGATATAAGAATATCTGTTGCGTGTAGGATGAGAAACGTGGGCCGACAGGACTGAAGACTCCTCCTGGCACCCCTGTTTTGAAGAACGGCCCCATGCTGACTCAGTCCTCCACCCCTGAACCCATCCCTACAGTCAGAGCCAGGTGCTTAAAATGCTCTGTCACTGCTAACAGTGTGTGTTCATGGTTAGTGTCTCTGTAATTCTGAATGCGTTTTCTCTCTCTGCAGACCGGCTCCTGTCCTGGACCTCAGGGCCATCATGGAGATGGAGGCCAGCTCTCTGAACAGGGGTGCTACACCCAAGCCCAGCTCGTGAGTCTTCTGTCCTGGTACATCACCTAGATTAGACAGCTTACTGCGCTCTGGTTTTCACCCCATTCTTTGTTTTAGATGGAGCAGCAGCAACACTAAGGTCTCGCTCATCCCTGGTAAGATGTCTCAGAAGCAGAGGAAGATGATGGCTCTGGCTTCCAGAGAGGGCAGCACGGAGAGCATGACTGCTAAATCACCTCCGTCTCTTACTCCAGTTAAACCTGTGAAGACCTGGTGAGAGCATTACTCCATTATGTCTCTTAAATGAAGTGGACGTAATGTAGCGTGATCACATGTCCTCTTTTTTTGGCCCATAAATCATCCAGCTTGGCCAATTTATTTTTTTGCCCCTCATTAATTTGTGATAGTTTGGTTTTGATTTTTTTTTTGTTTTATTTAGTGTCTGTGTTTTGTTTGTTTATTTATTTATATTTATTTTTTCTCAAGTTAATTTCTTATTTTAATACCTAAAATTAAGTGAAATGCTTCCTTGGCAACTAGCTAAAATATAGCATGTTTAAGTTTTTCTTTTTGTTCAGTTACAGTTTTTATAATTGCAAATAATGATTGATAGATCGTTTTAGTTTACTACAATTCATAAGCTAAATTAAGTAAATAAAGTGCAATACTGCTCGTTAACATTTAGTTTTTAAAATTAATCAAATAAGAATTGTTCGTTTATGATAACAAATGTATAATGTTGGTTAATATTCAGTTTTACATGTACAATATTGACCCATGTTTTTATTGTAGTTTTTAGATGCTGTCTAAAAAGTGTCCCTTTTTTTTTCTCTTTTTTTTTTTCTTTTCTTCAAATAATAAAATAAAAGTTTTAACATTTTAACAAGATGTAGAAATAATTATTCCTAATGCATTGAGTAGTGCAAAGGTGTCAAACCCTGCTCCAGCATACATACTACATAGCCTGAAGGACTTGATTATTTGGATCAGGTGTTTAATTAGGGTTGCATCTAACCCCTGGCTGAGTTTGACACCCCTGGAGTAGCGCTTTAACTGTTACTATTTTCAGCTTTTAACCAATGAAAAGTAATAGGCCTTCAAAAAATTAAATAAAAGACGGAAACAAATGCATACGTGAACAATATGGTGAGTTTATATAAGGGAGGTAGTTATTGTCCTAGTGTAAGTATATGGGTGATTTTTGGCAGAGCCGTTAACCTTGGCTCATTTGGTTTATGATATTTTCCATCTAAACGTTATGTCATCAGGTCAACAGCCATTCAGTCCCCGCCCTCTTCCTGTTCCTTCCGGGATCTTCTAATGGAGGAAGAGCAGCGTGGGAAACCCTCTCCAGTGTCCCCAGTGACAGCCATGAGTCCAGCGGTGGCCCCGGGGCCGCCCATGTGTGCCAAAAGAGTGACCTTTAAATGTGCCGAGAGCAGCGACCCGGAGAAACCAGCAGGGTGAGGATCAGCTCATTCAGCGAACGATATCCATTCACTAAACACCTGGTGCACACTAAACTGCAAACACTTTCAGTCCCACTTTATATTAGGTGGCCTTAACGACCTATACTTGCACATACTAATGCACTTGCATCAGAAAATAACTACAATGTACCTACTGTGTTCATATTGCAAAACGCTTCTGCTGCTATCGAGGTGGATACAGGGAAGGTTAGGGACAGGTTTGGTGGTATGGGTAAGTTCAACTCTCTTCGGTGTCCTACAACTGCAAATGTAGTTACATGCAGGTATGTTTAAACTATAAGTACAATGAATTATTTTTACAGTAAATACCGTACAGCACTTGCAGATGAATAAAAAACCTAATTAATTGGTAACACTTTATAATAACTACACACTATTAATGATTAGTTAAGCAGTAGTAAGCATTTATTTCATCCTTTATAAACCATTGTTCCAACATTATTATGCATTAGTAAACAGTTTACAAGTGCAT
>JAUCMU010000030.1:2725392-2744223 GCA_032275025.1 Enteromius treurensis
TTATAAAGGATGAACTGACTATTTACTAATGCTTAACTAATGATTCATAGCGTGTAGTTATTATAAAGTGTTACCAATTAATTAAATGAGACATGAAAGAATTACCAGCCTCCAATACCAGTATTATATTTGCCGTTTCTAATGATGATGGTTGTTATCAGAAAATAAAGCGCCTCAGAATGATGCAAATGAGAATGAAGTATACCAGAAAGACGTGTAATAATAAATAATGTTTATCGCCGCTCATGAAGCCTCAGGAGCTGAAATGGTATAGGTGTTACATTTCCGGGCACATGTTTTAAATGGTTGGCCAATCACAACAGCCTGGGCAGTCAGAGCAGACGGACACTAAAACAGAGGCAAAGAGGAGCTATAACAGTGTACAGTATGAGGACTTGAACTTTAAATTGTGAAAGTATTCTAGCACGGCCTCAAAATAAAATTATCTTTTTATTGCATTATTGGGGTTGATTTCTCTGTGATGGGTTTAGGGAAAATAAGGCGCTGCCTCCTTTCAAACCGTCTGCCTGTAGCTTACCAATAATGCTTCACGTTTCTTCTTTTTGTAGACGCTCACTGGGTTTTATGTGAGAGCAGGTGTTGCTCCATCAGGTGGCGCTGTCCTGCTTCTGTGATTGAGCGGCTGAAGTCGTGTTACAGTACATCTGTGTTGTGTGTTAGAGTGATGCTTGAAGGAGTGATAGGCTACTTGTTCCTTTTTCTTGTTTTCTTTACTTTTTCTCAAAGAAATTTAAATGGAAATGACCCAGAACTCTATCTCTTTTTAACCGTCTCTTATTTAACGGCCAATTTAAAAAGCTACATTTTATTTGATATCATATTTTTCAATAAAATACATCACATACTTTCCCCACAATCTACTTTAAATAGTGTGGAAAGTTAATGTTTGTGTATAATTGTTTAGAATCTAAAGAATTGTTTGTAGCTTTTAGAGTTTCAATATCATTTTTCACATCCAAATTATAAAGCTGTGCAGTGTTGGACGCAACAAAGATTTTTAAATATATAAATGCACTTTTAAATGGTAATATATATATAAATAGATTATATATATTTAAAATGACATCTGTTATATTTGAGTTCATTTATTTATTTTGGCTGAAAGATGATCCTTTAGCTCACCAAGACCAAAACAGAGCATGATCTGTAAATTTTTTGTAAAATATTAATAGAAACGAGTAAAATTGATGAATAGAAGGTTCAAAAGAACCGCTTTTATTTGTCATAGAAATCTTTGTAGCATTGTAAATGTCTTTTTACTCTTACTTTTGATCAATTTAATGTGTCCTTTCCTTGCTAAATTATAGTATGGAATACTTTTTTTTTTTTGTGTGCAGAAGAGTAGCTGATAAGATCATACACTTCTTTACTACTACTACTACTACTACTACTAGTTTCTGTTTCTGTCTTTTATTCAAATCCTGCCCCATCTGTAGATTGTGGCATATGTTGGTCTGGAGTCTTGCAGCATGATGACAGGGCGAACCAAAGTGACCATGTTTTGGCTTTTGTTGCTTCGTCGCAGTCACGGCTGGCTTATTATGCAAGCCATTGTTGTCTGACATTCGGATGATTCTCAGACGGTTGTGTAAGAGTGTACCATGATGCTCTGCTCTCCAGGACGTTTGGCACTGATCTGACCTGAGCCTGCAGATGCGTGTCTGAGTCCAGGCGTCTCTCTGTCTCTGTCTGTCGGTCACGTCAGCTCCCTGCTGGGCTCGTCTTTATGACTCCAGCACTCAAGCACAGGGCTGAATATTCATCAGCAGCGCTCCACTGGCTGACTGTGATCGTAATCTCTATTGATAAGGGCAAACTTTATGTCACAAACACACACGTCCCTGGGGCTTGACGTCACCTGTGTTTATGAGCACACGCTGAGATGGCAGTAGCCGGTCGGACAGGCTTTAGAAACTCACCACTGCTCTCAGGTGAAAAGAGTTTTGTGCCCCCCCCCCCATGTATTATTTAACATTAACACAACCTAACAATAGCTCATTAGTCGTAACATTAAAGAAATCCCTAAAAACGTGCTTACTGTCAGGACAGCCAAGATGTAGATGTATTTGTTGCTTTATCAGAACTGGAGAAACGTCTCGGCAATGGATGCTCTGCAGTGAATGGGTGGCGTCAGAATGAGAGTCAAAAGAACCTCACAATAATCCCCAGCACTCACGCAGTTAATGTCTTTTGAAGAGAAAAGCTGCATGTCTGTGCAGATTTCACTCCTGTTTCAGACAAGATGAATTTTTCATCTGAAAAAACAATACTACAGAAAGAGGATGTAACCATTTAAAGGATTTCTGATGAAGAAACAAACTCCTGTACAACCTGGATGGCCTGAGTGTGAGCACGTTTTTGGGTGAACTGTTCCGTTAAGGAGCGAGAAAATGGGAACGAGCTTAAACTCATTGAACTTTTTTTTTTTTTGTTTGTTTTTTTCCCCCATCAGCCCTTGGGTGCTGAAGGGGGTTGGCAGCCCTCCGTCCACCTCTACATTTGCCTCTATTGTGGAGGAGGAGAGACAACAGGAAGCCGCATTGATCCGCAGCCGCGAGAAACCGCTAGCACTCATACAGGTAACGTTCTTCAATCTTGTGACATAGGCATTGAATTAAAGTCTAGTGTCAGCAGTTGACAACCGAGACGGTAACTTTAACCTGGCAATAACATTGGACTTAGCGTTGTTTTTGAATAACATACCTCGTCCCAATTTAACAACTTGCCGTGTTAATCAAACGTATTGTGCTTTCAAACATTTCTACATGAGGGGGAAAATGCATTATCATTTAACACTTTAAACCGATGTGTATCATTTGGCTCTTATATATTTATCTTCATCATAGATTGAAGAACGAGCCATTCAGGACCTGTTAGTCCATTACAAAGCCATTTATAACCCAGAGGAGCTGATATTGGTGGAGAGATCTCCTCAAGGCCCAATTGCCATCCCAACCTGGAACAAACACTGATGTCGACGCGAGGACTTCCCGCTCATGTTTCAGCTAGTGTTAAGGTGCATCACAAGCTTGTGTTTTCATCACCTTGTTCTGCAGGAAGCACACTTGCTTTCTTTGACCGCTTACTTTAACATTCTATATGCATTTTTTTCCCTTAGTTTTGCTGTTTTCTTGTAAGAAAATACTGGAATATAAAGTGTAATCTGTTCTCTGAAGAGTTGCTGCGTGTGCCAAAATGTTGTGCCAATTATTATTTTTTTAATTGTTATATTATGCAGTGCTACAGTGATCTGCATCTCAGAGTTACTGTTTTTTTTTTTTTTTTTTAAGAGCAGCTCTCACAAGGGCTGTTAGAAAGAGCTGATGTAGAAGAAAATGAAGTGCACAGTGAAAGGAGCTGAGCTTTACGAATGTGCATTTTAGATTTTGCTTCCTCTTGCAGTTAACGTCAATAACATTCTCATTTGGTGTTCAGTATAATGATAGTTTTTATGTTTGTCACTAGCAGAATTTGATTGGTACTTCAGGTGAATACCTCCAAGTCATATTTGCTTAATGTTAAGAGAAGATATTTGCAGTGGCATGCAATAAAGAGATGATTACAAGCATCAGTGATTGTTGTTTGTGTGTCTTTTATAGGCATCTTAAAGTTTACCCTGTGACCTAGACAGACCCCCGATAACTTATTTTTGTTACAATCTCCTTGCAGATTTATATGCAGTAACTATTACAAATTTGCCTTTAATCACTTCCCATTCCAGCTTGACTTCAACACTATGACTCTGTCAAGGCCAAGACCATATAATATTATTTAATATCTTGTTTTCACAATTTATGCATTGGTTAAAACATTCAAACGGTCAAGTTTGCCAAACCACAAACCTCAAAATTTCTATGGACAGTATTTGTCCCGTTTATTTCTTCACCCTGTTGTATGTATACTCTTTTACCAAATATTCCTTTTCTGCCATAAATAGTCAGAAAGATTTTAAGTTTGGTGCAATGGTTCCAGATCCCTACCACTTCTTGGGCACACTGCACATACATCTGTCAGACACTAGGTGGTGCTATGCTAAGTCTATTTTTGTTGTGGTTGATTTTGCCCATAAGAGAGAATCTCTATTAGAAAAGGAGTCTTTTTATTTATTTGTTTCTAGAGATCCTTTATCATCCCTGGGACAATAATTTTTTTTTTACATATTGATTTTTCCAGCCTGATCTCATGGCAATCCGTAGATATTTACGATGTGACTAATTCTTTACAAGTTGCACAATTTGTATAAATTTGTACAAATGACCTACACCTAACCCTGCCCCCGAAATGAACTTTTAATGGTTGTTTGATGGTCAGTCAAATGGTCTCATGGGCGGGCCTTGGCCAAAATAAGAATTTGTACTAATTAGCCATCTTATAAGATATGTACAATTTGGTCGTGGGATAGCGTTTCCTCCTAGGCCCCTCATTCAATTCACAAAATTTGTCATGTATCATAACAAAATCCTCATGACAAAATGTTGGCAATGTAGTTTATTGGAGAGATGTGAAGACATAAGCCAAATAAACGATCTGGGATTACCCATTTTGATTGTTTGACTCTGTATCTGCTCAATACAATGCTCAAATGTTATGAAAATTTATCCACACAGAGAACAGCTCGATTTGAGGATGTCCACCAATTTGTGCCCAAATTTGCCAATAGGGGGCGCTACAACTAACAGAACAATTTTGGATGATTGGGACATTTTTCCTTCAGACATCTTAATGTCTTAA
Source organism: Enteromius treurensis (assembly GCA_032275025.1). Classification (NCBI taxonomy): domain Eukaryota; kingdom Metazoa; phylum Chordata; class Actinopteri; order Cypriniformes; family Cyprinidae; genus Enteromius; species Enteromius treurensis. The sequence continues at coordinate 2,730,145 of JAUCMU010000030.1, forward strand.
AAGCATTTCATCTTTCATGAGTTCAAACTTAATTTTTCAAATCTATTATTTTGACTGTAATTAATGTGAATGTACGTCCTCGTTGAGCACCTCTGCATGTTTTGTCAGAGCCATGGTCCCAGTGTGTTTTTACAGTCTTTGGGGTCAGAGCAGAACGTGTCTCCAGTGACGTGACATGAGTGATTTCAGCCCTCTTTCATTTGTCAAATTTGCTCTCATGCAGTCATCTCAAGCCCGTCCTAATGAATTGGATGTTTGGTGTGATTTGATTAAGCGGACGGTCCTTTCCTTTCGAACTAACCCCTCTCGTTGCATTCGTTACAGTCATCAGAGAATGAAAAAGCAGAGTCCATGAGATGACCCCTCCAGAAATAAGTGCATGATGGTTAAGGGTCCTAATATGAAGTAATGACTGCGACCGTCCAGTTCAAGCATCAGCCAGACACACAGTGAGGTGAATGATAATCACTTACTTGACTGAATTAGTCAGAGAGGAGAGCTGATGCCCTGCCAGGTTACTGGATATAGACCCTGTTGTTGATTTGCTAATTTAATTCAATTCTCTGACATCATTACATCAGATTGTCAAATGCAATTGTGTGTTGGAAACAGAGCAAAATCAGCATTTGGAGGGGAATGCAAATGTGTCATACTTCCTGCTGTTTACTGTATGTCACCATAATTGCTTATTTGTCATCTCTAATATGATAGACATTTCATTCATTTTCCAAACTGCTTCTCCTGTGTAAGGAAACACCCTGAGTAACCCAACTCATTAGCTCGCTGGAGGAAGTAATCACTTACTCTAAAAAAATTGTTTTAAAGGGAAAAACATCAGTAAACCATGTCATCATCACCAAAAATGCAGCTGGGTCTGTGTACTTTTTGAAATCATTACAGTCTTGGACAAGCAAATGAAAAATAAAATATTTAGATCTCCTATTGTTCTACATATTGGTAAATGGTTGTATTTATTGTTATCATTAAATGAATAATTTTCCAATTTAGTAGGAAATGTGCTCACCCTCGAGATGTAGATGAGTTTTTTCTTCATCGATTAACAATTAATGCAGCATTCCATCAATCGTCACTAATGTATGCTCTGCAGTGTATGGGAGCCGTCAGAATGAGTCCAAACGGCTGATCAAAACGTTACAATAATCCACAGCACTCCGGTTCATGCGTTTTAACATCTTGAGAAGACTGTGTAACACATTCATCAATAATATGCTTTAACTTCAAACTATTGCTTCCTTGTCCATAATCCATACTAACGCTTCCTCAAGTGAAGATTTTGTCTGAATCTCTTGAAAAATCGGCACAGATCAAGCACTTTCCGCAAACCAAATCAGTCCAAAAACAGCTCTAAACAAATATGTGGCTTGATTTTTATGTGAGAGACAACAGGGGATGGACGTTTGAACTGGAGGAAGTGTTGTTATAGATTATGGGTTTAAAATTGAAACTAGTTACAAATACATTAAACCATTTTTGCTTGACTGATGGACTGGAGTTACTTGTGGATCGTTTTTATCAGATGTTTGGAAGGAATAGTGATAAAGAGACTTTGCAGTTCGTTTCTCCCAGATACCCGGCTGCTCTGATCTCATTTAGCTGTGTGTAGCCGGCAGTGTGGATTACCAGATTCGTGTTAGTCAGCTGCTCTGAATAATTAAGGCTACGAGTAGAGAGTATTCTGAGCGTGCCCAGAACGTGCCTCACCCAGTGACATCACAGATCTCCCACACCTTTGACCTCATGGGGGTTCCTCCGTGCACGTGCAGCGCGACGCCAGATCGGATTCATTACGAAGGCAGGATAGAGAGACTTCTGAGAAACCCGGCAGGTGTTGCTGTGCGAGGATTGATGCTGCTGCGCTGGGAAACACTCTGCTCTTTACATAACTTTAAATAGAATTAGATGAGCTCCACTCTGTTCTGTCCCCAAAGGCCTTCCAGGCAGAAAGTTTTCTCCACGACAGACTGCTGTTAAACGGAAATGTCATTCATTTGATTAGATTTTTAGTCTCAAAAACGACTAACAATGTGAATTCGACTGACAGCCTTGTCACCCTAAATGCATTAAAAAGTATTCATCTAGATATTCTCCAATATTGGAAATCATATTGCATCAATAATCACAATTTTGTGAAGGGTTCCAATTTTATTAACATTTCATTTTGAGTTGACGTTACATCACCGGTTGCTATATTTTAACTGTAGAATAGCTTCCCATTTAGTTGAATGACATAATTCTGCAAGAAGTGACATAGTTTTGGAATGAAAACACCAGGACAAACATTAGTATGCATTACCAATAGATTTGATGGTTTTTGTGATGTTTTGTGCCAATAGTTGCTTGGTTTCGCTCAAAAGATTATGTAAGTATGAATATGAGTTGACAGCTCATGAATGTTAACTGGCTAACTTTAACATTTTTATTTCTGTGCTGTTATTTTTGGCACCCGATGAATGATTCGCGTGTAATTGAATGGTTAAGGTAGAATGAGAGAAATGATTTCACATTGAAAAATGACATCACTTTTAATGACCTGACATGACTAGAATGAATGAACTCAGAAGGGACTTGGAAATTCTATTCTGTAATGACTTTTTAATTCTGGTGTCCTCCCAAAACTAACTGAGCAGCAGTTACTATAGTTACTGAGGCTACTGGTCCAGGAAAACCAGAGTACAAATGACAAATTTAAGCTCTCGTGTTTATTTCTTTGTCTCCATGAACTACAGTCATTGACACAGTCGCATTAAGTCAATTTGGACACATCAAAACATTCGCTTAAATGTTTGGACACATGTTATACTGTATATATACATCTGTGCGCTCTACAGCGATCGATCCTTAATGTCTAGGTGTTTAGTCTAAGACCTTTCTCTCAAAATCTTGAGCTGAGGTTAGTGACTCTGAAATAAAGAAACCCTCGCCGGTATCAAAAAGCACCAGTGTTTTAAACACAAAATGAATAGAATAGAATAGAAATAGTCTATCCATTTTACATTTCCTTCAAAGATCTGATAACTAAACAGTTGCAGGTTTAGCTTTAAACCCTGCGAGGCATGAACTATGAACTAAAGTAATATCACTACAAATATTGTAAATACTGTCGTTACAAGTTTCCTACTGTACATGTAGTTTGTTTAGTTTATAATGTACAATATGTTTGTATTTATATGTGGTCACTTTGAAAAGAGAAGTTCAATTTAACTTGACTGTAAACATTCTGCTCAGTAACTGATGATGACTGGTGAAGGTTTTAATGAGGCATATACAGACTGTTTGAACATTTGACCCTTTGTAAATAAACGTGCGTACAAAGGTTCCCTCGTGGGACGTAAAAGTGCATGCATGAACACCTCCGCACATTTTTGTCTCATGTGTTCAGCAAGTTATTTCTTCAAACAAACATAATCAATGGCCGGCCGTGACCATGCTGTTTATTCACAGAGAGAGAACATGCCATACACAGCAGAAAACACATTTGCACACTTAGCTTGATTTGTGAACATGTCAGCTGTAATCTCAACATCTTTTTGTTTATTAGGATGCGGGTGTTTCTCGGAGACGTGCTGCTGTTACAGTAATTGAGCTGTTTACTGCAGCTTCAGACTTCTGGCCCGGACACTTCTGAGTCGCATACTGAACCCTGTCGCTCACTTTCAGATGTGCTGATGCCTCTGTTGCTGATTGGGACCATGTGAGGGATTTCTGGAGAAAAAAAAAAAAAAAAAGATAAGGCCTAAAGTGATCTTAAATGAACTTCAGAAAGTCTGAAGTTAATGAAGATGCATTTATTGAGATGCAAAATGAAGTCTTCATTTCTGAGTAATTATACAACATTAAGTGAGTTTATCCTTGAAACAAGAGCAAACGTGTCAATGGAGAATTATTTTCTACTTTGAATTAACAGTTTCTCATAAAACAAGAATTTTTCTTTTATGTAATTACCAACTCTAGTTAGTGTATCTTGATGTCTTTAGACACTTGCACTGGAAAACAAACAAAAATCCTGAAAAAGAGCAAGCATTTTTTTGCAGTGTGATGAAAATTTTAAATAAATATTTTTTTTACCATATTTGTTTTTTGCAAAATGAATAAAAAATTAACAAAGATCTGTTGGAAGTTATATTTTATATTTAAAACATTGCTCATACAAGACATTTACATTTGAAAGAACATATTTGCATATCTTTTTTTTTTTTTTTAGTTTCACTTGGTCTTAAAGGGGTATTTCTAAGGTTAAACCAGGATTAACCTATTCTAAGTTCTTGGGATACTTAATACTGATTTATGAATTATGACACTCACTCTATACCATGGTAATGATACCATCACTAAACCCACAGAATGTTTCTTTCCTTGCTAAAGCATGCTGAAATATCTTTCTTCAAATATCTTTTCTTTTTCTTTTTGAGGGCTCTTGTCCTAGCCTCATTGCTCCAAAATTATTTTTGCCAAGAGCTGAAAGGATAATATTTTTGTAGTTTCATTTCAGCAATGAATCAGTCTTTTTATATATATATATATATATATATATATGTATTTATTTTTAACTGGTTTTTGGTCTCGGTGCCTGAAATAAGGTCTGCTTTGACCACAAGCTCAAGATATTTTCACATTTCTAATAATATTAATGATAATAATACTTTAGTGGTTCTGATGCTGTAGTTTGTTTTTAGCCTTCGTTTAGCTTCTTCTGCTGATTGGCTACAAAATTCAAAAAGTTTATCATGATGAGCAAAACTATTTCTAGTAACAAAGCTTATTTTTGGTAACACTTTATTTCGATAGTCTGCTTTAGACACTCTACTAATAGTAAGTAACTACATGTCAACTAGCAGTCATTAGAGTACTAGTAGACTGTCTGCATAATAACTTCTATCACTTTATTTTGAGGAGTCCACAACTACATACTGACTATCAGAAACGTATTCTACTAACCCTAAACCTACCCTAACAGTCTACTCTGGGAGTTAGTAGATACGTAGCTGTGAATTAATGACAATTATTTAACATGTAGTTACAAAGTTATTATAGTTAGTAGTCTAAAGTGGACTATCAAAATAAAATGTAACCTTATTTTCGCCAATAAACCAAAAGCCAATGGAATAATGCTGCTGTGTTTTGTCAAATGAGCTGGGCCAGGTTGGCCTTTAAAATGACATCATCACTGCAGTGCTTTATAAAAGCCAATCAAATTCAGTGTTTAATTTAGCTGTTCAGTTCAGAAATCCATATTTTCTGAACACTAATCATTTAAAACTTGGCACTCATGGACATCCTGAGAACTCATGACAAATTGTTTGTGATGGGGGTGCTGTAATATAAAAATAAGATCTGAACAGGAAATGAATGCTTTCTTTCAGATGTATCATTGATTTCTCCTCAGTGGAGATCATGCCAGGTGGACAAACGGAAGCACAGAATCAAACTCTTCCATTTCTAGTAATCTGACAATGTTTTTGGCTACTAGGACGATAACATGAAAAACAGATTTTGTAAGAAAGTAAGAAACAGCTTAAGTTCCAAACCTGTAGGGATTTCTTTGTTCTGCTGAACACAAAGGAAGATATTTTGAAGACAGTTTGTAACCAGGCGGTGCTGGGTCACCATTGAGACCCATAGTATTTTTTTTTTCCTACTATTGAAGTCAGTGGTGATTTAAAACAGCCTGGTTACAAAATATCTTCCTTTGTGTTCCGCAGGACAAAGAAATCCATACAGGTTTGGAACTACTCGAGGGAGAGTAAATGATGACAGAATTTTCATTTTTGGGTGAACTGTACAGCACTTCAGCTTTAGAGTTTGAGGGTGAGGAGGAATAAAGATAGAATATGGGTCAGTGGTCACATATAGGTTGTGTATTATTGCATTCATCTCTTCTGCTGTAGGTCTACTGGTCTTGCTCATAGGGTTTAGCCTGTGTTAACCTAAATGGGATCAAACAGATTTAAAGGGCTGGGTGAGTGCAGTGACGCAGGGCTTTGTGTCCGCTGATGAATCCTGATTGACAGCTGCTCCACTCTGACATGAGCAGAAGACTCACCTCTGCTTGGCCTCGCTCTATCACAGACAGCCCTCAGTCGTTTAGGGTTATGAAGTTTGGACGTGGCACTTGGTGGGGTTTTCAAAATGAATGCTCGTTGAACATTACAGTGATGTCCTGAGACACACTAAAATAATGGTTATTTATTGCCACTGATGCTTCTGTGAAGAACCTTTAACATTCACAGAACCCTTCCCTTCCACAAAAGCTTCTCGACAGTGACTTTCAAATCTATGGGGTCTACAGATGGAACCAGATGGAGTCATTTGTTCTTCAAGACGCTTTTCTATCATGTCTCTAGAGGGCAATAAAAGACACCAAACTTCCTGACGCTCACCCATCATTTACTTTGTGTTGTATGGACTTGCATTCTATTTCTTCTCATGTGCAGAATGGCATTTTTGCATTTCTGCATTTATTACACTTTCAAACAATGTGCTTTAATTAATATGAATGTTGCATATTATCTATGACCTTGCAAAAAAGAATTCTTCAGTTGTGTTGAATGGGCAATTGTAGTGTATTTCTAATCTTAAAGGTACAGGTCTATAAAAAAAAAAAAAAAAAAAAAATTGTACTTACAGATAATAGTAATGTTAACGTAAAAGGCACCTTAAGAGCACTTAAAAAGATACCATATAATAATGTCAAATTAAAAGTTTTACTCTAAAGCACATTCTAAACCATTGTTTTAATGTTTTTTTATTGTTCACTAAAGACACGCTTATTTTGATGTTGACTAATGTAACGTACAGGATTATAAATTCAGCTGTAGTGCTTTCCAGTATTACATTTAATTAAAAACTATTTTAAATAAATTATTTAAATATAAAAATGTCACTTAGTTTACCATAAATGCACTATTATTATGTCAGTATTGGGCAACACTTTATTTTAAGGTGTCCTTGTCATGTGTAGGCTTCTAATAATTATGCATAAATACATGCAAGTAACCTAAACCCTAATTCAAACTGTAACCATATAGTTATTATGTATTTAATATTGCTCAGTAACTACACTGTAACAAGAAGACCTTAAAATGAAGTGTAACCCAGAATTGTTATCTCGGTGTATCTAAATGTGAGTTTGAGCGCACAGCTGTGGAGAGATGAGTCGTGTGTTTCTCTGTGTGTGTGTGTGCGGTGAAGTGATAGGCGTGACCTGAGGCGCACAGAAAGCTCCAGCACTGTCAGACTGCTGTCATACTCCCCTCTCTCCAGCACTGCGTGCGCGGATAACCCTCTCCACAGCAGAACCCAGAAGAAGGACAGACCTCCGCTGCGTCTCGCGTCAAGCGCATTATGCGTCTCCTCAGTTCTCCTCCTAACATTTCCAGGCAGTAGATCGCTCCTCGACTCCTCCAGCAGACGCGACCATGGCTGAAGAGGACAGCGCGAACTTCAGCGTGCTGAGCTGGGAGCAGGTCCAGCGGCTGGACCTCATCCTGAGCGAGAGCATCCCGATCCACGGCCGAGGAAACTTCCCCACGCTGCAGATGAAGCCGCGGCGGATCGTGACGGCGGTGCGGAGCCGCATGCGGGAGCAGCGCATCCATGTGCGGGATGTGCGTCTCAACGGATCCGCCGCCAGCCACGTCCTGCACGAGGACAGCGGGCTCGGCTATAAGGACCTGGATCTCATCTTCTGCGTGGATCTGAAGGGAGAGACGGAGTTTCAGATCGTCAAGAACATAGTGCTGGACTGTCTGCTGGACTTCTTACCTGATGGGGTCAATAAAGAGAAAATCACTCCACTGACCCTGAAGGTGAGTGCTCAGATTCACGAGAGCAGTGGACTTTACGGGTCCAAATGTATTTGTACTTGAAAAGTTTATGTATTACTTCAATCACTTTTACAGTTCATTTCCACAGTTCTGCAAATAGTTTTTAAAAGTACAAATATCCAAAAGCTCATAACAACTGAATGCAAAACATTAAAGTTTATTATTATTATTATTATTATTATTATTGTATACTGAATGTGCTTCATTCATATTGTACAGTTCTGAATAAAGAATCGTTGCAACACTAGACTGCGTTATAAACAGCCTAATAATAGTCATAGGGATTTTACATGCATGAAAAGTGGTTTTGCCATCTTTATAGTTAAAATAATTTGCATCTTTGAGCTGATTCTAATTGTAAAATGTAATATTTCATGCTCATAATGTTTTGTATTCCTGCAATCAGTACAGTAAACGGTGACTTTACTTTAGTTTCGAGGGGCCACTATTTATTATTCATCAGGAGACCTTTAAATAACCAAACCTTTAACAATAATTTATAAGAAAGTGGTGTTTAAGATACTCAGCAAAAATGAAGTAGAGCATGTCACGCCAAAGGACACTGCTGTCGCTGCTTGACTTCACATTGCATTGTGATTTTCCATTCAGTACGTTATTTAAGATCATCTGCTTAGTCTCCAGTGACATTTAGTAGAAATGCAATTAGAGTAGTTTACTGATAGGCTGGTGAAATGTCAGTTTTTTGTCAGTAAGAGGATTGCGCTAAAGCAGGTTAAAGCCGATCGAGCCTCTTAGATCTCCTGCGACAGGTAATGATATAGCAAACGGATGTGCATTTGAATGGATCTTAATGCATGAAATGCTAAAACCATTCCTTGTGTTGCTTTGCAGGAAGCATATGTGCAGAAGATGGTGAAAGTGTGCAATGATTCGGACCGCTGGAGTCTCATCTCTCTCTCCAACAACCGGGGCAAAAACGTGGAGCTCAAGTTCGTGGACTCCTTGCGCCGGCAGTTCGAGTTCAGCGTCGACTCATTCCAGATTAAGCTGGACTCTCTGCTGCTCTTCTACGAGTGTTCAGAGAACCCCATGGCCAAGACGTTTCACCCCACCATCATCGGCGAGAGTGTGTACGGAGACTTCTCCACGGCGCTGGACCACTTGCGCAACAAGGTGATCTGCACGAGGAACCCCGAGGAGATCCGAGGAGGCGGCCTGCTGAAGTACTGCCATCTTCTGGTCAGGGGTTTCCAGGCCGCCTCCGAATCGGAGATGAAGTCTCTCCAGCGTTACATGTGCTCCCGCTTCTTCATCGACTTCTCGGACATCAGCGAACAGCAGCGCAAGCTGGAGTCTTACCTCCAGAACCACTTTGTGGGCTTGGAGGACCGTAAGTACGATTATCTGACGACGCTGCACGGGGTGGTGAACGAGAGCACGGTGTGTCTGATGGGACACGAGCGGCGGCAGACCCTTGGGCTGATCGCTATGCTAGCGGTGCGCGTGTTGGCTGAGCAGAACGTCATACCCAACGTGGCCAACGTCACTTGCTATTACCAGCCTGCCCCTTATGTAGCAGACGGTAACTTTAGCAATTATTACATTGCCCAAGTGCAGCCGGTCTTCACCTGCCATCAGCAGACCTATTCCACGTGGCTGCCGTGCAACTGAACGCCAAAAAGTTGAGCTGAATCATTGCGTCTTTGTATCCGTTTCGCAATTGACCCTTAGCGTTACCGTCCACTTCCCTAATGTGCATCGGTGCTTGAGTAAAATGAATGGGGTTTGTCTGTTATCTCGAATGGGTTTGGAAGGCAACTTCTGCTATGCCTTGCCTAATTTCTCAGCTGATCGTGAGGTTTTAAGGTCTCAAGTGTGTTTCTGACTGGTTGAGTACCAGTCACTAGATGCATTAAGAAGGGAAGCGTGAGGTTTTGGAAAGCTGCAGTTGCACCCTTTAGTCCAAATGGAAACCAGTGTATTGCTAAGAACCTTTAACAAAGATTTTCTGAAAGAGGAAAGGAAGTCAAAAACCAACGATTACAGTTTGTACAAACCAAAGATTTTAAGATTGTATTTTTATACTACCCGGACTATCAAATGGTGTGTGATAGTGCTGTCTATATTTGTACTTGTGAATGCATTCAAAGTGCCTAACATCAATGCAGTATGCTGAGGTGACCGAAGCAAACAAAGAATAAAAGCTTGTGAATGTACATGATGTGTTGATTTACAAAACAAGCCTTAGTGTAATATTTGTTTGCGGTCCAGTGTCTCTGTCTCTTAATTTAATGTCTCTGTGCAGCATCCACAGCTTTGAGAAGCCATCTAATCGTCAAAAACAAAGGAAACACTTGTCTTGTGGGCTAAAAGGAAGTTTCTTTCTGGACTTTTTGGATGAAAGGTGTTTGCTCTGATAGCGGGACGCTGTTTGCTGTAACATGCGAGCAGGGAATTCGACAGCTCCTGCTGAAATAAAACCCCCTGTGTTTCTGCTCTCCCGTCACAGCTGCTCCAGCGGCTGAACCTGACCCCACGTTCACCCGCTGTTAACAGAGTGTTAACCTGCTCTTGATTAATAGCGCTGCAGAAGGAAGCAGGCGGGGCCGTGGCATATGTGTTTAGACTTGACAAAGAGACTTGAGAGGAGAGTGAAAGTGTGAGGGAGAGCGAGACGCAGACGTGAGCGAGCGAGGGAGGGAGGGCTGGAGAGATGGGTGCAGCTGGTGAAGGGGTTTATCTTCTTCAACAAATGTCTTTTAATCAATACGGCTTCTTTCATTACTGTGGGCAATTTGGCTGAAAAGACTCAAGGATTTAATAGGACTGAGAAGCACAGATCAGTTCGCTTCACTGGAATGCAAACTTTGTGATCAAGCTTCCAATATTCCTCATATCACAGCGTGCGACTCAAGTGTGCTCAGTCCTAGACAATTCGGTATTATAAAGATGAAATTGGCAGAAATAAGCAATGCATAACACGGAATTCTGATTATTTGTCTGAATGAGATTTTAAAAGGGTCATATCATGCTTTTTCATTGAGGTCCGCTCATAATATTTTAGCTTCTGATTTAGTGTATTTCCTCCACTTCCTGATGTTTAGATGCAAAAGGCCCTTGTAAAAACACCACGTGTCAGACCCTGTGCTTTGTTTGGCTCATGCACAAGATTTGGGTTTGCTGTCAGGTCCTTTGTTCGTTTGACTGCTTGATTTTTGTAATGGCATGCTCTTTGTGTGATTCTGATCACACGGTGGTGTGAAAAAATGTATCTGTCTGTTATGAAAAATTTGTGGACGCTTAGTCTGAATAAATATTCATTTTGGACTGGGAAGCTAGTTTTGATTTCTATAAACAAATGTATGTTTATTACCAAGTGTATTTGTCTGCCGAATCACTTTGACCTAAAGTATTTGCTTGTATTTGAACTTGAAGTTCATTGCTGGGATTTTTAATGAATATTTTAATAATGACAACAATAATAAATGTTCATGGTTCTCTGATGTTGGTTAACTGTCACTTGACATGCAGCTAAACAAATGCAAAAAAAAAAAAAAAACTGTATTTTTTAAGTGCTTTGTTTGATTTTTTTTTTTTTTTTATTTAAACAAAAAAGAATTCAATACACCGTTTTAATCATGCAACCTTTTCCCAAAGTGATTCAGGATTCTTCTATTTTTTTTTTTTTGTTGGACTGTTTGCTTCATTCCCGCTCTCCTGCTTATATGACTTTACTAGGAGCTGCGGTTGTATTTAAAAAAAATATATATTTTAAAATTATTTATTTAGATTTAGAAAATAATTTTTATGAATTATTAGCTTCTTGTGAATGCCAGATAAGGAAACGCTTATACAGTACAGAAGCAAAATGTGATTCTTCATAATATGGCCCTTTTAAAAACTTCAATGGATGCATTTCTAAAGAAATTAAGACAGGGCTGTTCCAACGATTGACATCCGGCAGAATTTGCATTAACATTTGTTTTGAATCGATGTGATCTGCAGCGTTTTTATAGACTGATCCTGTGCTGATCATGACGTCTCACCTCTTTTAGTATTCTACATGTCTGTGGTTCTCACTCGCCCTCCACTTTGTCTTAACATTTTGTCTCCTGTGGATTTTGCTGGCAGCGGGATTTTTGACTCGCTCTGTGAAGTTTGAGTTCCTTTCTTGGCATTTTTGGATGATGCCAAATGCTTAGTGTTCAGATGTCTTGTAAAAAAAAAAAAAAAAACAACAACAGCAACACATTTTTAGGACAAACACACACATTGTGCTTGTTTTTCTTATTGTGTCAGTGTATTTAATTGTCATTCTGCTTTGAATTCTTTGTTCAAGCTGCTAAATGTCTTTTTATTACTGCTTATTTTGTGCAGAATTTTTGTGTTCAATTGATGATTTGACACGTTTTCCTCAATAAAAAATATAAAAAGAAATGTGCTGAATGCAGAATTTCCTTTAAGTCGCATTTAACAGTATAATACAAATTATTTCAATACTTTTTTCATTATGTTCATGTATTCAGCTTTTGTGTTACTTGTTTCATATCTAAATCTGTTTTATTAATTATGCCAGAAAATGTGAAAACACCTCCACTTTTAAACTGAGTCAAGAGCAAAGAAATATTTATCTGCTGAAAAAATGTGTAGAATTTGCATGAACATAAAAAAAGGCAGTTTTGTTCCACAGATTAACCAAAATGACCTTTAAAAAGGCACTTTATTGTGTAGTTGTTGAAGTTTTTTGTATGTGTGTGATTTCTGCACCACTTTCTAAAAAAAATAAATAAATAAATAAAAAAGATATGATAAAGAAGTAATTAAAAATTAAAAATCGTGTTAATGTATATGTACTCTGAATTTGAATTGGTGACAACAAGATTTTACATAATAGAGACACGCATCCAAACTAACGGAGGACAGTCAATGTGAGGACTGTAGATGCGGATAATTCAGCTCATGTACATAGTTCGGTTCTGGTAGCGGCGCCCGTGCAGCAGCAGGGCAAGTGGGTGACTGTGAGACGGCATAGTCGCGGGTCAAAACACTTCTCTTCCATTACAGCAGACTGCTGGGTCTCAGTGGCTGAAAGTCTTAGTGGTGCCCGCAAAATAGCATAGGTTTCATAGACAATTGGCCGAGTTTTTGGGGCAGACCTGACCTGTTGAAAAGAGATGGTCTTCATCCTTCCTGGGGTGGTGCCGCTCTTCTCTCTAGAAATATGGCACATAGTCTTGGATCTCAAACTTGACTAACAGGGGTCCAGGTCAGGAAGCAGACAGACTGGCTAAACCAACCGTCTGCTAGCCGGCTCACGTCACCGCAGTCAGTTAATGCTCTGCACATAGTGACTTCTTCACCTAGATATTACACTATATGTACAGACTGTGTCTGTTCTCCGAACTAGAAAATGCTGAGTCTACACCCCAAGATTAATGTTATAAAAATGAGCCACGTCCGACTCCGAAAGGCATAGGAGGTGTTGCTACAATTTATAGCAATATTCTCTGTATTTCTCAGAAGACAGGCTCTTCTTAGATATTTTGAACTCTATTGGGGTTAGACAACGCATATCCAGACATACTCAATGTTGAAATCATACTCTAGATTTAGTACTGTCACATGGAATTGATGTTAATGGTGTTGAGATTCTGATTATATCTCAGATTATTACCTTGTTACAAGTATGGTAGAACCATCACCTCACCTTAGCACATCCAATAGTGTAGAAAAACTTGATGATGCAAAATATGCTAACTTACAGAAAAACATTAAAAAGGGCTTGATCTGATTACTTTTAATCTCTATTAGAAGAAAACAAACAAAACCCTTGGTTTCTATTTAATACTGCGACTAAATTAACTAAACATAAAGCATCAACAGGTACTGACTTTTTTTCAAGATCACAGCAGTAAACTTGTTAAATCATCTAAATCAACAATATGTATGTTAGACCCTAGAACTATTAAAAGAGCTGCTTCCAGAAGTCATAGATCCTCTTTTGTCTATTATTAACTCCTTATTGTCATAAGGATATGTCCCCAAAACCTTCAAACTGGCTGTTATTAAGCCTCTCGTTGAAAAAAACGCAACTTGACCCCAAAGATTTTGTTAATTACAGACCTATCTCAAATCTCACTTTTCTGTCAAAGATACTAGAAAAGGAAATATCCTCACAATTATATTCCTTTTTAGAGAAAATGGTATCTGTGAGGATTTCCAGTCAGGATTTAGACCGTATCATAGTACTGAGACTGCTCTAATTAGAGTTACT
>JAUCMU010000030.1:2764096-2784608 GCA_032275025.1 Enteromius treurensis
TTCCTCGCTATTATATATATATATATATATATATATATATATATATATATCGTTTTATTATTCGTTTTAACTAACTGCAGAATGTGCTTCCTTCCTATATTATATAGTTGAATCGTACAGTGAAGCTACATTGAAAACCGTTTTATTTAAAAAGGTGTTCAACTAAATCATGAATGCATTTACCTCAAGCTGATGTGGTTCTTCACGCTTTCTTAACGACCTATAATATCTGACCCTAATTACCACATTTCCTGCGATAATATTTGAGACTGAACTGTCCAAACATGCACGCGCACACACACACACACACACACACATACACATACATAGAAGAAATTGGATTTTATTGAACAGCTTTGAAAATCATCTATACGAGTAAATAAATTTGAATCAGCATCATGGCAACTGGCTCATTATAAATACCTTCATAATCAAAAATAAACTGATCAAAAATAATTTAGTAGCCTTTGTTCAATTTGGATCCCTTCACATCTCCCTGAAAATTCTCGACAAAACGGACATCTGCAATTCTGACTTTCGGCAGATAATTTAATAATTGGGAGAAAACAAGCTGTTCACACTCCATTGTTTTGATTAATGGTGATCGTAACAGCGGCACGACCGGAAGTACCGCTATCCTACTTCTGGCCTCGGTCGCCATATTGTGAAATAGGCCTATGGTGTTTAGGAGCTAAAACAAATGTTATTTATTATTTTTCTACAGGTACTTTATGTATTGCAGTGTTTTTATAATGCTTCTTGAGGTATGTTTAGCGATAATTCAAATATCCAGTGAGTGTCACTAAAGATTAATGCTGGATCATGTTGGAAAAATCACCTACACAAAACCCAAACCTTGTTTGCATTGTGGAGCCCAAACCCAAAATTGGTTGCATATCTGTTGGCCTCCACATATCATTCTCTCTCACCAATGAACTTTTTTAAGATGTTAATGAATCATGGGTTTACATAATTACCCAATTAGCCATCCAAGCAAGGTCATATGAGTCTTTCAATTACCTTGGTGGGTAAACAAGCTTAGAATCATTCAGTGTTCTGCTGAGGTTTGACTGGTTATCAGTTCTGCTGATGGGTCACACACTCGAAATTAGGCAGCGAACTAGAGGACACATTTCTTCGTGTGCATGCAACTGATAAAAGCCTTCTCATTAGCCAAACTACTAAGCACGATTGTTCTACTGCACAAAGTCTCTCTTGGGGAAAAACGGACCTAAGTGATCTTATTTAAAGAAATGGATTACATGCACTACTGAAATCTGAATATTCTGTTGCGACATACTGTAGATATTGCCTGTGCTAAAGCCCTACAAGCAGTGCAAACCTCAAAGACCTTTGAAATGCTAATGGTCATTATATTGATCTGTGAAGGCCTTTCATATTATACTGAAAGATACGAAAGTGGCCTTCATGTACAATGCAGAGGCAATTTACAAGGGAAGAGAGGACACAAAAGCTTTTGTGTCCTCACTGTAGAATGGGCTAAAACCAATCCTTTAAATCTATATAGTGACTGAGGTAGAGCTGATAAGGAATGAGGTCTGTCTTTTATTTTGTGGGTCACTTGCTGAATTTGTCTCAATACCTAGAGGAATGTACTAGTGAGGAGTTTGAAAACTGCATAACATCCAAGTTAATCAAACAAGAATGAAGAAGAGATTTCTTGGAACTGAGAGAAACCCACAGGAAACAAAGATCTGGGCCGTATCTCCAACCGTATTAAGGGTCCTGTGGTCGTGAAATAAAAACCTTTTGTCAAAGTTTTGTTAAAACAGTGAAGAGATCAAGAGAAAGGCATGAGTAGAGAGGTGTAAGATAGTGTCCTATAACAAACAGGAAATGACTATAAAAGTTTGTAACTCACACATCAACACTAACTAATGGGCATAAGTAAACTTGCAGACATAAATATGTAATTTTCAAATTAAAAATAAAACAGTGGTGATGTATTTTGTATGTCATATGAGAGAGTAATGATCTGCATAGTGAGAATAATTCACCCAAGATTACATTTTTCCAACCCATATCCATACTTTTAGACATGTGCTTCAGTTTCATTGGTCAGAACAGATTTTAATTAGTTTTTAGAAAATTATGTGGCATGACTAACATCATACACAATAAGCTGATTTATATTTGCATGTAAAAGAGTGAGCATGTGAGTACCAAATGAGTTCAATAACACCACAACATTTCCAATTCTATGTTCTTTCTATGATACTCATGTCTCTGTCTGAGTGGTGGAAGTAGTTGTACTTCGTTACTGTACTTCAGTACATTTTTCAGGTATCTGTACTTTGCCAGAGTAGTTTTATTTTTAGCAACTTTTACTTCACTACATTTCTTACTATAAGATCGTGCTTTTTACTTCACTACATTTCATAAAACATATGGTTACTCATATATCACATGCTCCGAGACGCAGACGAGCGATTCGTTAACTAACTGGAAAGATTCCTGGAAAGGAATGCAGACACATCAACATCAGTGTCTCTTAGTTGTAAAACGTTCATATTCCCTGCTGCTGTAACGTTAGCAGTTCTATTAAAATGCTATGCATTTAGCCCTACTTCTGTTTTTATATTGTTTATTAACGGTGTACATTTTTTATATTGTTTGGATCAACTAGCCAAGTGGACAGATATGAATGTTCATTCATAACCATATACTGAAAATAAGTAGGTCTAAATATTGTTATCTGATGCTAATTTTTGAGCTAACAAGCTTGCTGGTGCTAAGTTATAGTCATTTTTAGATAATGTCCAAATATTTTTGATATATTACATCTGAGGGAAAAAAAGAAAGGATTTGATATTCAGGTAACTACGGTAATTATCAAAGTGGGAAGTAATGCCCTCTGGGGGTATTTGGCCAAGAATGTTTACTGTACAACATAAACAAGGTTTGAAAAAAAAAAAAGAAAGAAAGAACATATATTTTCCTTAAAATGTTTTCCCTAACTTATTCTCATGCCATATATATATAATTCTGCAAAACAATAGCCTACGCTTCAAAACACTTTTTTCTTACTGGTGAAAATTAGAGAGTTTTCTCTCAGTGTAAGCTTCACAGTGAACATTACTACATCCTGCCCGTCAAAAATCTCAGGTATTTTGAGCAGTAATATTATATATAAAAAAATATGTGCTGTATAAAATTGAGTAGACTGTATAAATTGCAAAATAAATCTATCAGTACTTTTTTACTTAAGTACATAAAAACAAGTACTTTTGTACTTTCACTCGAGTACAATTGAAAGAGGAGTACTTTTACTGGAGTAATATTTTATTGTATGTATCTGTACTTTTACTGAAGTACTTAATTTGTGCACTTCGTCCACCTCTGCTCTGTCCTCATGTGTACTTTTTAGTTTTTTCAGTGTTAAGACAGGTTACGTCTTATTTTCAATTTCTGCATCTGCAAGTATAAATGTGGAACGGTTAAGGTCATGTCCTGAACGCTAGTTATTGTATCATCCTGCACAAAATGCAATCCCGTTGCTCCACAATGCAAAATTCCTCTACCGCCGCAAATTATGTTATGCCTGCAGCAGAAAGCAGTTTCTATTGATATTGTGTAGAATTGAGGTAGTTTTGGGCACTTATTTACACCAGTCAGAGAGCATGAGTCCTCTGTTATTCAGTTACCTTGCAGTAATGTCTAATAACGTTGTTTTTTTCCCCCTTTCTCAGCGGCAAGCGAATCATATCAAGTCAAAGCCTCTTCACAGCTCAGCATCGCTTAACACTTGGCAAGGTGAACTTGGATGATTCTTTCATCTGTGCATTCAACGGACCGAATAAAAGTGTAAACACAAAAGAGGTTTTAGCCATTCACAGCAGCGCAACAGCAAGGACGCTATATTGTTTGCAAGTTCAAAATAAAAAGTGCACTTTAGGTCACAGAGGGGAATGTTTAGGATGCTTCTTTTTTCACTCAACCTTTTTCTCAGAGTTATCTGATAAGCGATTCTGCTCGGTCGAACCAAAGCACACATCAGGGCAGTATATTGAATGATGGGCTGGAGACAAAGGTCATGAAGTCTAGCATCTTTTTTAACAAACCAGAAAACAGAAGGGCACCACGAGCTGCTTTTTCTGTAATTCAATCAATGTGGAGAGACCAAAACGATGTACTTAGTACATAATGAAGCTATCGTTGGTTTTGCACAAACAACATTTATGTTACTGCATCATCCTGTAAAAGCAAAGCCTTGTGAAAAAGAAGTCTATTTAAGTGCAATGAATATAAACTTTTAAAGGCAGATTTGTTAAACCAGCTAAATTAGTGTAATAGTGCACAAATTAGGGTAAGAATATGTTTGGATGATGTGTTTTTTATAGTGTTACCTCCTGGAAGCAACAATTGCGCAGTTATGTTAAGCACAAAAATAGTGAAGAGATGCTTTTGAGTAGTAAATATTGCTATAGTTGCAGATGTTTAAGTTTACTTATTTTGTATTTCATATAAAAATAAATACTTTACAAAATGTTTTTATATCTAGAATTGATATAAAAAAAGAAATATAACTGTTACGTATTGTGACGAGGCAGCCGCCTCGCCGGCCAATCAATTTGCTACAATTTATAACAATATTCTCTGTATTTCTCAGAAGGCAGGCTTTCAGTATAACTCGTTTGCTAGAGAGTGTATGGTTTTCTTCACTTTAGATACAGTTGCTCCTTTGCGCTTAGGAAAGGTAAAATAAAACAGTTTGACTCCGTGGTATTGTCACGCTCAGGTAAAACAAACAAGGTTATTTCAATTCAAAAGGGTTTATTAAACAACCAAGGAGGCAGACAGAGACAGCAGTGGTCTTCTCTTTGTCAGAACTTATTCAACATAACAGAGCATAATTCAAACATAAATGACGTTGCAGGTAAGTAAACAGGTAGGTAACAGCATTCGTAATTCAGCATCCACAATCTGCAACTGGTAAGTAGCACAGGTAAGTACTTCCTCTGTTTTAGGTATCAGAGTTCAAAAGGTAAGTAGTTGATAAGTAGTAGCGAGTTTAGAGCAAAGTTCAGTGAATAGAGCTGACCCACAGCAGTGAGAGAGAGCGAGAGTTCACAGTGGTAAGTAAAAGGTAAGTTCACTCAGTTGTTCCTGTAATCCGCGCTTTCCATGTCCTTCCTTTCCAGCAGGAGAGAGAGGGAAATTTAGTGAGGAATATAGAAGGTAAGTATACTCAATCTCAGTCTCCGTTCATCTAGTTTGTGTCCTTCCTTTCCAGGAATAGAGAGCGCGAATCCACAGAGGTAAGTATGTCCTAATCCAGAGCTTGAGAGATCGCTGAAAGAGCACACAGGTGAGTAAGCCGAGGTCTTGTAGGAGAAGAGTCAAGGTCCAGAGAAGTAAGGAGCGTATAACCTCGAGCTCAGCCAAAGAGTCTTTGGCCAAGCGATCTTTTATGTGCACTTGATTGCGATCAGGTGATTCAGAATTCAGGTGAGGCGGATCTGGTGATTAGTGGCTGTGTGCTCTCGCTGTTTATTGGCTCAGTGACAGGTGACAGTGACGGTGTGACATTACCCCCTCCTCCACGAGCGGCTCCTGACGCTCGGACCCGACGGCGAGGGCGGCCACGACCTCTAGGGGCAGGACAGTTGGGATGTGATTGGTGGAATTCTGCAGTGAGTGTTGGATCCAGAATGTCCTCCCTGTCTATCCAGCAGCGCTCTTCAGGACCATAGCCCTCCCACTCAATTAAGTATTGGAGCCGCCCGTTCCGCCGCCGGGAGTCGAGGATGGACTGGACACGGTAGATGTCCTCGGGGTTCTCGACCTCTGGTGGAGGAGGGGGTTCCGGTTGCTCTGTGGAGGGAGGAAACATGGGTTCAATATAGCGCTTTAGAAGAGAGACATGGAAGGTGGGTGTGATTCTATATTGTGGTGGGAGTTGTAACTCGTAAGTGACTTCGTTAATCTGTCGGATGATGGGGAATGGGCCGATGTACTTGGGACTAAGTTTACGACAGGCTGTTCGTAGACAAATGTCCCGAGTCGATAGCCACACCATGTCTCCAGGTTGGTACACTGGAGTGTTTGAACGACGTTCGTCAGCCCACCTTGTGTGCCTGCGGATGGCGCGCTGCAAGTGTTGATGTGCAGACTCCCAAACTCTCTCGCTCTCTCTGAACCAGAAATCCACTGCCGGGACCGTAGAAGGTTCCTCGTTCCATGGGAAGAGTGGAGGTTGGAACCCTAGAACACATTGAAAGGGGGTTAGCCCGGTGGTATCCTGTCGAAGGGAATTCTGGGCATATTCTGCCCAGGGCAGGTAGTCATTCCAGGAGTCTTGGTGGGAGTGACAATATGAACGGAGGTATCGGGAAATCTCCTGTATCTTCCGTTCAGTTTGACCGTTGGACTGCGGGTGGTAACCCGAGGACAAGCTGATGGTGACTCCCAGAAGACGAAAGAATTCCCTCCAAACTCGAGAGGTAAACTGAGTTCCACGGTCAGATACGATGTCTTCAGGTAAGCCAAAGTGCCTGAAAACATTGGAGAAGAGGAGTTGTGCAGTATTCATAGCAGTGGGGAGGCCCGGTAATGGTATTAGTTTACAAGACTTCGAGAATCGATCCACCACTACTAGAATTGTGGTGAAACCTCCTGAATTTGGCAGATCAGTGGCGAAGTCGATTGCAATATGCGACCAGGGACGTTCGGGTATAGGTAGTGGAACTAGTTTACCTTCGGGTAAGCGACGAGGGGTAGTAGCCATGGCGCAGATTGAGCAGCCTTTAACATACTTGTAGGTGTCTCGTGCCATCTCTGGCCACCAGTAACGATTCCGTAGGAGAGCTAGAGTCCGTTTGGATCCTGGATGTCCAGTTCCTAGGGAAGTATGAACAGATTGTAAAAGGTGTTCACGTAAGGCGTGTGGAACATACCGTCGTTCAGCAGGTAATCCTGGTGGAGAGGGTTCTTGTAATGTGGCTTGCTGGATCTGATCGTCAATCGACCATAGAATCGGTGCGAGGAAGGTGTCTCGAGGAAGAATATGCTCTGGCGTCTCAGTCACGGGTTCAGGCTGGTGAAGTCGGGAGAGTGCATCAGCCTTGGTATTTCGAGATCCGGGCCTGTAAGATATCTTGAAGTTGAAACGGGTGAAGAATAAAGCCCAGCGGGCTTGCCGTGGGTTGAGACGTCGAGCATCCTTCAAATATTGGAGGTTCTTATGGTCGGTTATGACGACAAACGGGTGTTTCGCTCCCTCCAGCCAATGACGCCATTCCTCAAGGGCCAGTTTGATGGCAAGAAGTTCTCGGTTCCCCACGTCATAATTCTGCTCGGCAGTAGAGAGCTTCCTGGAGAAGTAGGCGCATGGATGAAGAGTGGCTGGATCTCCCTGTCTCTGGGACAGTGTGGCTCCGACTCCCGTGGTCGCGGCATCGACCTCTACAAAGAAAGGTAAGTCAGGGTTAGGGTGTTTTAATATAGGAGCTTGGCAAAAGATGGTCTTTAGCTGGTCGAAGGCTTCTTGGGCAGCAGGATTCCAGGCTATCCTCTTCTTGGCTCCGCGTAAGAGAGATGTAAGTATGGAGGAGATCTTACTGAAGCCTTGGATGAACCTGCGGTAAAAGTTTGCGAAGCCTAAGAACCGCTGTAGTTCCTTGACCGTGGTGGGAGTCGGCCAGTTGCGTACGGCTTCCACTTTCTTCTGGTCCATTTCGATTCCTAATGGGGAAATGAAATAGCCCAGGAACTGGATGCGGTCAAGGTGAAACTCGCATTTCTCCCCCTTAAGGTAGAGTTGATGAGATCTCAGTCGTTGCAACACCTGTTTGACATGATAGATGTGGGTGGAAAGGTTAGGAGAGTAGATCAAAATATCATCGATGTATATGACAACATATTGGTGAAGCATGTCCCGGAAGATCTCATTCATAAAACTCTGGAAGACAGAGGGAGAGTTGGCCAGACCATACGGCATCACGAGGTACTCGTAGTGGCCGCTAGGGGTGACAAAAGCGGTCTTCCACTCGTCCCCACTACGGATGCGAATCAAATTGTAGGCACTCCTAAGGTCTAATTTGCTGTAGACTCTGGCCTCCCGTAACTCCTCTAGTGTGGAAGGAATCAATGGTAATGGGTATGCAAATTTTACAGTCTGTGAATTAAGGGCTCGGTAGTCAATACAGGGCCGGAGGCCACCGTCCTTTTTTGAAACAAAGAAGAAGCTGGATGCTGCTGGAGAAGTGGATGGACGGATAAAACCTTGTGAGAGGGCCTCCTGCACATATTCCTCCATAGCATGTCTCTCAGGTAAGGATAGAGGATAGACTTTACCTTGTGGGAGGACGGCATCAGGAACAAGGTCTATTGCACAATCCCATCTGCGGTGTGGTGGCAGATGTGTAGCGGCTTCTTTGCTGAATACATCAAGGTATTCCTCGTACTCTAAGGGTACCGAAACCTTTGTGTGGACCTCCGGGCTCTCTATAGTGGTGGAGTAACAGGACAGCGTGGAAGGCTGTGGTAAACAGGA
Organism: Enteromius treurensis; assembly: GCA_032275025.1. Classification (NCBI taxonomy): domain Eukaryota; kingdom Metazoa; phylum Chordata; class Actinopteri; order Cypriniformes; family Cyprinidae; genus Enteromius; species Enteromius treurensis. The sequence goes on from JAUCMU010000030.1 coordinate 2,772,612, forward strand.
CAAACAATGATTAAAGCAGTGTGGACTCCATTTTTCTATGTCACCTGTGATCCAGGAAGTGACTGGATTGTGTACTGATAACCATGGTCTTCCGAGTAGCACATCGACTGAGGCGTCTGGTAAGACCAGGAAACTTATCTCCTCTTGATGAAGACATCCGATCTGTAAAGTGAGCATTTCAGTTCTTGTATTCACTAATTTCTTGTCTAGGGGCTTACCCTGTATAGAAATGATGCGATAAGAAATCGGATTCTTCTGAGTGGAGATGCCCAAGCTTTGCACACATTGAGCTGAGATAAAGTTTCCCGCCGAGCCGGAGTCTACTAGTGCTCTTAAAGTGAAAGATTGGTCATTCATGATAATGGTGACATTTAACAGAGGGAGTGTCTTAAAATGGAAAAGTCCAGTACTCACCAAGGCCCGTACAGGTTTCACTGGGCAGTCCGAGATGGTGTGAGATACTGCTCCGCAATACATGCACAGTCCCTCCCGGATTCTTCGTGCTCTCTCTTGGGTGGTGAGTTTGCTGGTTTGCATAGGTTCTTCACGGTTGGATGGAGCGGGAGCGAGAGAGGTGGGAACCTCACATGCTGCCAGGTTTTGAGATATTGTTGCAGCTCGTTTTAGGAATGCATCTAACCCCACGTTATCGTCATATATCGCCATCTGCTGGCGAATTCGGGTATTCAACCCCTTGCGAAACACAGCCAGCAGTGCCGTCTCATTCCAACCGCTAGAAAGAGATAGTGTCCGAAACTGGAGGATGTACTCATGGATCGGGAGTTCTCCTTGTCTCAGCTGTAACAGCTCCTCGTGAACAGAGAAGGGAGAGGTAGTTAGTCCAAATACAAGGCGAAACTGATTTAAAAACTCGGATAAAGAGTTGATATGAGGGCTCGCCGAACTCCAGAGCGCCTCCGCCCACTGGAGCGCCCTGCCTGTAAGCAAAGTGGTGATCATGGCTATTTTGCTCCGTTCAGTGGGAAAGCGGTCTGGTTGTGCTTCAAAATAAAGAGAACATTGCAATAGGAAACCCTCACATGACGCTTGATCCCCTGCATACGTCTGTGGTTTCGCTACAGGACTAGCAGAGAACACAGGGGTTGAATTACGAATCTCTTGAAGGATGTGGAGAAAGGTTGAATATGGTTCCGTGATCGCTGCTGCTTCTCCTGGTTCCATTTCACTGTGCAGGGCGTGACAGTGACGGTGTGACAGGTATTTTGTATGGGACATGTATATTGTGAAATATTAAGAGTATAGATGTGTCTGTTTTTGAAACAGTAATAAATCTGTGGCCCCTGTTTCCCACCCTCAATCTTGTTTCAATAGACCGGCTCACCTACAGTCTTTACACGCCACACTTCATTCCAGGGATGCCTGATTCCAGCTCCACGAGGTTACCTGAGGCTCCTGGATGCTAAACCTACATTACTAATCTATAGTATTTAGCCCCTCTATCACTGCAGGGAGTGCATTTGAACCCAGGTACTCATGTACTGTAAACAATGCTCATGAGGAGATGCTCCACCTGTGCAGTCAGTCTCAAACTCACAAGAGTCCTTCGGAAGCCGTATAAACATCAGTGACGTCAGCTACAGTCTCACACAGCAGTGGAAGACTCTCTCTCTCGAGCTCTGATCTTTCTTCCCTTCAGTGCAGGAACAGCTTTACACTCAATACTCACACTCTATTGATGTGGATGATGATTAATCGGAAATGCAGATTTCTCAGGAAAAAGCTCTGTGTCAAAAATCCATTCAGATATAATTATCTGGGTGGGTTTTGGTGAGCTCCTTGAGAATTGTAATTCACATATTCAGACCTCTTTGAGAACTGGTTTAAAAGAATCATTTGGAACCGAATCACTCAAAAGATTAGCAAAGCTGGTTTGCACACTCTGCACAACTTTTATTGTTGTTATAATTTTTGTGTTTGCAGTCGCATATGCACATATAGAAATTGGTAACCCTCTTTTTCGATAGTCCCAGTTTAGACATTCTGCTAACAGTAAGTAACTTTGTAACTGCTAGCAGTCATTAGAGTATTAGTAGACGGTCCGCATAATATCTTCTAACACTTTATTTTGATGGGTCCACAACATACTACATACTGACTATCAGAAACTTATTCTACTTACTCTAAACCTACCCTAACAGTCTACTCTGAGAGTTAGTAGACGCAACGAGGACTTGTTGACATGTAGTTACAAAATTACTTATAGTTACTAGACCGTCTAAAGTGGAACGCGAAATACAGTGTAACTTAAAAAGCGACAATAGTCACAATTACATGGATACTTGTTGTTATGTTTGTGATATTAAAATGAAACCTAGTGAATCTGAACATAGCAAGACATAGTAAATCTTCATTTTCTCTCAAAGATACTAGAAAAGGTACAGTAGTATCATCACAATTATATTGCCTCTTAGAGAAAAATGGTATCTGTGAGGATTTACAGTCAGGATTTAGACCGTATCATAGTACTGAGACCGCTCTAATCAGAGTTACTAATGACCTGCTTCTATCATCTGATCGTGGTTGTATCTCATTATTAGTCTGCTGGATCTCAGTGCTGTGTTCGACACTATTGACCACAACATTCTCTTGAATAGACTAGAAAACTCTGTTGGCTTAAGTGAAAGTCCCTTGGCTTGGTTCAAATCATACTTATCTGACTGCTATCAGTTCATAGCAGTAAATGAAGACGTATCACATCGATCACAAAGTGCCTTAAGGCTTGGTACTAGGGCCGTTACTTTTCTTGCTTTATTTGTTACCCTTGTGAGATATCATCAGAAGACACACTGTAAAAAATTGTGCCGTTAAATAACAGTAATGTGCTGGCAGCAGGGTTTATTTTTTACAGGTTCTTGCCGTAAATTAATTAAAGTTTATTGCTGTTAATTTACAGTGCATGCTGTTTTTTTATTATCTTACATCTTTAACCCTTTAAACCCCACAACAAAATCCTCATGAGCACTTGTGTGCACTTATTAGCTGAAGAGTTGTATGATGTGTATCAATTGATGGAGACATACTGTACAAAATGTGCAGTGCTGGAAGCGAAAAACCCTGGTAGGCTATGTCTAGCCTTTTATTCTGCTGATTGTATATATGCTTAAACATTCATATTAATTTGTCACTATTATGATGATGAACAAAACATGTAGGAATCATTAACTTTTATTGGTCGCAGAGCTTATTTTTCTGCAGTAATATGAAAGTCAATGGAAAAACCCTGTTGGTTTTGTGTCGAATGAATCACGATGACGAGCTTATAGATTGGCCTATAAAATGACATCATCATTGCAGCCCTTCTGCTTTGGAGTTCGCTTTAGAAAAATCCACAAAACAGCCATTTAAGCAACTATTTGTGTTTAGAGAGAATTAATTAGCAGTCAAGTTGCTGATATTATAGCACATGTGAGACATGTGATTTAATATGCGAGCAGTAGTTTCCAGCGGTTTTATAGCCGTCAGATTCTTGATGCTGGACCAGCATTTCTCAAAAGAGTGTGAGAGTGCGTTAAGACTTGAAATAACAGTGAATGAAGACTGACAGGAGACAAATGTATTCATGTGCAGATGTGGGATCACCGATCTCTCTTCCCGGTTGTATAGAGCTTTTTCCCCTTTGGCCATCTTTTCCCAACGCAGCTGCTTTAAATTCCATGATCTTATTAACTTTTGAGAGTCGCAAAATCAAGTGTTTTTAATTAGTTTTGAGGGCTCTGAAAACATGGCCAGATGCTGTAATCTAGTCACATTCCTGGTCTGTTGATCTTTGGTATTGTTTTTGAGGTACTGGGCCAGGAAGATCTTAGGGAGAAATGACAGTGAGTGACTGTAAATATATCCATGTCAGCATACGGAAATTATTTAATATGAACTGCTGTGTCAAATTATCAATGGCCCAGCTCTACTGGAATGTACAGTGCCCTATCTAGTGTCATATGTGCAGTGGAGACGCTTCTGGAAATACATTTTATTACTTATTTATTAACCTTTATTTAACCTGAAAAGACTCTCTGAGATCAATGATCTCTTTTATAGGAGTGTCCTGGCAGCAGTACAATCAGGTTCAACACAATCACACAACATAAACAGATTAAAATCACTTAAAGCAGTTACATGTCACAACTTCCATTTGTCGAACAAGCATTTTAAAAGGATCCAATGACAGCAAATTTTGCAAGTGCAAACTCGATTAGAGTCATACCAATCAGACGGAGCTGCATTCATAAAAGCTTTCTTACCTAACTCGGACTGAACGAAAGGAACAGAAAAAGTGAGGCAATTTTAAGAACGCAGGGAATATTTCTCAACATTTCTCTTGCATAAAAAACAGCAAAGATATAAAGGCAACATCCCCAGGATGGCTTTGTAGATCAGTAAATACCAGTGTGTTTTTCTCCTGAATGACAAGTACAGATAGAAGTAGCAGATACTAAAGTCTTTTGTGCATTAAATGAAAAAAATAAATTATTTCTGAAATAAAACCCAAGCTTAATCTTCAATTTTCCAATTTTTCCAATCTTTCCCATTTTAATTGTTCTTAGAATCTCTAAAAGACAATTATTTTTGACTAAGCATGATCCTGCTGTAAAAGGGTCTTGTATAATGTTGTAATATTAACCAGCTAACTGTGCTTTATGCAGTATGTATTGAACAACTCACTAAATCAATAAAATGGACATCAAATATTGATTTGAAAAATAATTATAATTATAATAGTTATATGAGAAAAAAAAGAGTGTTCATGCATGTTGAAAAACATTATCAGCAATGCATCAGCCATTCACTGACCACCTGACTGTTGATTATTTTGCTTATTATTGCTTGATATTTTTGTTTTACTTCATTTTAAGGTGTCCTTGTGTCATTTTAATTTAGTAATATTGACTGCAGATACTTAATCTAAGGCTTAAGGTTGCACATTTAATTAGTTTAATATATACATATATTTAAGAAAAAATGTATGTATTTAATAAATGCATATATATATATATATTAGGGGTGGGCATAGATTAATTTTTGAATTAATTTTTGACATTTAAATTCTGCCAAAGTGAATCTGGGGCCCAGGCAAATATAGGAATGGGGCCCTACATTTGCACACATTTACTTCAATCAACCTTGAGGTACCTTTTTTGTTGTCAAAGTTGCTACTGCACATTGCTGGCTACACATAAGACAATGAAAACAGCGGTGTTTTCACGTGAAATTAGGCACAATTAGTAGAAATTTGTACCTCGTTTAAGGCTGAGATGTAAATTTGCAGACGCTCCCTAAAGCAGCATAGGCGAATATCAAATCTAAAACTAACTTTACCGCGCTCTGTTAACAACAGTGCGTTTTCGTTTTAAAACAGCGTTTAGAAATAAAACGATCATCATTTCCACTGGCGTTAAACCTTCCCCTGAGTTTTCAAACTACAACAGGGTCTGCAACGTTTTCAAGGGTGGAAAACACCGGGATAGGCGGGTAAAGTTATGCATTTTAAAACGAAAACGCACCTATAATGTAAGCAACATATCTGAGTTTTCCGCTGAACAGAGGAACAGACGCAGAGAGAGGAGCGCAGCGTGAAGGATCGGGACACCTCGGGCTCGTGCGGCAGACAGGTTCAGATAACGTTACTAAACGGTGTCCTGTTAATAAACACCGTTCGCGTGTCCGTGCTTAATGCGCATCTCGTGAAAAGCATTTTGGGGGCCCAAGGCAGTTGTCTACCTTTGTAAATAGATTAACAGCGATATTTTTTTTTATCGCGCGATAAGAGTCTCGCGATAACGCAGCATGTTAACGCCGATCGGTAACGGCCCACCACTAATATATATATATATATATATATATATATATATATATATATGAAACTAGCTTTAAATGGCTTAAAAATTAAAAATAAATAAATCATATTTTTCAGTGATTAAATAAATAAATCACTGAAAAATAAATAAAAAATAAAAAAACACAAAATATAAATGTTTAGTGTGATGCCACTATATTTTACAATACACGTTACTACATCTGTTTCTTAAGTGATTACTGGTGTCTTTACCTTTTGATATCGGCGGGCAAGTGTGGAAGCCAAGTTGTTAGACTTTTGCTAATTCCAGCACATGGCCATGACTGTGAGCATGTCTGTGCGTACTGCATACAGAAAAAGAAAAATTGTTTTTCACTCTTCTTCACAGTAGCGGTAGGAGAAAAACAGTGCCGACTTGTTGAGTACCACATACTTTTCAGAAACAATAACATAGGCTAGTACAGAGCTGTTAGTTCCAACTTGCCTCAACACACCTGCATAGATGTTTCTAACATGCCTTGTAAGAGCTTGATTAGCTGCTTCAGGTGTGCTTACTTAGGGTTGGAGCTAACTTCTACTGGGACACTGGCCTGGTCTAGTACCTGCTGACTAGAACCTGCTGTCTTGTGCCATTTGATTACTGTCCAAGGAAGGGGTTAGTCGGTTAGTGGCACAAGATAGTAGGGAAGTACAGTAGCATGGAACAGGGACACAGGACTAGGGCTGGGTAATAAATTGCACAATATGTTCATGCGCATCTCGTCAGTAAAGCCAGTTCTTATTAGAGGTATATCTCCATCAGCTGTTTTCAAAAGGATACACAGAGCCGTAGATCACTGCTACAGAATATCAGGTTCAGTATCGCAAATAAGTAATCTGTGAAACTGAACGCAGCATTGCGTAGCTTGTCAGTGATCTACGGCTCTGTCTATTAGCTACTGCTCCAGGTGATGGAGATTTACCACCAAACAAAGAACTGGCTTTACTGACGAGATGCGCATGATTATATTGTGCAATATATTGCCCAGCCCTACACAGGACCATACACAAATGGCACAGATCACTGTAGAAGCACAGTAGCTAAGTATGGTAAGGTATTACACAACCAAAAACAGCACAGTATTTGCTCCACCTGACTCTCCTTATGATTTTCACCTTAAAATAAAATAAGGATGATGGTATTATAACCAATCCACCCATCTTTCTTCAGTCAGCATGTACCTCATCCTTGTCATCAGGATCAAAATGCAATTTAGTTTGAACACTTCTCATAGCAGTGTGAGAAAGGTGAAGAATCGCAGTCGCTTGCAGATCTTTCTTGTATTGCTTTATCAAACTAGTTCATTGTGTGGCCTTACCTGCTTTTGCCATGTGCTTTGTGGTAACAGCAATTCTTGATAGGAAAGCATTGCACTGCTCCACCTCTTCCCCAAGAGTCAAACCAGCCCCCTCCTGGTACGCCCCACTCCATTTTACCTTCAAACAAAAAAAAGAAAAATGAAAATCTTATGTTTAGGGAAAGAACATCACATGGACAGTCACATTTTCTTACCTCGCATTTGAAGTCATGGGCTTTGGCGTGAAACACTGACAGAAATGGCTTCATTGACAGCAGATCCTGAAGCTCAGGGCATCGCTCACTCACTCTCTGGAGGTAAGGCCAGTACTTGCATGCAACATCCATAGCAAAGAATTTCACTGGCTTACAAGCCATTTTTTTCTGGAGGTACAGAGGGTATGCAAAAACCTCCCCCCTGAACATATTAAGGGCACAAAGAAGAACACCATGCCGACAAACTGCAAGTTCTAGGCCCTCCTCATCTATTTTGCTGGAGGACTTCTGTGATGTTTCTCGGGCTGCTGACCACTGTCCCCCACAGACACCTCTTCCAGAGACCTGAAACATGGAAGATGGTAAACAGTACAAACAAATTTCTGTGTAGGACATGGTATTTTAGTAAATATAGTGATATTGTGAAAGTTTACATGTCTGGTCGAGGAATGGACATAGTCTACGAATCTTGCTACATCATTGTCCTTGGCTATAAAAACACCGTCAAAGATGGCTTGTTCCTCTGATCTATATAAAAAACACATATTGCCTTTTAATATTCATTATGATTTTCAGCAAAGATACTTTAAAAATGATGTCAATCTAAACAATGGATTTTTAAGTACCTTGCTGCACTCTTGAATCTATAGTGCTTACGGTTTCCATCAACAGAGACAGCAAGCATGTGTGGGGTGCATGCTGGGCAGTTAAAGTGGTCTTCCTGCATGACTTTGTCCACTTCAAATCGGACTGCCTCCCACTCCAAAAAGCTTTTTCTGAAGCTGTCTGCTATGACTTTTCCAGTCTGTTTCAAAAGAGTACAGTAAAAGAGAAACAGATCAAGAAATTAAAGACCACTCTACATCAAAATAAGTTTTTCTTTGGGAGATGTGTACTACTTTCATGACCTCTGACAAAAAATTTAAGGAAAATAACCTGAATTAAAGAAGAACCTGACAGTCTACATCTCAAGCCAAAGAAAAGCTAGTTTGTTCCAGTTTAACAGAGTTAGCCAGTGCAACATTTGGCCTGAATGTTTGCAAATTAACATCTCTGTGAACAGCAAATGATATTGGGGAGATCACATCAAAGTCAAGAGCCAAAACTTAGAGCACAATGGAGTAGATGTTGTGGTCTTCAGAAGGCCCCCTTTCTTCATAAAACACAGTACAAACTACATGACAGCATGAGGAATTTAACAATTTAACTATACTATAGCTGTGAGTTACTCTAAGATTATCAACTATACTTACACGGCCAAAGCGGAGAGTTCGTTGATCAAGCATTCTAAGAAATGCTTGGCTGGAGATCCCAGGTGATGCCATCTTCAACTCCTCAAAGGAAAATAGGATGTCTGTAGCATATACTGTTGAAAACTGAGCTGTAGCAGGCCAGTAGTCATTTTGGACCAGCTCATCCACTCCAGCACGCCATATGGCTTGACATACCTCACATTTCAACTCTGGCAAGTTGAGATCATATCGGCCTGGGAAAAGGAAATAAACATATATGCACATTTAATTCTGACACTGAAGTGGGAACCTTTGACATTAGCAAAGGAGGACATTAGCAAAGATTCCATTAAACGTATTTGCATTTGATATTTGCATTAATGAAAATTTGGCTCAAGAATATATGCATCTGTGTTTGTTTGCACCATCTGTGTAATGTGAATTAAAAATGAACATTAGACTAACCAGGAGACGTGTTCTGACCATCTCTCCAGCATAACATCTGGATAGTTTCCATCAACTTTAATTGCATTACGCCTTATTCACATCTAGAGTTAACCCAACCGCATCAAGTGTATCGAATTTGCATTAAGGGACTTCTTATAAGACATTTCTTATGCGCATAACTGAAATTGGAATGAACAAGTTTAATGGAAACTTAGTCATAAATACTTATATGCAAAGGACTGAACAAGGTGGCAAAGAACAGGTGAACTAAAGGAAAGATCAAGACCAAGAAGTAAACAAAGGAAACAGAGAAAGTAACAAGCAGCAGACGTGATAGAAAGGGGAACAGGACAAGATAGTACATGGCATCACATTTAGAAGAAAGTGGTTCATGTCAGACAGGGTGTATTTTAGAAATTGCTAATTTGGTGTTTGAACAATTTGGCTTGTAAGGTTTGTGTTGATACAATTGTGCAGTATTGTAAGACACTCATTATGACAGAGGCAAAGAAAAGTTGAATAATTTGTGTTCTCAACCCAAGGGGGCAAAGTATGCACGTCCTCTGCTTTGTTCTTTTACGAACAAAGTCTATATTATCTTTTCAGCTTAACAGGTTAACTTTCCATAACCATACACATTGGGAGTGGCAGAAAGGTGTCTGGCCTATAAAAACTTGGATGTGAGGTGAATATACTTTTACTTTTAAAGTGAAATGGTAGATAATGGTGTGGGATCAGGGAATAGCTGAGGGTGAAATTCGGCAGTCACTTGAATAGAAGTGACACCCATCCTCAAAGTCTTCCTTACCATTCATTGTAACCACAGTAATGGGTTTTCCAGTGATGACACTTAAGCTCTGAGGACAGCTACATATTGTTCCTGGAATCTCCAAGGGTACAAGACGCACTTAAAAAAAAAAAATATTCACGAGTAGTTAAATTAGTTAGAGGATAGAACATATTTATTTACAGTCTGCTTTTTAAGACATTTAAGACAAGATATTCTTCATGGCTTCAGCGACTGATCAGAAATTATTTAGGTTTAAGTATTTAGTTTTCTAGTTAATAACTGGAATAAACAAGTGAGAAAATATGATTCTCAAAAACTACAACTTACCACACTGGGTGAGAACCTTCTCCACAAAACAGGATGTCGGAGGCAATGGCTGAAAGAAGCCTTTTATAATTGAGTCCCTGTTGTGGAAGACTTGAGCCTTGTGGATGCTGATGTCACATTGGGCACAGAGGAAGGGGTGTGGTCGACAGTCACAACAATGGATCACAGCTGGACTGGAGTAACATTTCTGGCAGACTGCACTTGCTACATGCTGCTTAGCCATCATGCTGTCCACCAACCTGGGCCTCACTTTCACCCACCACTCTGAGACAAGACTTTTTCTCACTGACCAATCACTGGAGGCTTGGGGTGGTGTTTCTTTGTCATCTAAATCTTCACCCAGTGAGTGATTTAGCTCTTGAAGGAAAACCTCTGTTAAAACAATGGAAGGTATTAAAAAACAACAGGTTATTAAACAAAAGAGTATTTTAAAAACAGTCAGTGTAATAACTGTGTTATCTATCATACAATGTGTAATGAACATAGTGTTTTACAGTGAAGAGACAATATAGGACATACCAGCGTTTATGTGAGAAAAGTCATTGGTCATTTCCACACTGGTTTCTGGGGCCCTGAAAAGGGATTCACCAGTCTTTCCAGTTTGTCTGCAACTAAGACCTGCTGTAGCAGAAATAAAAACAAAAAAACATCTTTTACAATTCGAAACACATACATTACCATTAATGACTTTTAAACATAATGACAAAGTTTTAGCATTGCTTTTGCTTACAGTTTAGTAAGTATGTAATATAAAAATTATAATCTGAAAATATATTTTCAAATTTAGACCCATGACTTGTGATGTAGTTATCTCATTACAAAAGGTAAAAATTGAGTTAAACATTTATAGATTTTAATTAACATGAATGAAAAGAAAGTCTGACCTTCTTGTTTTCTGGAGATTCTTGGCCTCCCATAAATAATGTTGCCTTCATTGTCCCTCTTTATCCACTTCACAAATGGCTGGCTAGTAGTTGTAGATGGCTGGATGGATGGTGCTGCCTCCTGTTGCATGATGACCTCATTCAGCCTTTGGAGTTTATCCAGGTCTTCTGCCTGGTTAACAAGATGGTTGACCTTCTCCAAGAGATGGTTCAGCTTAAGATCTGACATGGCACACAAAAACAAAAGCGCACAAGGACAAACACCACTAAGAGAGGAGAGGAGGGAGGGGAGAGAGAGAACAATACAAACACACACACACACATACTCTCATAACATCTTAGATTAAATTAGACTCAACTTTATTGTCATTACACATGTACAAGTTTAGTTTAGGTCTAACCAGCAGAGCAATAAGCAGCAAGTGCAGGATACAGGTATAAGTTATAAGTGTGCTTATAGCAGATATGCTCAAGCAGAAACGGGATAATATTTACAGATGGATGTACAGTAATATGAGCATAATATACAGTTTGTATTAACTATAATCAGAAATTGCAAATAGATGAACAATGTCTGAAGATAGAGTATGGATTATGTTTACATGTTTATATCTATAGTTTCTTTGCAGACACTTGTATCCAAATTATGATTATAATTATGGTAGACTCAACTCGTTTCATTCAGGCTCAAATTAAGTTTTAGTAACAAGAAAAATCTGATATTTGGGGAAAATTATCATATGGAGTAGTACAATAGAATCCTGACTTCTTTTTAGAGAGACCTTCACATGCAGGGCGTTCTGGGATGTTGCGGATTTGCAACTTTGGCCCTGTGTGGTAATTAGACACTGAGGACTGAATATGATATGAACAATGACTTTATTTGTATACAACTTTTCAAACAACGTAACAAAGTGCTTTTCAGTGGCAGAATCGTCCACGTTTCTCAGCAT
>JAUCMU010000030.1:2810764-2824141 GCA_032275025.1 Enteromius treurensis
TGACTAATTAAAACTCAGGTGATAGTGAACGTGTGACTTCGGCAGCGCTGGACTCAGCGCCGCCTGGTGGTGTAACACCTACTGTATCTAACACGGAAGAAACTACGTGTCAAATGTAGGTCGCGACCTGGTTACTTTTTCGTTAAAGAAACGGTAAACTCAGAACTCAGTAACATCAATGGACAGGTCCAATCAGCAAGAACCTGTAATAGAAAAACAGCAAGAGACACAAACCGAGAAAGGGAGAGAGATAACCAAAAAGAAAAAAGTCAGCGGACCGAACATACAAACAAACAAACAAACATACATCTGGCGTCTGGAGCAGTTCCAGCTTGAACTACCACCCTTATGTTTTTATATTTGGAACTTGATGTTTGTGAATTATCTTCTTGTTGGCATTTTTCTGATCAGATATTGATTATAAACAAATAAATAAGTCAGCAAATGACGCAAATTTTAAAATATTTCTACTTCTTTATCTTTATCTTCTCCAGTCATCCGCCGCGAAAGGCACGTGCGCTGTACGCCTGCAAGGCTGAACATGACTCTGAGCTGTCCTTTATCGCAGGCACCATATTTGAGAATGGTAAGTGTCGGGAGGTGGGGAGGGTCTCCATTGTAAGCCCTCACTGGGTGTACTGTGTATATCTGGTTAGCTAAGCAGGTATGAGCTTAGCGTCAACATGAAAGCAGCAAAACGATATCTCTGCTTTGTTCCACCTTTTGCCCCTTAACAGTAATCAGAGCTGCAAGCTGCCACGGTCTGACACTCGACACTGCTTAGCAGTAGATCAGATTATTGCTTAATGAAACCTCAGGCGTGTTTACTGCTGCAAGACTAAATAGAAGAAAAAAAAGGCTTTTTGATTTTGTCCATTTTCATTAAAATTCCAATGAAAATCATTTTGGCTCTGTTTTATATGGAGTGTCAGATCGCTCCCAGTATGTTCTCTGCTTTTTAAACAAACATCTACGTTTATATATATATATATATATATATATATACATGAACATTTATCTGAAACTTAAACATCCTGTACCTCAACTATTTTAGTTTTTTAAAAGCACAAGCAAAGTAGTTCCCTTTTTGTCAGTCACTGTGACGTCCTGGATGTCCTTCTGGTTGCGGTCACTATCTGTCAGCCACAACTGCCACGATCGCTTTCTTCAGTGCCTGGGGATCCAGCACGCTGAGTGCGCTTTCGGGGAGGGGTTGTGTTCTCATTGCGAGGACATGGCCCTGGCAGTGCTGCAGTCTCGCCTCTCTCTCCTCTGGGAGAGTGCGAGTCAGTCGACATCTGCTCCCCATGTTGAGTTTGTTGACTCCGAGGCGAGGGCGGGTGCTGACTGGAGGTTGGTGAGAGCTTCCCCGCCAGGTGCGTCCTCGCGGCCCTCTCACATCTCTCGCAGGGACTGCCCCGTGCAAATCACTGGTGATTTGTCTGGACCGCCTCCGGGTGGCCCTCACATTTCATTCGGTGGACCGTTGGATGATCGAATGTCGATCACAGCATTGGGGGATGGGTTTTCATCTGGCGAGGATGAAGATTCGGCCGGTCTGCCGCCTTTGAGTGCTGCAGCCCAAGCTGAGTCGCACGCGGAGCTGATTGCGATGCTTGCTCGGTCAGCCAAGAGCATCGGGCCGGAGGTGTCAAAATCTCCCAGCCCTGAGCCCTCTCAGCTGGATGATTGGTTTCTGGGGTCTGGCCGAGGTTCACAGCCACGTCCGGCCCCTGTTCCTTTCTTCCCCGAGGTGCATGAGGAGGTGACAAAATCGTGGGAGGCTCCTTTTACAGCCAGAACCGCTTCATCTCCCACCTCCGTCCTCACTACCCTCGACGGTGGAGCAGCCAAGGGGTACGAGGGCATTCCCCAGGTTGAGCGTGCTGTGGCGGTGCACCTGTGCCCGCACAGCGCTGCCACCTGGCGGACTCGCCCTTGCCTCTCGTCCGCCCCCTGTAGAGCCACGGCAGTTTTGACTTCCAAAGCCTACCGTGCGGCCGGGCAGGTTGCTTCAGCTCTGCATGCCATGGCCATCCTGCAGGTACATCAGGTCAAGGCATTGAAAAAGCTAGACGAGGGTAGTTGGTTGATGCAGGCACTGCGTTCTTCGACCGACTTCGCCCTCTGGCCATCTGTGGCGGTGGCCCCGCTGAGTGCTAAGACTATGTCGAGGCCACAGCGTAGGGCCCCACGCAGCGCTAAGCCCTCGAAGAAGACGGTGAAGCGGCCCTGAGACGGGCGGCCCGGAGAGGCGAGAGGCTTGTTCTTGGGAGATGGTGGCCGCATCGCTCCCTCCACCCGAGGAGGGCCGGGTGGAAAATCTTTTGTTCACTTTTCTTTGCGTTCCCCCGCTTAGGGCCTGCGGTACCCAAAAGGTCAAAGATAGAACAAACTTATCCCTCTCTGGGCCCAGGTGCTTGTGGCCTGACAGTGCGCAGTCTGCGGCTGCCTCACTGTCGCCGACAGCACCTCTCATTGCCAGCAGCCAGGAAGTCACGGTTCAGGGACGCACTGCTTCCCACCGGACTTTCGGCCAGTCCCTCCGGGGACATGGGCAGTGGCACTGTGTCGAGTCAGTACGGGGAACCCTATTCAGTTCACCCGGCGTCCTCCCAGGTTCAGTGGCGTGCTCGAGACTGTGGTGGCAGCCCGAGACGCCTCTGTACTGCGCGAGGAGATTCCTATCCTTCTGGCAAAGGATGCAATAGAGCCGGTCCCTCCAGCCGAGATGAAGTCAGGGTTTTACAGGCCTTACTTTATTGTGCCAAAGAAGGGTGGTGTCCTTAGGCCCGTCCTGGACCTTCGAGCTCTGAACCACGCCTTACACAGGCTGCCGTTCAGAATGTTGACGCAGGAAAGCATTACCAAATGCGTTCAGCTGCAGGATTGGCCCATTTGCGAGAGCAGTTGTGCGATCACAGGGAACTGGTGCTTCGGCACCTCAGCTGGTTGAAGCTTCAGGTCAACTGGGAAAAGAGCAAGCTCTCCCCTGTGCAGAGAATCTCTTTTCTCGGTGAGTATGACAGCGCGCCTCACAGAGGAATGTGCTCAGTCAGTGCTGTCTGAGTTCCCTCGAAGGCAGGAGAGTGGTGCCACTGAAACAATTTCAGAGGCTCCTAGGGCATATGGCATCGGCAGCTGCTGTAACGCTGCTGGGATTACTCCATGTAAGACCACTACAGGACTGGCTGAACTCTAGGGTCCCTGAGATGGGCATGGCGCCACGGCACACTTTGAGTGGTTATTACCCTGGAGTGTTGTTGCACATTCAGTCCCTGGAAAGAGCCCCAGCTGCCTTGCCATATCAATTGCCTAGAGCTGGTAGCAGTGCATTTGGCCCTGCAGCGGTTCCAGCCACTACTGCAGGTCCAGCACGTGTTGGTCCGGACGGACAACACAGCGACTGTGGCGTATATCAGCCGGCAGGGTGGTATACGATCGCGTCGCATGCACCAGCTCGCTTGCCATCTCCTCCTATGGAGCCAGCACCGGTTCAAATCCCTGCGTGCTGTTCACATCCCGGGGCAGCTCAATCGTGTGGCCGATGCACTTTCACAACAGCTTGCCTACCCGGGAGAGTGGCGTCTCCATCCCAAGACGGTTCAGATGATCTGGAGTCGATTCAGGGAAGCACAGGTACACCTGTTTGCTTCCCAATGAGTCCTCCCACTGCCAGTGGTTTTATTCCCGCGCCGAGGGTACTCTCGGGACGGATGCACTGGCCGCAAGACCTACGAAAGTACGCCTTCTCCCCAATGAGCTTGCTCGCACAGACATTGTGCAAGATCAGGGACGACGAGGAACAGGTCCTGTTGGTTGCACCATACTGGCCCCCCCTGGACCTGGTTTGTGGAACTCATGCTCCTCGTGACAGCTCCTTCCTGGCGCATACCTCTGAGGCAGGATCTCCTCTCTCTGGGGTACGGCACCCTGTGGCACCCACGCCCAGACCTGTGGAACCTCCATGTGTGGCTCCTGGATGGGACGCGGCAGACCTAAGTGTTCTTCCACCAGCGGTGGTTAACACGATCACTTTGGCAAGAGCCCTCTCTACGAGGCAAGCTTATGCCTTGAAGTGGTGTCTGTTCGCTGACTGGTGTTCTGCTCGTGCGGAGAACCCCAGATCATGTACTATTGGAGTAGTGCTTTCCTTCCTGCAGGAAAAGTTGGAGCGCAGGCTGTCGCCCTCCACTTTGAAAGTGTATGTGGCTGCCATAGCAGCTCATCATGATGCAGTGAATGGCCAGTCCATTGGAAAGCATGATCTCGTCATGAGGTTCCTGAGGGGTGCAAGGAGGTTAAACCCTCCAAGATCGCCCCTGATACCCTCCTGGGACCAGGTGGTGAACCTGCAAGCACTGCCCTCGGAGGAGGCGGATCCAGCCTTGGCGTTGCTGTGTCTTGTCAGAGCATTGCGCCTGTACGTGGACCGCACCCAGAGCTTCAGAAGCTCTGAGCAGCTCTTTATCTGTTACGGAGGTCAGCAGAAAGGGAAGGCTGTCTTCAAGCAGAGGTTGGCCCACTGGATAGTGGATGCCATCGTCTTGGCTAACCAGGCCCAAGACGAGCCGTGTCCCCTGGGCGTGAGGGCTCACTCCACTAGGGGTGTAGCCTCCTCCTATGCGCTGGCACATGGGCCCTCGCTGGCAGATATTTGTCACAGTTTGGCTCACTCCAGTGACATAGTACTGCCAGTTGGTCCCTGCGGGTATCACAGGCAACGAATTTGCACTGGGGCGTTGGGAAGGTTACGACCTTGCACTGCATTCGCCGGGGTCTGTCCAGTACGAATTGCAGGGCTGTTGGTTGTGACGGGGTTCTTGGCTGTGGAGCCTTTCATATGGACCCCAGTCTGTTGTCACGACATAACGTCATTGTGACTGACAGACAGGGAATGTCTCGGTTACGTACTGTAACCCCCGTTCCCTGATGGAGGGAACAGAGACGTTATGTCCCCTGCCATCGCCTCGAACCCATCGCTGGGGGGCCCAGGGACCTGGCTCTTGGCTCCTCAGCAATATCTGAAGTGTGGATGCAGCTGCTGCCTATTTATACCCGCTCTGCGGGGGAGTGGCCTAGCATACAAATTCCGCTAGCCATTCAGAACAAATCTGATTGGTGTTTTCTCTATATCAGAGGGAATCAGGGCTCCCAAGTAATGACCCCAGTCTGTCGTCATGACATACTGTCTCCGTTCCCTCCATCAGGGAACGGGGGTTACAGTACGTAAACGAGACGTTTGCATCTCTTACCCAGAACACCCTTAAAATGCCATGAACCATAAATCATTCGGATTAGCCTAGCAACTATCTAAAGCACCCTAGCAACAGGTAGTTCTTACCCAGTATCCTAACGCAGAACCTGATTTTACCAAGTGTGACATGGATCAACATTGTGATTAACCAATCAGATTTCACGAGTTCGCGCTTCCTCATAATGATAAGGTAAATAATAAGCAAGTTTGGCGTGCTGTCCGGGGGACGAGTTGGGAAGACGGCGGCTTCCGAGCCCTAGTAATTTGAACCCTAGCCAGGGCAGAGCTCGGCGTCCGGCTCGGACCATGCATGCCGCCCAAAAAGGCTAGAGGAGGACAGCAGCCAAATGCGTGTCAGCTAAGGTTAATTTAGTTTGCGTGCTCTTTAGGGTAGGACTGGTTTCCGGTGCTCAAAGTTAAAAAAGGGAGCAGATAGCAGGCTAAATAACAGCAACTCACATTCATGACAAATCTAATATGTAACGCTTCTCAAATGCAGGGCAATATCAACAAGTCACTCCCCTACACATCTCCCTCCATGATGGCAACAGTTACACTTTTATAAAAAAAGTGCTGCAAATGAACCAAACCCACCCAAACTAACTTGAAAATAAACACACATAACATCACTAACACAAAAACCCAACTGTCTTGCTTTAATGACACAAAAATAAGTAAAATCTAAAGAAATACCCATGATGCACCAGGCGCATAAGTCCATACCTGGCTTGTAATGATTGCGGAGAAAAGCCTCTGCGGAGGCAGGATAGTAGAGAAAAACCTCTGCAGAGGTGGGATGCCTCTGCAGAGGCGGGACAGGCGGGGAAATAGTTAAACAATTCCAGTCAGTAAATAATATGTTCTGTTTCTGACAACAGGAACCGTTGCTAAATAAATCGATGAACCTGAAAATTAAGTGAATGGGTGTGTAAAATACGTTACGTGACCATGGAGATGTGAAAGGAAATGCCGATACACGGCATGCGTATGACATCATCTGGCGGCACCGGCCAGTTCCGCGCTACTTCGCTACTAGCGATTGAGAAGTTGCAACGCTGGGCTTTGTTTTGCCTCTGGGGCTGAGGAAAATGACGGAGCGGCCAGCAAGTGGTGAGTAATGTGGATTCTTTCACTTGGATTGCTTGTGGCGGATGGCGAGCAGAATGAGATCTAAGAGCACGCAAGCATGCAGCCTCGAATAGAGAACCACAGGCTCCCATGAGAATCCAGGCTGGCTGGCTGTAAGGGGAGCGGGGTCCTCTTGGCATCTCGCTAGGGAAGTTGTTGCGAGCCGTGTTGTTGTGGCCTCTGCTAGCCGCCGCAGACTCTCATGGAGGCTCGGACGGGCTGAGGGTTGAGCTTGAGTGGTAGCACGTTGTTGGAGGGCAGTCTGAGAAATCGGGTCCTCACGGAGGTAGGCAGATGAGCCAAAGTAAGACGTCGTGTTTTAGGGTTTTGTTTTCAGTCTTGCAATTCCGAAGAATGCACGAAAGGCAAGAAGCAGAGAGGAAGGAAATGGGATTATGTATAGTAGGTAGGGCAAGTCTGATTGGGCAGGTGAGATGAGGAGATTGATTAGGTAATGCGGTGCCAGGCGTGGTTGATTCGTATATGCTCCTCCCGAAACACGTTACTTGCAAAACGTCACTTTAAAGTATGGTTTTTGTGAAGTTTAGGTTTACAATCAGGGCATGGTGCTTGTGCATCAGTGTCATTCATCAATCATTACTTCTGATTTTAGGGATTACTCATGGGTAAGATTATGATCCTCATAAGAAACAAACCCATCATTAAGATGAAACTTTTACTTCCTTAATATGCAATGACACTTTCTCTGGGGCAAAAGTCTTTACAACAAAATCCATTCAAATAATTGATTGGGTCTGTATGCGGTGCTTGATCTGTGCAGATTTATGTGCACTTTATACCTACAGTGAAGTGAGACTCTGATTCAAACAAGACAACTTTTTCACTGGAGAAAGCAATATTATAAATTAAGGGCAGAATTGAAAAACGCCTTGTTTTTAAGATGTTAACTGATGGACCGGAGTGTATGGATTACTTGTGGATTATTGGTTTGGCTTTAGCAGCTGTTTAGACTCTCATTTTGACGGCACCCATATCATGATTTTAGAATTTTGGGGTGAACTATATGCTTTTAAAGCGACCCAAACAGTTGGTTTGTTGGATATCATTACAATTTATTTAGTGGCCTCCAAACAGTTGGTTTGTAG
This sequence comes from Enteromius treurensis, assembly GCA_032275025.1. Classification (NCBI taxonomy): domain Eukaryota; kingdom Metazoa; phylum Chordata; class Actinopteri; order Cypriniformes; family Cyprinidae; genus Enteromius; species Enteromius treurensis. The sequence continues at coordinate 2,818,256 of JAUCMU010000030.1, forward strand.
AAATTGGAAAATGCATCTTTTGCACTGGGGTGGATGGACAAATGTATTGTTAGTGACATCAATTTAGTAAAACTTGTATCTCCATCCTATGAAACACCACAAGCCCACAAACTCATTTCAACATTATTTTCGGCAGTGCAGAAGCATGCACAGGTAAAGAACAAATTCACAACCAGACTAGTCTTCAGAATTCACTGCACGAAAAGTTCAGGAGTAGGTACTTTTTTATCTTACATCTTGATAGTTCCCCCGTAAGTCCATCTTATTAATTACACTTAATTTCTCTTCCCTTTTCTTCTATTATCAAATACTGGTTATTGGTTACTCCATCCTGGACAAAGTGGAAGAATAAGCCTTTTTCCTCACTGTCTTTATCAATGAAGTGGCAAAAAACAAAACAGAAACCATGTGAGCTGTTCTTAGGATGTGATGTGTTTGAGGGGCGAGGGCTACAGATGGTTCTTGCTGGGAGTTTAATTTTGCCAGTTATGTTAAATTACCAAGGGATGAGTATGATCTCTTTATTACAAGATGTCATGACATACAGCCTGAGCAGGGGCTTGTTAGTGGCTTCCCAGATGAGCTTCCAGACAGATTTATACTTTTCTTTTTTTTTGTTGTTGTTGTTGGTGGTGGAGGAACTCAAGGGAATTGTAATGGGTTTTTAAGCTTTAAACATGCGACACAGCTGGTGCATGCCTTTACAAATATTAGCAACAATATTATAAACATAAGACACAAATACAGAGTGAAATCACAATAACCAAACCATGATTCCTGGTGCTGGAACATCAGTGATGACCACAAGCTCATCAGACTCATCTGTTGTGTAAAGTGTAATATTATTGTGGGTTCATGTAAGGCTAAATCAATGTGTGTGTTGTTTCATGATGACAAATCAGTTTTACAGTTTTTTAAATAAATGAATCTAAAGGAAGAGATGAATGGACGCAGTGACAGATTGCTTCCTTGCATTGCAGATGTATATGCAACACTGTTTTTCTGAGGAAAATCCTAATTGTATTCTTATTTGAATTAAAAGATCAAGACCAGTTAAAAATTTATGGTCATGAGAACAAAAGCTTTTTCAAGTATAACGATTGTTTCTGCTATTGCTGCGAAAACTATCTGTTGTCAACAGACCTCAGTTCGTAACTCACTGTCAGCACTGCCACAAGAAGATATTTAGTTTCATGTCAGATACATTTTGTAGGCTTAATAAATGTTGTGTTAGATCTCAGGTCCAGGAGAAATACAAATAAAGGTATTTACACTGAATATTTGTGGTCTTTCGTTCTTTTTTTTTTTTTTAAGTTAAGTTCAATGGCAATGCACACACAACATACTGTAGGAAGTGAATAAACTTCAGGGTTGTGCCAAGGCCAATATAAATCAAAAGTGTCTTAATTCCCTAAAAAGAAAGTTCAAGCAAAACTACAGGGACTACAGGGATCCCAAAACAAGAAAAAAAACTGGCACTTAACTCCCACAGCTTGAAAAGAGGTTGAAAGAGGCGGATTTTTTTTTTTTTTTGAAAACTTCACCAAAAGCATCGAAACACTAGTTGGGAAAAACTTTCTATCCTCCTTATTAAAAATAAACAAATAAACAAACATCAAAAACATTTTTTGAGAAAGAGTTTAAGAAGGAGAATGAGCTATGATGTTTTCGGTTCCTTATCTTGTCGCAAAATATGTACCTTACAGCACGTAAGCATACGATTTTTATTATTTAGATTTTTATTACGCTGAAGGAAAGGAAAGGACTCCCATATTAGGAATTTGTGCTCTGCATTTTACCCATCCAAGTGCACACACACACACAGCAGTGAGAAATGAACCACCACACACACACATAATGAACACACACTTAGAGCAGTGGGCAGCCATTGCTGCGGCGCCATGGGAGCAGTTGGGGGAATAGCCTTGCTCAAGGATCTTACCTCAGTCGTGGTATTGAAGGTGGAGAGGGCTCTGGTTATTCACTAACTCCACCCATAATCCCTGCAAGACCTGGGACTCGAACCCACAACCCCTCCCCCATAGCTATGTGTTACAATGGTAAAGGATTGAAATATCTGTGGACTTTTTTCTTAATTAATACTCTGTCATGCTGTCTACACCAAACCCAACCCTAAACCTACTTGATAGTGTTAACAAATGCAAAACTTAAATAAAACGCATTTGTTGGTTGAACCGTGTCATTTCAACTTTACGTTATCAAACAAGAACTCTGTAAATTTGTGTGAGAAGGAATAAAATGTGTCTGAGTTTAACTGCCTCTAGCGCTCATTTCTTTTGAAAACTGCAGTGATATGTTCTTATTGGTACATATTTAGTGTCTTGCTAAAAAGTGCACACAGCTACATTTATTGCATGAGACCAGGTAGATTACAACATCATCAAGATATGCTTTGCAGTTTGCCATACCAGATAATACTTTCTGCATTAACCTCTGACAAATCCCAGCCACAATATGTTTTGGGGGAAAAGGACAAATGGCCACTGAACTGCCTTATGAGATTCATTACAAAAGACACACATGATTTGGTTATCTTGGAAAGTAGCATAATATTTTGCATCAGGATGTGCTAGAGATGCCTTCAAATTGGAAATTTGGAACAGACCTCAAACTACATGAACAAAAATGCTTCTAGACACTATAGATAAATACTAACTCCAGGTATATTTTTGACAGACCACCTTCAGACAGAAATTGAGCAACACTGTTCTCTGACATCTCAACCGCTGATCTGTACAGTAGATGTGCAGAAGAGTCCAGGAGCCTCGGGCCTTCCCTGAGCAAACAGTGCCATCATCCTCCTGGAAGCATGACATTCCTGGAATATTTACCCTAAATATCTTCCTCTCAAACTGAGCCTTCGACTGAAAACACGCACAAGAAGTGTTCGGACACATCACTGGCCAGAGCGGCTCTCTTTGGTGCATCAGAGGCCATGAAGGCCGTAATTAGCAGCATGTTCGAGCCACACATCTGCTGACTGATGCATCACATGAAACCTTTATGATGGGAAAGAGCAGCCGGTCGAACACTACAGTCCTGGAGAAAAATAAAAATAAAATGCACCCACAAGCAATTAAATATACGACTCTCTGGCTCTGTGCATTAGCAGTAGCCTTTTAATTGTACATTACCACTACTTAAATGTGAAATGTTAAAATCTGTCACAACCATAACGTTTTTTTAGTGCTTTTAGGCTGTGAGAAATCAAAACGATCCAAATCAAAATGAGTAATTTGCCCAATTAGAGAGCAGTAGAAGCCTTCCTGCTTTTTAATTTAGAAATGTAAACATACAGTTTGTAAGCAGTGACATTTATCAAAGATGTTTTCCTTTTGAAAGTGTTAGTGTGAGAATGACTGCTGCGGTGCAGACTTCATTCTTGTGTTTATGTCAAACATTACTGTTACTAATAATTTTCCTATCACTATTATTATTATTATTATTATTATTATTATTCAGATGAACAAACCTCCAAAACAGTCTAATGTATCACAACCGCTTTGCGGTGGCAAATTCGTGCTAATTCGTACAACCTCACTCGTCATTTGTCTAAACCCCACTGATGGGTAGGTTTAGGTGTAGGTCATTCGTACAAATTCATACAAAGTGGCAAAAAAATATTGATGATTTAGCAAAAAACGTTTGAATTCGTGTTTTGAGTGAGGTCGTATGAATTTGTATGAATTAGCCATCTCATAAAATACATACGAATTGTTGTGAAACCGGGTTGGAACTATAACAGGAAGCGAAACATTGAATTCAACTTGAAAGTTTGAAGTATTTTTGGTAGCACTTTACCTTGGTTTTAATAAAAACTGGAAAAAATATAATTCTTTAAATTATTGATTTATTTAGTTTGTGAATTGAGCACAGTCAACAAAAAAGCCAGGAAGCGCCTCTGGTCGATCAGGTGTGTGAACAGATGTGTGTCACTGAATGCTGAAGTCTGTCAGACTCTCCTCTGGAGGAACTGTTTCTTTCTTTGTCCTTTCAACCTAAAATTTTCTCAAAAGCCACACAGAGCCTTAAATATGACTCTAATTAGAGACTGTCTGTCCTCGCTGGGCACGGAGCTTACATCAGGACAGGCTAAATATGGAAACGAAACACATGAAATTTGGTGAAAGAAAAAACAAACAAAATAGAAAGAAAAACAGAACAATATGGTTTGTCTAGGCAAGTTTGTGTTCCCCACTTTATTGGTTTTGACTGTTAAAGTGAGTGTAGCCTTATGTTCGTAGTAGTTTCCTATGTATAAATAGAGTTATTAATATTATACTGTAGATATTTTAATGTAGACATTTAAATTAACTGAACAGGATTGCTACTGTGTCAAGTGCTCATCTTTAATACAATAGTACAGTACTTTGTTAGCTAACTCTACAGATATTTTATGCACAGGGGATGATCATATTTCTTAAAATACATTATATCCGATAAATATCCTGATAAAATATGTGTGTATTTTTTTTAAATAAAATAATTCATTTAGTTTAACTACATTTAAATATAATAAATTAGCAAAAGAAAAATTGTATCATAATAATTATTTTTAGATACATTTATTTAAAAAAAAAAAAGTTTAAATTGTTTTTAATTAAAAATGAAAATATAAAAAGGAATTGTAAATACTATTCAAAAACTAAAATGACGTACACACTTTCTTTTGTAGGATTTTGAAAATGTAAGCTGTTCTTACAGCTCGCTGTTTTAAATTATGATGATTGGTGATATTTCATATGTTAATGACATTAATTATGAGTTAAGAGCTGAAATCATTTATTTATAAGATCATTTGCGATTCAAACATTTCACATCTAAAAGAGACGCGTACACTCATCCTATGCACAAACGCATATCGTAGAAATTATCGTAAGATCAAATTTAGGATGGTTTTTGCACAACATTTTATGAATGAGGCCCCTGGTGACAGGATTTGTGCTTAGTTGACTGGAAATGGAAGTCAACTGAGCATCATATCCTGTTTGTTGACTGACTGTGGTTTAGTCTTTTGTAAAACCATTTGACTAACTAAGGCAAGTCCTCAATGACATAATCCTCCAGGAAGTGACATCATTTTTAATGAACAGCACAAAGATCAGTACACTAAGCAATGCATGTGATGAATTCTGATGCTCTAAAGCTGGTTTGTGTCAGTCTAAAATATTTAATAGTCAAATAGTGGGTCAAATTACAGATACTACCGTATCAAAGCTAACAATAAAGAAAACATCAGTAACTGTCCATGACTAATGACTAAGCTCTTAATTTCCATCCTGTTCCTGCCGGTGTGAGATTAATTGGATCATAATGAATCAAGTTGGAGCTTGATCAAAACATATTTCAGGAAAACTCTTTTATTCTTTTGTAAAAAAAGAAATGCCTAAGTGGCTAAAAGTGAACAGCATAAAATGTTCTACTCCAAGTTTATATTATATAGCTTATATTGTTTCATTATAAAGAGTTTCACCATTTTCAGTGTTTACTATTGCAGTTCTTTGTGAAACAGCTTCTGTTTTCCATTCTTCACGTTCAGTTCACAAGCAAAGCTCATCATCTTTGATGGAGTCCCTTAATACAGTGTTTTAAACCACAACGGCCAGTTCCGACTTGGCAGTACAACACCACCCTGGATATTGCGAGAAAATTGTTTCCACATGTATCAATATCATTACATTTTACTGAGGAGATATCAGACACTCTCGTCAAAGTTGTACACATGTTTTAATTCAGCGTGTATAAGAACAGGTCCTGATCTGAGCGTGAGCGAGGCAGCTCCCGTTTACACTGGCTGTCTGGACTTGTTCTGCTTCCAGCACTGATAGAAGCCACTCTCTGTGTGATTGTAAGTGTGTTTTGATC
>JAUCMU010000030.1:2826955-2838160 GCA_032275025.1 Enteromius treurensis
TGGTTGAGATTAATTGGAATGCAGAATGAAAAAAATGAATTTTTGGAAATTGTTAAAAACATGAAATAATTTAAGGTAATTTGGAGTCTTTCATTGAAAATATTGATAATTTGCAGCTAATTACAATTTGTATATCTAATTGCTATCTTGTGCAATATTAAACATTTAAAATCGATTAGCATCTGTCTGTACATTTAGTTTTGACATCCAGCCCACTGGAAAAATGACTTGATGCTGCATACAGCTGACTCAACCCTGGATGTGATTCCACCAATATCCCTTTACCCATTGCTTCAGCAGTCCCTATATAACACAGTCCTGCCCCTCCACTCTAACAGTAAGCTATCACAACAAATTCATTGTTTCGAAAAGATAGCGATTCAATAAATATCTATATTTGTAGACCAGGATTGTTTTTTGAGCCTGTGGGGATGATGTTTTCATTGGTTCTCATTCAGAAGCAATGACTGAGCTATGCTGCTCACCCAGCACTCTGTGTCACGAGCCAATCAATAAGATTCATGCTGCCGGTACGTGCCGCGGTGACAAACTTTAATAGGCCGAAGATGATTAATCTCTCAGTCTGCTTCTCTAAGCATACTGAGCTCATCTGCATTGGGATGTTGTGTAAAGCAACATGAAAGCAGAGTCACACATACTGCTCCACTTTGAGTCACTGAACTACTCATTAACTTGATGTATCAAAGAAAGATTCAGAAACATTAAAAAGTTTGAGGGTCGAATGTGCTTTGAGCTTAACTTGTAGAATTTGTAGCTATTTTTTATCATCTCAAAGATGGGCATATTTGGGTATGGACTATAGGGATCTGTATCAAAGCTAAAATATCCCATGAAATCAGACTAGAGTTATGTGGCTTTTAGTACATGTCTGTAAGCATTGTGGTCATCTATATGCTAAAATGTTGATAAAACATCCTAAAACAAAGCACAAATATCAATGACTCATCCTGCACTCAATCAAAAGCTAGAATGAGAATGCCTCTCCCCCAATACCACCATCAACATATATTTGTGACTGACATGTTGGATGGGTGAGTAAGGTGGAAGGGGTTGAAAAAAAACCCCCTATATTTCTAAAAAAGAGTGTTATTTTAGACAAACAGTTAAAAAAATAGTAAAAAATATGAATAAGTAAATAAACATTAATTAATGGCACTATGAATTGTTGTGATCAGATCAGAGCATACTTAAGAACTAATGGTCAGGAAGGGGCTGTTATAGGGATCTTGTGCTTTCTGTCTGTCACTGACTCAACATCATAGTCATAGTTTTAGTGATTATGGGGAAAAGTAACTTTTTTTTTCTTTTTTATGTACAGTATATGCATGCAGGGTGCAGCATAAGGGTATTTAATTACAATAGACCGCCATGTGAGACCAGATTGCAGAGCATTCACAAAATGGCCAAATGAATGTCTAAGCGACGCTAGGTCCTTAATGAATGAATTATTGAAAGTATGGGATTTCCAGAATCAATCACTTTTATTTATATAGTGCTTTTAACAATACAGATTGTAGCAAAGCACTGAACATTAACAAATAGGAGAATAGAGTGATGGTAATGTATAACGACTAGATTAAACCATTTATTTATCAAATGCAGAGACTATCTCTGTAATCAAAACATTGATAATCACTAGAAAATAGGTGCCCCCAACTAAGCAATCCAAAGTCGACAGTGGCAAGGAACCAAAACCCCATCCGTGAGAGAATGGAGGAAAAAAAAAAAAAACAGGCATAGTTAGGGTCAGTTCTCCTCTGGCCAGACGCACAGCACCTAATTTCCAGTTCAATATTAACCCTCTGGGGTCTGAGGGGATTTTGGGGCCCTTGAGATGTTTGGACATGCTCTGATATTTGTGCTTTTTTCAGCTACTTATAACATACTATTGACCAACATAAAATTGTTTTTGTATACAGCAGAAACTGTGCTACAATAATATGTGACCAGGATGGATGTACATGTTTGCATTTTTTAGAAAAAAAATATTATGCGTGGTTATTACGTTTTGGGAAAATAAAACTTTCTAAAATAAGGCCATCCAAGCCATAGTAAATGGTCCTGAATTTTTAAAGTAACCAGCCGTTTATGCTAGAATATTTACTTCAGAATGATGTGAAAATCATTTTAAATCAATTATTCACAGAAAACAATATAATGTTTTACATTTTAAAAGACATGTTTTGAGGCTGAAAGCTTATACACTGATTATATAATTAGCATATATAAAAATACAGCCCTAACAAGTTAATATAATAAGAATATACAAATATTAAATATAATACAAATGTTTTATTCATCTCCGATAATCCCGGGTTGCAATGGTCACACAGGTTTGTTTACACAATGAGAAAAATTTCGTTCCCTCACCATAGCATCCGTAGGCCACGACTTAAGGATGTCATTACCTCGACCAAACGATCTCATGGCCACGACATAATATCACGTTCCCACGAATTAACTAAGTGAACTGAAGATGACTCCTCCCCTTTACCGTATATTTCACAGGCACAAGCCCATCGTAATTTTGACATTAACACATTTCTCACAGAAGAGCTGAAATTCCCCAGCACATCATTACTGTAAAGTAGAAATCTGTCTGGTCAATGAAATCATGCAGCGGCTCTCAGGCCTGACGTAGCTTGTTTGCTGTAGATTATATGATATGAAAGAGTTCTTAATTTAGAAGTGGAAATCAATTTGTTGCCCCACACAATTAGAAGCATTTACGTCACATGAGACAGAGCTGTTCTCTGTCTCCAACAGCGTGGCATTCATGTACAAACAAACCCTCTGTCCAGCTGTCAACCAAATGACCTGCACTGCCCGGCATTTCAGTCTCTCCCTAACAACCGTTAGTTAGCATTAGCTGCTGTTCTCGAGTCTGTAGTAGAAGAAAAGAGTCAGTGTGGGTGCCTCAGGATCAATTACGTAAATCGTGCTTCCTGTTTTCAGTGGTACGAACGGTCCTTTTTGTGTCTAACATGGGAATTCAAGAGTGAGCCAAAGTGTGGCTATACTGAAGGTTCCTCAACAGGGATGGTTCTAGGGTGAGTGGATATACAGGGCTTAGCCCAGAGAATACATGGGACATCCTTTAAGTAAAATATGTTTGAGTTACTTTGGCTAGGTGTATTTATTTATTTATTCAAATAAGCAATTATAAATAAAGATGCTAGGCCCTGTACACTTATTTTAAGGAGATCTTGTACATGTATTTGCACTGCAACTAGAAATTTCTGAAATACTGTTATGAGATTGATCTTTTGAATATAACATTTGGAATATAGAAATATAAAATGATAGACAAAAATAGAATGATCCTTTAAATATAAATCTACTGGCAATTGACATTGAGTGGTTGATAAATGTAATTCTTTCATTCAAAACGTCTGATTCATTCAGGAACAGAACACTTCTCATTCCGTCGGTTCACTCGGTACAACACATGACAGATATCGCATTCTAACGCTATGTGCCGAAGCAACCTTTATTTATGCCAGAAAGGTCGACGAGGCATGGAGACGAGGGATTTTCCTTTTTCAACCAGGGAAAATCCAGAGGAGGTTGGTAGAAGCAAAAAAGTAAAGCATCCCTTCATTAATCTGTAATGGAGAGTGGCAGATTTGTTGCGTTGGAGTGGCCTGTCCCTTTTCTTATACAGAAAAGCTCACATTTCTGTTTGACTCCTGTGCAGATATTAGTAAGTACTTGCTTGCCACCTTATCTGGAGAGGGTGGCACACTCACGTCTCGACTGAAAGCCATGTCACCCCACCCTCATGTTATTGAATAGAGTGAATAGAGCTCAACGGAGTGGGGGAAATCAGAAGTGTTGGAAAGTTGTCTGAACGAGATATGAATGCTTTTTTCCTAGAACAACAGTCTGCTCATTGGGACATTTTAAAGAGGGATTTGGTGTATTTCAGTGCTGAGGAAGCTCAACCAAGGTTTAGGTCATCTTCCAGAACACCACCAGGCAAGAGGACAGGGAGGCTGGGCAGACACATACACACACAGCAGCAGACTGGTCGAGAAAGAATAGTCTGCCCCTGAAGAAAGGTGTAGGAACGGTGTGGACAGTCCGGTCCCTAGTTCACAGGAGGGGAGGGAATGTAATAAGAGGCAGTAATTTTCTTCTCTTGGTGCAGAAAAGACTTTCTTGTGAGTTAAGAAACTTTGTGTTCACCAAACCAGCTTAATTTGCTGATTTGTCAAAACAATAAAAATGCTTTAGAACCACTAACCTCACAATCAGCCCAGGTTCTGACAAAGATGCACTGATATCCGGCACTGTTTATAAGACGACACAAAGGTTTCCCAGGTGTTATTGGGGATCCTCACTTTTTATTTTGAGCGATGGCATACATGCACACCAACACTATGGGGTTTTTCATACAATTCTGTTGGGCTATTAACTTCCGATTCTTTCTTTTAGTCATTTGGCTGTGTTACGCAAGCATTGCTATGTAAGTTCATTTCTGCATATGTTAGTGCATATGTATTAGTTTTGTGTGTACTGTTGTTTTTACAGCTGTTTGAATCAAAGTTTGGGGCTGAGGAGAGGGCCTGCTCTGTGAGAAGCCAGTCTGAGAGACTGATTGATGATTTGTATTTTGCAGCACCCTCAAGCTCATTGCTTATTAGTCCTTGTTTGATACCTGTGTGACACCGCTTTTGTGATCTTTCTCTGTGTGTTTGATACATGTGATACCAAGCGCTGCTCCCCATTGTGAGCCAGGTAAGCAGGTCGCGACCTACATTTTCTATCATGTAGAGTTTTGTTGTATAGACACACTAGGTTTTACAGAGATGGTGCTAATTATGTATATTTTTGTTTTGGTAATAAGTATAGGTTAGTGATTGTGTCCTGTACGCTGAAGAGGTTTCTTTTTTTATCTCTTTTGTTGTTAGCTAGCTTAAGCTGGATTAGTATTTTAGCTAGTTGGGTTTTGGTTTTGTTCAGTTCTTTCCTTTTAGCACTTATCTTTCACTCCTTCCTTTATATTTGCTGATATATTAGCCGAGACGTAAATATTGTATATTTTCATTATTTTAAATGCACTTTATTGAACATTACGACTATGTCTCATGTCAGGTAAGATGCGTGACTGCATACCATGGCTGCAATGGTTGCTTTGAGAGTATTGCTGGAAAAGTATAGAGAAGGCCAGAGTTGCATAGCATGTTTGTGGATTAGAGAAAGGATTTAGAGAAAGTTTATGACAGGGAGCCGAGAGAAGAGCTGTGGTACTGTATGAAGAAGGCGGGTGTGGCAGAGAAGTATGTGAGGGTGGTGCAGGATAGGAAAGGAAAAAGGAAAGGATGTGACATGTGGCCAGGTATGGTTTCCCATACTAGGAATTTGTGCATTCCAAGTGCACACACACAGACCCTGGACCTTTGGGTTACAAGTCCAACTCCCTATCCACTAGGCTACGACTGCCCCTACAGTATGTGTGAGGACAGTGTGACGGCAGTGAGGCATGCAGTAGGAGTGACAGACTGGTTCAAGGCAAAGGTGGGATGGCGTCAAGGATCTGCTCTTAGCCCTTTCTCGTCTGCAAAGGTGATGTACAAGTTGACAGATGGGATCAGGGATGAACCTTCATGGACTATGATGTTCACAGATGATATTGTGATATGTAGTGAGAATAGAAAAAAGGTGGAGTTTGGAGAGGTGGATGTATGAACTTGAGAGAAGCAGAACGAAAGTCAGTAGGAGTAAGACAGAGTACATGTGCATAAATGTGAGAGAGGAAAGCAGAACGGTACAGTTACAAATAGCAGATGTGGTGAAGGTGGATGAGTTGAAATACTTGGGGTCAGTTGTCCAAAATAATGGAGAGTGTGGAAGAGAAGTAAAGAAGAGAGTGCAGGAATCGTAAAGAGGGTGGAGAAGAGTGTCAGGAGTGAATTGTGATAGAAGGGTACCTACAAGAAGGAAAGATTCATTTTACAAGACGGTAGTATGGTTGTATGGCTTGGAGATGGTGGCACTGAAAAAAAACAGGAGAAGGAGCTGGAGGTGGCAGAATTAAGGATGCTGCAATTTTCTTTTGGAGTGACAAGGATGGACAGGATCAGAAATGAGCATATCAGAAGGACAGTGCAGGTAGGCAGTTTGTAGACAAAGTGAGAGAGACAAGACTAAGATCGTTTGGGCATGTGCAGAGAAGGGATGCAGGGTATGTGTTAGGAGAAGGAAAGAATGGAGCCACTGGGCAGGAGGAAAAGAGGAAGACTAAAGAGGAGGTTCATGGATGTGATGATGGAGGACATGTGAGTGGTTGGTGTGACAGAGGAAGACACAGAGGACAGAGGTAAATGGAGACAGATGATTCGCTGTGGTGACCCCTAATTGGAAGAAACCGAAAGAAGACTTCTCGCCTTGTCGTAAGCCTTATTTTGTCCCACAGACGTTTTCCTCTTGGTTTTTTTATCCGCCATTTCTATCTTTCTGTCCCTCGGCTTAACAAAGCACTCTCTTCTTCATAACATTAGTAGACACACCCCTTACTGTTGATTGGCTACAACTTTGTTTTGGTACTCGCCGCGGTAGTTTTCGGTTAAAATACCCGGGTTAAATGCCCCACCTTTACCAAATTAAAATGATTACAATCTCATCTCCTTTAAGCCATTTCTTCACTCATTCCTGCACATTGGTGTTTTCAGCATTGAGACAGGTTTGTAAAACTCCACTACATAAGAAGCTTTTGACAGTTAACCACCCAACACTTTTGGAAACCCTATTGGCAAAGGGCATCTTGGATAGGTCCTTCAAGGTGTCCAAGTTGCAACATCTAGCTACTGGGGTTCCTCAGGGCTCAGTTCTTGGACCACTTCTCTTCTCTGTCTACATGGCACTGCTATGCTGATGACACTCAGCTCTACCTCTCATTCCATCCTGATGATCCAACAATAGCTGCTCGCATCTGAGTTTGTCTAAGAGACATTTCTTGCTGGATGAAGGACCATCACCTTCAACTTAACGTTGCCAAGACAGAACTGCTTGTGGTTTATGCAAATCCATCATTTCATCATCCAGTTTAGGCACATTTACGACAGTCATGACTGATGATTAGCTGACTTTCTCAGACAACATTGCTGAAACTGCAGATTTGCTTTATTCAACATCAAGAAGATTCTTTCTTTTGGAACATGCTTTACAACTCCTTGTTCTGTCCAGGCTGGACTATTGCACTGCTCTACTGGCAGGTCTTACACCCAGCTCTATCAAACCTTTATAATTAATCGAGAATTTGGAAGGAAGATTTCTTCTAATGAGCTGAAAATTATGCACATTACACCTGTTTATCAGTTTGCTCGTACGATTCGTACTTGTACGATTTTGAACAATTTGTCTAAAACGGTAGATTTGATGGGTAGATTTAGGGCGGGGTTACGTTTAGGTCATTCATACAAATTGGCATCTCGTAAAATACGTACGATTTAGAATAAATCATGAATTTGTACGAGTGAGGTCGTACAAATTCATACGAATTAGCCACCTCGTAAAATATGTGCGAATTGCCGTGAGATCAGGTTGCACTTTCATATCACTGCTCTTTTGTTGATTTTGACTGCTTCCAATGTCGAGTGGGTTTCAATAAAATAGTCTACTAAATAAAAAAATTAACTATTAATAAGCAGTAAATTAGTAGTTTATTGAGGAAAAACTCTTAAAATAGTGAATATGTGTCCCCTATTCTAAAGTGTTACTGTCACATCTTACTGTATATGTCAATGACAGATTTGAACTAAAGTTCTAAGAAAGTAAGGTGTTCTAGGAAATGACATGCTCTTCCACCCTAAACACATCTCTCTGTATGTCTGTGTGTTTCTGTCCTATAAAAACTTTCAAATTCAGGATTTAAAAGGCACCCAGTTGTAAATGTTGCACAACCCTGTTTGAGATTTACTTCAACACATGTTGCTGGTACGTTTTATGCTATTGCATATAAAACGTGTTTGCCTTTGTCACCCAAATCCTCTTCTGAAATGGATTTCCTTTTTGGCGTGAATTCCTCTTACTTTTTCAAGCTATCCTCCAATCTTCTGTCATATGGAGACACTTTTGACTTTCTGATCAATCACTAATGGACGAAATAGTCATTTTTTGACACTGAATATCCTGTTTTGCTCTGAAATGCATCCGATTTACATCCCGCATCGTCTGATTTAGCTCTTGTCAATCAGCAGAAGTAATTCCAGTCATTACAAACTACGCTTCATTTCTAATTCAGATTCATCACATTAACATAAAGCTATTCGTCAGAAGCACATTTTATCCGAGCCGTTTCTAAAAATAGCAACCAAATTGAACGCAAGAACTGTGTGAATTATTTTAATGACCTTTTTTAAAACTTTAACTTCTATAAGTTGATTACAAATTTGATTTTATAGACTGTAATAGCACAAGAACAACATAGAACAACACTTCTTTTCATTATAATATTGTGTGCATGAGTGCCAATTTTTCATACCTCAGTAACTTCAACAGTTGATGATGGATTCTGTAGTAGCCAAATACAGCAAATAAATGGCAACAGTACTGTTTAAAAAAGCAACAGTAAAAAGCAAACTCAAATAAAACTCAACTATACATAACATATAGAGGTCAATAATATTATATTGTAATATGATATTGTGGTTGTTACATTCCAAAGTGTTATTGGGTGGTTGCTTTTGTCTGTTGTCCTTCTCTCTTATTTCAGGTCCTTTGTGATCCCATCCATTACTTGCTGCTCCTGATTGGTTGGCCCATGTTCAAGAATGCAACCAATCCAGTCACTCCATTCTTTTGATTGGCTGCAGCACATCTCAGTACTTCAACCAATCCTGTTATCCTGTGTTTCTGGTTTGACAATAATATGTTTCAGTGCACTGTTCTCAACCAATCCCCATTCTCCAGCTGGCTTTTAAAAAGCCATTTCAAGAATTAGAGGCAGTGGTGAGACTCACTTTATTCTGGCTACATTGTGATTTGTGTCTCAGTCAAAATGCTGGCGGTTCATGGCTGAGAGACTGGTTAAGGGAAGCAAGCCACGTGGCATACATTTCAACATGTAGGTAACTTCCTGTCTAGACATACACTAGGTAAGATGATGCGTGCCAACCTATGTATCCCTTTTGTTCTAGATAGTGTAGTCAGTTAAAATGTTTTTGCTCGTCGGATTTATTTATTTTTCCCTTTTCCTCTTTTATTGCTCTAGATCAGACTAGATGCCTCTGATTGTTATTTTTGGGAGGTGATTTCAACTGTACCGAATCTAATTTAGATAGAAATCATTTAGAACATCATATGCCTTCCAGAAATCGATGGATTCAGTTTGTTAAGATGCATGAATTGTGTGATGTTTGGAGACACTTAAGAGTGTGCAGAAGCAATATACCTGGACTCATGTGCGTGACAGAGTCATTTCTGTGGCAAGATTGGACAGGTTTTATGTGGAAATGTGACATAGTGGCTGTTAGTTTTTCCCACCATTATTAAATGTTCAGTTTTTATTAATTTATTAAAAGTGCTTACTGGCAGTTTAATACTGCTTTGTTAAGTGACAAGCTGTTTGAAGAATTGTTCAATTCTTTTTGGGAGGTTTTTAGGACTAAGAAAAGTTTTTATAATTCTCTACATCAATGGTGGGATATAGGAAAAGTTCAAATTAAGCAACTTTGTTTACAATTTACTCGAAACATCACTTCAGAGACTAATCTTAGAAAGAGTGTCTTGGAGGCTGATATTTTAGAGTCTACTGGTGCAAGAGGTTTTTTAGAAGTGTTATTAAACAGAAAAACAGAACTAACTGATCTGCTTGGTTCTAAGAGACAATGTGCTTTGGTCAGGTCAAGATTTCTAAACATAGACCAGATGGATGCTTCAGCAACATTTTTCTTTCATTTGTAGAAGAAGAATGGTCAAAGCAGAACTGTCCATGCTTTACGTTCTGAATTTTTTGACAGGTTTTTCAGAAATTCGTCAGAGGACCGTTGCCTTTTATGAAAGCTTGTATAAAAGTGAAATTGCTACAGAGCAGGAAGATGAGGGGGAGTTTTTTCTCAACTTACCTCAGGTGCCTGAAAGCTTCAATGCTGAACTTTCTAGCCCTCTGAGTATGAGTGAGCTACAGAAAGCACTTGGTGAGATGGTGTCTGCAAAGGCACCATGAATTGATGGTTTACCAGGGGACTTTTTCTTTTTGCTCAACTATAGGAGAGGAACTCCTAGAAGTGCTGAATAGCAGTACGGCGAGAAGCATGTTGCCGAAGAGCTGTGCTGGTTCTCCTACCGAAGGAGACCTTGGAGATATAAAGTGTTGGCGTCCTGTTTCCTTGCTCTGCAGCGACTACAAGCTTTTATCACGAGTTTTAGCTAATAGACTGGCTAAAGTAATGGATAGTGTTATTCAAACTTATTGTGTCCCAGGCAGATCAATTTTTGATAATATTGCTTTTATTCGCGATCTTAGTGAAGATGCTAAACCTAGATTGTACTTTTGTCTCTTTAGATCAAGAAAAGGCT
Source organism: Enteromius treurensis (assembly GCA_032275025.1). Classification (NCBI taxonomy): domain Eukaryota; kingdom Metazoa; phylum Chordata; class Actinopteri; order Cypriniformes; family Cyprinidae; genus Enteromius; species Enteromius treurensis. The sequence continues at coordinate 2,837,498 of JAUCMU010000030.1, forward strand.
TTTGATCGGGTAGAGCATTGTTTCATGTGGAAGGTTTTAACTGCTTTCGGCTTCAGTGAGAGGTTTGTTAACTTTATTAAAATCCTTTATAGTGATATGGAGAGTATCTTGAAAGTCAACGGTGGTTTATGTTCTCCTTTTAAAGTCTCTATAGGTATCAGGCATCTGTGCCTTATCTGGTATGTTATACTCTCTAGCAATAGAGCCTTTGTTACAGCAGATTAGAAGCAAAGGTCAAGGTGTAATGTTAACAGGATGTAAGAATAAGTTTACATTGTCGGCTTATGCAGTGTTTGTATTAATGGTCAAAGTGACATCGATGGTTAATGAACCTCTTAAAAAGTTTTAAAAGGAGTAAAAGTGAAGCTCTTTTAGTAGAGGGTTGGAAGAATTGTAAACCAAAACTTTAGTTTGTTCTAGAGTGGGGGAAAACAGGGTTTAAATATTTAGGAGTTTTTACTGGAGATGAGACTGTAACACAAAAAAATTAGGAAGGTGTATTTTTTTGAGAAAGTGAAAGCCCAACTTGAAAAAATGGAAATGACTGGTTCCAAGAATGTCCTTTAGAGGGTGAGTTTTAAAGGCGTCATAGAATGCATTGAGAGAATATTTTAAATTGTTCTCTGATATGTACATAGGTATGTACGAAGGTATGTAGCTTAG
>JAUCMU010000030.1:2843800-2860656 GCA_032275025.1 Enteromius treurensis
TCACATTAAAGATTCGTTCAAAATGAACGACCCATCACTAGTCTTGAGAAGTTCTGACCATCGCCTGATTGTCTATGTGCTTAATATACAGAAAATGCCCATTTTAATTCAAATGAAGGTTTGGGTGTACCGAACCGAACAGGGCGAACCTAACAGTTCGATAAAGAACCGAAAACCGTTGCATCCCTAGTGCCAATTAATTTTATCATGTTTCCCATCTGATACCACATGAAACACAAAATCAACATTAACGAGGCTGTTTATGATCTGTCATTACTATCCTTTAGTTTTGGGACACATACTGAAACGTCCCGGCTGTTAGCTGGAGAACTAGCAGCAGTAAATTATCTCCAGGAGTCACTCAGAGTCACTGACTCAGTTACAGAAGCTCCTCTGAGTCACTCAGATCCTTCAGTTCCCTTCAAAAGCTGTATATGACACACCAATCTGAAACGCTGATCTCAACGGCCGTTTTTAGACAATCATTCTGAACTTCATGCTATTTTTTGTCAGAAGACTTCACTGTCTCTGAAAGCAGAGCCATCAGATCATCCCAGCACAGGAACCAATGTCAGGACTAGGTATTTCTCATGAGCTTCTTAAAAAACCAGAGCCTCAGAATCAGAAATAATTTGTTATGTCTGCCTTTTAAATCACATTTCCTGAGTATGAACTCAACTTCTCACTTCAATACAACTTCAAGCTAATGAAACCCGTCTGCTGTGTGAACTGCAATTCAAGAAATTCTTCTCCAATTCAAATCCCGTGTGCTGATTCACTTTCAGATGAATTCAAATTCACACTCCTGATATGAAAAGAGCAGATTCAACCCTTCACACACGATCAGATGCCGCCTGAAACGTGCTTGCATCAGAAATACGATCAACACTAGAGAAGAACACTAGCCACAAACCCCTTCACACCTCTCTTTCTCTCTCTCTCACACACACACACACACACACTTACTTACATTCCAGGGGAATCTGGCTGCTTTATTCATACACAGAGAGCGAGACAGATGATATTGAATATAATTCCAACTATTCCATGGAGTTGTCCAGGAACACAGAGACCAATGTGAAAAATATCCCTGTTCCAGGTCCTGGTCCAGGAATAACAGCCTCAGCTCCTGTTAGATCCTCTGCTCAATGCTTTCAGCTTCTCTGCTCGGTCTCTACCGTGATAGAATAACACAACTAGGCTTTTATTATTTCTGCAGAAAATGTGAGTGGTGTTTGCCTCTGAAAGCTCCTTCAGCACAACGACAAGCTGCTGGACGTTACTATACGCAGATACCCTTTCTACAGTGTTGTGGGTGGTTTTGAACACCTTACTATGCGTTTGCTAAGTTGTTGGCATGTAAAAAAAAAAAAAAAGTGCTTAAGTATGTAAGTCTACACTTAAAAATGATGTAAAATACCATCATGTAGTATTTTTGAAAAATGTGCAATTAAATATTACTAAGTCTAAAAAACCGTGCCTTTCATAATTTGTCATAATTCAAGTTGTCAGTAAAAATATACAAAGAAATACCCTGAAAATAAACAAATAGATACATAAATGTGTAGTTCAGTGAAATAACAGTATTGTAAAGCTGCAGAGCTGACATCAGGACCAAATGAACGGGTTTGTGTTCTTCTAATGAGGATCCAAATGTTTCCATGTTCACAATTATATTATTTATTATGCAAGCCTGTACTTCGCTAATGTCTCAATGAAACCAACCTTAATTGCATTACATGGTACAGTATGTTGGCATGACTTGCATTCAGGAACATACTGTAAATGTTGACAGTCCTTCAATTTTTGGCTGAACTAACTCTTTAAGTACAATAGGACACAGTGGTTTGTGGTTTTAAATCGAGACATTATTTCAAGCTGCATAGCAGTACAGGAAATACAGTATTTTAGTATGATTTTTTGTTGACCGTGACAGAAGGATGTATGCTCGATTACTAATAATTAACTAAAAAGTAGTTACCTAAAATCATTCATAATAAATAGTGACAATAGTTCTTGCTATGTTACTGAAATTAGAAACGAGCTGAAATCTTACTGATGACGTTAACCACGACTGAAATGTTGGTATCGGGACAACACTAGACTGCAGAAATGGCATGTGCGTTATTATGGGTCTCTGGGTCTTTAGGTAAAGGGCAGATACGTTAGTGGCCGTTATCGCAGACGTCAGTAGCTTGACCACAGCTCAGGCTAAAAGCCTTTTTTAGCATCTTTTCTGTTCAGTGCCATTATCTGTGCGCCCGGTGCGTTCAGAGCGCTCACAGGTGCTTTAACAAACCCTGATGTCAATGGAAATGTGACTGATGTTTGTGTTTAAAGCCTGCCCCTGCTTCTATGCATGGACCCGTCTCTTGAGAAAATTTCCACCATCAGCACGAGACACTCATGAATGTGAACACGGCAGGTCAGCACGTGCTTGAACTCAGCAAGGGTGCGTGAAATTGATCAAAAGTAAGAATCTATAATGTTAAATTTAGATTTTAAAAGAATTCTCAACTGTTTTCAGCATTAATAACATGAAGAAATATTTCTTGAAAAAAAATATGACTGACTGGACCTTGACTAACTACTAGTTGCTCAGACTACTTCTTAAGACAGTCTGATACTGCAGTTGTAGGACTGAAAGACAGGACTGGTCTTTTTCCTGGAAAAAAACTAACTAGGAAAGACAAGAGGACACAACTGATGCATCCTTGATACATCTAGAGATATACTAGCATTCGTGAGTACTGAGTTTTGGTTGTGACTTAACACAATTACACAGATTCCTTAAGAGAGCATAGAATTATCATGTAGAGGCTAGGTTTATGCAACTAGACACAGGTGCACTTTTAATTCTTAAAGTCCAAAGATTCACCCAAAATGTTCTCACCCTCGAGTAGTTCTGCCGAACACAACGAAAGATATTTTGGAATTATTCGAGGGTGAGTAAATGATGACAGATGTCAGCTATTCCTTTAAGTTGTAGCGTAAAAAAGGTAGAAAATAATCAGTAATGAAATGCTTCTCTGTGCTACTCCATCTGTAAAGCACGACATCCACTGGCCATCGGATTCTTACCTGAACCGTAGAGCTGATCTCAGCAGCGAATCCTCCGGTCACCGGAGCCTCGTGACTGATGAGCAGCCGACCCGTCTTCACCACTGACTGGAACACAGAGAACATGAGCTGTAAGTCTACTGTAAATCAATTTGAATCATGGAAGCATGCACAAGCCTCCACATTTCATCTTTACAGGCAATATTGTATTGTATTGAAACCAACTAAATATGAAATAAAAATGTAGCATTTTTATACCCCTACATCTTTCACATTTCATACCGAACAAGTTGAATTGTTCTGAATTACAGCACAAATTCACGACACATTGGATTATTACAGTTTGAGAAACCGTAGTTTATTTCTAACCCAATCAACTAAAGGAGAGATCTTCAGAGAGTCAAAACACGATGTTGAGACAAAAAAACACAAAAACCTTCCCGTCAAGTCAGATTAGCTTTGTTTACATGCACCAAAATCACCCTCGACAACCAAATTAAGAGCTCAACTGGATTAAAAATCCTTAATGCGAAGACCTCACATGTTTCAATCGAGCTCCGTCTGAATTCAATTTAAACTGCAAAGAAAGGAACAATCTAGACCTGAGATCATTCGTAATCCTTTTGTGAAACAAAGGTTCTTGTTAAAGGTTCTTCATGGAACCATTACGTGTCCATGCTCCTCTTGTCGACATGAGCACTGCAGCTCATGGATTTGAACACGTGGCAACTGCATTTATTAATTAGTGCAGACTGAAAACACCATTTGCTGCTGATTATGAATTTTGTTTCAAGTTCATACTTCACTGTCAATGGTCATTATGACTTGAGCCAAACAATCTTTCTGTTAGCCCCATCAAAATAAACAGCAGGTTGCAGCTGCAGAGCACTGACCAAATATCAGATTCTCAGAGATATGAAACCGACAGATCTTGCTGCAAAGTCAGCTCTTCTTCAAAGAAGAAAAACAGGTGCAAAACAGAACATTATAATGGACTCATCCATACGATTACGATGAGGCATTTCCTGCAGAAACATCATGGTTTGTTCTGTAATCGCAGTAGTTATATAAAAGCCTCAAAAGACTTAAATGTTTGCTATTAGACAGTTATGCGTGTGCTGAGAAGAGTGAGATGAGTTCTGGATGTTGAGCTGGAAGATTAGCATGTTCCTCCACAAAGACACAGAAGAAACTACACCTGCGACATCCACTCACTTCAATGTGTGAGCCATGTGTGCTCTCCTGTTGATCTCACAGAGCTTGCCGTTTTAACCCACCTTACCACCATATCCATCTTTAACATTCAGACACAAGGATCTTCTTCAGTTTGAACATTCCACAAAGGCATAGGGCCCCAAACCACCAGGAGGCTCTTGCTCTCAAAGATGGCTGTGCAATTAGCAGAATTTTTATTTCATTTTTCACATTCCATTTCTTCCCTTTAAAACAATGCGCTGTTGCCCTTCCTACATTACATCCAAATGAGTCAAATCATTTGATGGGATTATTGTAATATTCAGTCTCCCAAATCAGTGTGTTTTGAACCGTGCAAGAGATGCTGGGACAACTGAGAAACCAAAAATCCCTTAGATCTTGACAGTCTAAAACAGCTTTGGGAACGTACTACACTGTGACGTAATAGTGTGGATAAGCATCGCCTCTGTAGAAGATGATCAGTGCCTGTTTAGACACATGTAGTGGGGCAAAAGAGCATCAAATTATAAAGAAGCCCAGAAGACAACAAGATGCCCTTCCTTCTGATCCCAATGTCACGAGTGGATGAACCCTATTTTTGAACTGCAGTTTTTTATTATACGATCACTATGAGTACGAGTTCCGGCATTTTAGAGAGTATCTCAACGCAGTGCATATGCACACTTCCAACGCATTTGACGTAATCAGCCTTGTTTACATCCGGGGTATAGCACGCGCATGACGTACGTAATCTACAGCTGTTTACGCCTAGAGGAAGCTTTACTCTTACATAGAGATACTCTCTAAAATGGAGGAAGACGTAAGTCAGAAGAGAAGAAAGGTATGCTGATGATACCCTATTTTGTTTTCTATGCGCAAAAAAAAAAGTATTCTCCTAGTGTCGCAAAACTGAAGTTGATCCACTGATGTCACATGGACTGTTTTACTGATGTTTTTACTATGTTTCTGGATCTGGGATGATTTCAATTGTCTTGCTGTCTATGGAGGAACAGATAGCTCTCTGATATATCTTCATTTGTGTTCTGAAGATGAATGAAGGTCTTATGGGTTTGGAATGACAGGAGTAATTAATGACGGAATTTTCTTTTTGGGGTGACCTAACCCTTTTTATATGGGACGTCAATGTCCTACATACAACGTTTCTTATATCTTTTTCTGTTAATGTTAAATCATTTACTTTGTATCTTTTTTTCCATTGTATTTGTCCTATTTTGTGTTTTAATTGTATTACTGACTGCTGTTTGTTGTCAGTAAAAGGGTCACTGGTCATTTGGGGGGTTTTATAAACACACTGACAGGGGCCTCCTGGTTTTTCAAGGCCTAGCACTGTCAATCGAACCCAATCTTTGGGTTGGACTGGTTGCAGGATTCAGTCCTGAAACACTGTGCAACTACCACCTCCTTCAAATAAAGCTTCTTTGTCTGGCACTATTGTTTCTTTTGATGGAGTCCTTCCAGTCCACAAAAGGTTCTTTATAGCATAAAAGCGTTCTTTAAATGTTTTAAAATGTTCAAATTAAAAAAAAGAAGAAATGGTTCATTTGGCAAAGAAGAAAACTCTTTGGAACCTGTATTCGAGTGCTGAGTAAAACACTGCCTGTGGTTACTTTGGACTTGACAGTTAAACAAAGAATAATGAGTCATTTAATAATAATTCCACACCTCATGAACAAGTCGGAGTCGCTGAAGCTGCTTCCGATGCCTCAGATGCCAGCGGACTGAGACGGGCACAGCAGCAGAATCTCGAGACTGTGTGCTAACATGGGTGTGAGATTTCGATAAGACAGCAAGAATGCAGGGATGTGACCGGAGGCTTTTTCCTACGGCTGTCCCACAATGCACACGTTTTATTGTTATTAACCCAGTCTGATTGAAATATAAATGTCTTTTAAGACAGAGGGAAAAGCGGCGACTAGATTCAGACCTCTTCAGACCATGAACATATTTGTCTGAAGTATATTAATGCACAACACGTGGCCAACACACTGCAGGAGATCTGTTTGCTGAACATATTTAACTTGCATTAGTGTGGCAGTAACAAACCTCCGTGCTCGAGGGAGTGATAGACTGTCCTTCAAATGCCTGCACTCTTAAACCAGATGCTATTCAGGTAGCTGGATATAAACATGTCGACGCCTTAACGATCTTGCTCAGCACGATTCTTCAAACTGTTGCCCCGTCATGCGAGTATTTGACCCGAAAGACAAAAAAAGACCAGAAAAATACAATAATGTTTACACTAGGCCTTCTTGCAGCAATGCTAATGAAAATAACAGTGTTGTGCTGAAAATATCAATCTGTCCCCACTTCAGATTTTGTGTTTATATAAAAGAGCGTTTCAAACCTTTGAAATAAAGCCAGACTTTGAATGCAAGTTTGTTTGATGTTTTTGAAAAAAGCCTTTGTTCACCAAAGGCTACACATATTTGATTAAAAATACAGTGCTACAAACTTTATTATACGTTAAGATTTATTTTGATTCAAATATTTAAAAATCTTTAATAAATTAAACCTTAACGCTTTTCTAAAACACAGACACAAACATGTAAAATATCCCAAAAATACATTCAAACATTGAAATAAAAAAAACTGAAAATAAGTCAATTTAAAATATTAACAAAAAAGTAAGTTTTTCTAGTTTTGCTTGTTTTAAGATGCTTATGAATAGTTTTAGGATAGCATCATGAAATCCAGTTTAAACAACAAGACTCATGTTAATTATTATTTCATGCATGCATGCAGTACATTAAAGCAGGATTTTATTTGATGTTTTGTGAACCAGACTCTGGCTATTGATTTATCTTACTTGTTATGTTGGATTGGATGCTGGCAGATCTCAAACCACCGACTGACAAAATAAGGTCAAGAAGGTAAAAAGGTCAACATCCATAATGAAAGCTCACCATGCAGCAGAATAGCTTCATCTACACTGGCCACTGAGTTAAATGAGTCCGGTCGAAGTGATGTGGCACTACCTTAACCCCATCAACCCGGTCATCAGCAGAGTTAACAGAGCGTCCAGGAAAACCCTGAAGAGGCACAGCACATACCGCAGATAGTTCAGACACAAACAAGCGACGGTTATTACTGTATCCCGGGACAGAACGTCACTTCCCTGGAGCGAGAGTCTCAATGACCGCCTGGTGGTTTTCCAGAAATTCCACTGTGACGTATTGACAAATGAATGCTAGGAGGTTGAATAACAATCACAGTGAGACAAATGGCAGAGGTGTTTTTCCTACTGCAATAATATGATCCAATCCCAGCAGATTCAAACGCTAAAAAATTATAAGTGGACTTAAAGTAAAACAAGGAAAATAATACGCCAATGTGCGTCTCGACTCATTTACATGTGACGCAAGTCTGCAAACTCTTCTCGGGGCTGCTGTAGATGCCTCAGACAGCAAATAACAGCCACACAACACTTTTATTTCACTGGGTCATTTAGAAAGCATGAGTGTTTGAGGTCAGTCACTCTTTTGAAAGAAGCTGCAATAATACAGTCATTTTCAGAAATAGTATTATTTCTGAAATATTATTATTTTCAGATTCATGACATCAGTGTCACATTCCTTCAGATATCATGTTAATTCATGGTCTTCACGCGTCGTCACTTTCTTAAAGGAACAGTTCGCCCAAAATTGAAATTTCTCTCATCATTTTCTCACCCTCGAGTAGTTCCAAACCCTCTTTGTTCTGCAGAACATGAAGGAAGATATTTTGAAGAAAGTTTGTAACCAGGCTGTTTTACTTTCAGTAAGGAAGTAGTATGGGAAAAACTACTAAGGAAGTCAATGGTGACCTAAAACAGCCTGGTTATAAACTGTTTTCTAAATGTCCTGTTATTCGCACAAAACACCCTTTAGTATCCCACTGTCACCTGCCAAGACCAATTCCCTGCTCACACACATACCCTGTCTGTTGAAACGACCACGAAAAACAACTCAAGGAAGAAAACTCCAAAATGAAGTTATACTGTTGTGTCTTTATGAGGTTCCAGTGGCATTTTAAAACACATGTCTCTGTCATGAACTGAAGAGACAACTTAATGAGAAGCTAATGTGTTGACGATTAACAACGGCCTGTGGCGTGGATGACGATTTTATTGTCCAATGTGCTGTGCGTTTGTCTCCCAGACAGATGAATGTTTCTCATTGCCTCTCGGATTCAGAACGCCATCCGTCTAAAAAGGACTGAGCCAGTGGTCAGCGCTGTCAACTAACTGCTCATTTACAGCTGACCTCTCAACACCAGCGGTTCAACGCACTCCTTACAAACACTGCCTGACCCGAGACACGACACATGGCGAATACAGAGAGCAGGCTTTTCTGGGACGCTCAGACTCTCTCTTTACACGGGACACGCCGGTCAGCTAACCCAATAATACAAATTTACTGGAAATGTAATCGTTTTTGTGTTGTTGGGGCTTTAAAGCTCATGGTAGTCCTAAAAAAAAAAAGTTTGCGGACATTTCTATGAAAAACAACTTTGGTATCGTATTTAAATGCCCAAGATCTCTCTGGGTCTTGAAGCAAAACCAGTTGACAACCGCTGCTTCAGCAGTCCCTTTCATCATCTTTGTCTCCGTAATGGGCTCCGTAATGTAAAAATGACCCCAGTGGCAGCAATATAGGAGGTTTCACAACAGCCATACAATAGCCCGAAATAATTACACGTTACTCAGGGAACAAAAATGACACACAACGTCTGAGGTCTTTATGTCAAAGCCCAGCTCTCTTACCGCACGAGGTCATAATAATGATGAAATGGTTTTTATTAGCAGCGTGTTTGAAAAGGATGTCATACATCTGCAGAAAGATCAGAGAATCTTCTGACATTAAACACAATCTAAAAGCACTAGAGAAAGATATCACAGGTTTACCATTAGACACAATTATACACTGCTAACGTATCCGGTCACCTTTCCTGTCTGATGATAAAAGACAACATGACATGACATTCACAGCAGGCTTTACTTCCATCGTGTGTTCAGGGTCATTACAGTTAACTAAAACCCGTAAACATTTCTGTCGCTTGAAATAAAATACAAATACTAGATGGCAAGGCAACATGTGTCCTTCTCGTTTAGTTGACGCTGTAGCATTAAAACACTATAAAGATAAGGAATATTAGACAAAAATGTTTAAAAATAATAATAATACAAGTGACAAACACACACTCAAACATTAGATTTAATTAAAAATTAAAGCGCATCACATGTTGATTAAATGTTAGGGGTGGAATAATGCATTCATTTTTCATATTAATGCTTATTTATGTTGTTTATATTGTTATAATGTTGTTTATTTTGTGCTTCACAAAATAAAAAATAAAAAAAATATTTGATGAAATCTCACAGCATGTTTATCATTTGACTTATTTTAAGACGTACATTTTACTACAAGTGCTTAGAAGTTACACCAAACTGTCAGATTGACAGACCTTTGAGTTTCTGTGTGTACTTTATGATGCTAAAATGCATTTTTATGCTTTTAATCTTCACAAACACCAGTCCGCATTATGATTCCATCCTTTTTCCTAGATGTCTTTTAATATCCAAAGCGGCCATGACAGCAAGCGGCATCTCCATTCTTCTTAGTGTACAAACAGTTTTTCTATATTGAAGTTTTTCAACGCAGACTCTTGGTCGCGCCAAAATATCACCAAACTGTTTCTGTATACAAAGTTCACACATACAAATAATGTCACACGGTTATCTCAATTTTTCTTTTTTTTTTGGGACTTATACGGTTGTGCACTCATTTGGTGTAGCCAAAAATAGAACTAATAACATAAGCAAATAAGGCAAAATTAAAGCAATGCATTACTTCCCATTAAAAGCAATGCACTTATAGTGACTTTATGGGGTAATGCAAAATTGTACTGCATTACTTTTCAAAGCAACTTTCCCTAACACCGCATGGTATATTGTGCGTATTGTGCTATAAACGACAGCTACACTTCTCGTCGGGGGGAATGAGGGGTTAACGTCCTCTCTGCCCCGGTCTCAGTGTCCGTGGTGGCGACGGTGGCGGCTCCTTTACTGCATATTGTGCTGCAGGGCTGTGATTAGGACGGGCCGCTCGCTGGAGGGAAATGTCATGTTTACTGCTGTTCCCATACACACCCTGCATAATGAGGCCTTCACTGTGCCAGGCGTCCCGACGGACAGTCGCTGCGTTTGAGGTCAACGGGTTCCAGTAAGAATGCAGGAGACTAGTTGATTAGTCCTGCCACTAGTCTTTAGCTGCACTTGCACTTGCAAAAACAGCAGCAAGCAATCGGCCTTACCAAATATCTAGCCTTGGAAGACATTACAGGAAGAGGACATTGACACATCCTGCACACAATATAGACGCTCTTATTTTTTTAAATGGCCTGTGAACCTTTTATCAGGGTAATCGCATGGACGTAAGTGACAGACACCATGTGATCTCCATGACGAATAGTCTTCGACCGCAGCCTGAATTCATAATCAGCGCTTTAACGTGTCAGAGCGTTATTAGCGCTCACTGGAAATGGATGGCTGGAGGGTAATTCATGCACACGCATATCAGAGCGACAAGCCTCGCGCAGGGCTTCCCAACATGAAGAACCGAAATAGCTCCAACAAGTCAGAAAGCCCATTTAAACCCAATTCTGCCAACTCAGGAAGGCCTGACATGACCTGGGCCACCAACCCAGAGCAACAGAGAGATCAAAAACACCTTTAGTTTCTCACACTTAATAGCAGAAGAAAGAGAAACCAGAAGCACAAGGGCAAACAAACCACTTCATGGTCAAGTCATGTCAATAAACGGGTTAAATCCTTGCTGCATTCATTCAGCCCTAGCTTTACACACACACTCTCAAACGGGACCTGCTGTGATCATATTAAGTAAAGTCAAATTAAAGTAGGAAACAAGATTATTATTGTAAATGATCGAGAGACAAATTTAAAACAAAACTGAAACGACAGCTCTTGCTCGGCACAAAAACACTCTGTGAGCTTGACATTTATTGCATTATATAACTTTAACATTAGCATTTTTAAGATGATTTAAAAAACTATCCAATTATCAGCACTTCTACAACCACTGCATACATTTACACTTTTGCCAGATGCTTTTATCCGAAGTGACTTACACTGCTATTTTGAAAGTTCCCTGCAAAGCATTAAGAGCGGAGTGTTTTTTGAGCTACAGAAAAGCTAACGTATGTATTGTTCATGCATCAAACTGATATTTACTGGAGATACAAGAACTCAAAAATGTGTATATTGTCATCATTTCCTCACTCAAAGGTCGTTCCAACCCGGTGCAAATTTTTACATAAAATACAAAAAAAGGGGAACTTAGCAAATAATCATGCATGCATTTCCAATGAATGTGTGCAGACGCTTTCAAATGGATGAGAGCACACAGGGGCGGCGCAGAGAAATGACATAAATCAAAGCACGCAGTGTTCGGAGAAGAACACTGGAAAATAAGACAGAAAGATGCTTGTCTATAGCCTCCTGCAGTACAAGCTGCCAGAATGAAAGCACACTTGGCGTGCGCTGCTCCTGCTCTGCGTACGCGCCGCTTCCGCGCTGCTTATGCGTGCAGAGTAAAACCGCCTTGTTTAACACACCGTTTCATTCGCGCGAATTGCGCTGCAGGATGTCTAATTGCGTTTTTGCATTGACTTAACATGTAAATCACTCGCGCTTAACGCTTCACTCGCGTCTGGTGTGAACTCTTGTTACGTCAACCAATGCATGTGTTTATTTAATATAATCGCAACATTTGCTGTAATGTAATCGCATTCACTCCTTCAGACTGATACTGTGAAGGGCATTAACCCATGCACAGAAAATCTACTTCACAGACTACTTTAATGATTCTTTTGAAACTTCTACGTCTCTTTTAAAGTGAAATATTTTACCCTCTATTTGTAAATGCATACAATATAACAACAACATTATATTTGAGCCAATAACTTCCATGCCAAAAGAACAATACTCGTTAAATTAATATCCACTGTAGAAGAACTGGAATGGAGTCTTGGACTGCTTCTACTCTACTTGTGTGTTTCCGTCCATGTTGGACTTTGAGAGCGTAAACAATCTTCTACTTTTATTGTTTGGAAAAGAGCAGCCTTTAGTTTCACGGAGGAAGGGAAGTAATGGTTTTTCTCATTAAAACAACATCAGGGTGAGAAATGATGATTTAATTTAAGGGTGAACCCTCTCAGATTTTCCTTCTCTGTAAATGTGTAAGACCTTAGTGTGCTGCCATTCTGCACGTTATTAACACGAGTTAATCTGCTGGTGTGAAATGGAGATATCGGTCATACTCATTTTCAAACAAAAACATCTCCTAAAGACTTGGACGGTGGCCCTGGGGGACACTTTTAGCTCTAGCGTCTGCGTGACCTGGACTGCAAATCACTAAGCCACATGATTACACTCGAGCAGAGCCTACCCAGGCCTCACTGCACTAACCATAACTAACTCCAGTGCACTCAGGAGACCAAAACCTCCATTCACTTACATTATGCTGCCACTGGAGCGCTGCTGGACCACGAGCAGCTCATTTTCTCTCCATCAGAGCTGCTGAGCAATCAATATACACAGCTCTATGTGAGCGAAGAGAGATGGGGTCCAACCAGAATTAGAAACTGGCGTCACTAAAACACCAAGCCCCGCCCCACGACTGACAAAACAGTGTTCGCGCGAACAGGTGAGAGAGGATCGAGGGTTTGATATGAGCTCGCGGCCCCGTTTCTTCGCATGTACATCTGTTTTCCTCGCCAGCATCAGTGCTGCGCTCATTTATTAATGGCATAGATTTGCCGTCATAGATTAAGTGTATTTTTCGCGAGCTGGCTGCTGCGGCGGGGCGGAGGATCGCGATGCCGGCTCAGCATTGTGATGTCTATCGGCCAACGGTTAGTTGATACAGTTTTATTTCATGTATTTATCACCTATTCACTTTTTATAAATTACCTATATTCCTATTCTAAAATATTTTTAAAAATCTATAATTTTTTAAAAGCTACATGTACGCAACCACAACATTATTTTGTACTGTTTTACTTCATTATTGGTGTTAACCGTGTCTGTGATCTGTGACTAACACAAAAAGAAGCTAAAAGATATACATAAGCTGTGATTTGTGATAGAAAATATTTCATTTGCATTGTTATTGAAAACACAATAGTTAGGACTGGTGTAAAAAGTGACGTGTAGTACATGATTAGGTCATTGGCTGGAGGCAGTCTAAAGAGTAACTGAGGGGGAAAAAACAACAGGTTTGAGTGAATAAGAAGCCACTTATCCCTCGTTTTCTTTTTATGAGGCTGAGTGGATTTCTCCTGATCTCATCCAAGCAATGACACAGGGACAGAGAGGAATTCTAGAAATCTCACGAGTGCCGAGCCAAGGAATGCAAATTCTGCAGAAATGAGCGGAAAAACTGATCTGATGAGGCCAGTAAAAGAAGCGTGATTAAAAAGGAGAAGAAAAAGAAAGAGGAGTAGGCTATTCGTAAATAAAGGAGGGTGGAGACTGCAAAGACAACTAGAGGAGCACATAACCAACCACAGTAAACATCCATATTTTGGTTTTGGGTGTCTCACACAACAGGTTGACATGTATGCAAGGTCAAAAAAACACTCTCATTGTCTTATGATATGCATTTATTTTTACCTTACTTGCTCAGCGACTCCCAAACGATTCGCACAACGATTCTTTTTTTCCAAATCCTACTATAAACAGATACACAGACACTATGAGCAAGTGAGTTTTGTTGCTGCTGCATCTTGAACACGCAGAAATCCCACAGCAGACCTAGACAGGTGGTGCTGGGGGAGGTGGAGGGTTTCTAATCAACTGCTATTATACAGAGGAACGCAGTGCAGGACCAGCGTACAGTGAACACTGAATCAGATTATTTAAAGGGGTCACATGATGCGATTGCAAGTAGGGCTGCAACTAATTTAGTAGTCGACGGGTTGTTAGTGCCGTCATCCCACAGCCTGCAAGTCTTTGCTACGTAGCTCAGAGGCTACTTGTAGTGTAAATGGTTCATTTTCTGTTGGAGAATTTGAACGTGCAACAAAAAACACTGCTGTGGATCCACATGCGCTCAAAAAAATTAACTAACGTTACAATCCAGATTCCAATCTAGCGCAATAGCGTTGCTATGGTGATATTAAACAATCTGACCCAAGTGATCTCTTTTCGCGCGTACGATCACACCGGTGTGATCAGGCTCGGCTGGTCCCTGGAGAGTACGATCACACCGGTGTGATTAGAACATTCAGTGGATCATGTCATCAACTGCTGAATTCTAATCTGCACTCACGCTTTTGCTGGCCCAGAGCCAGATCGGACGCGCTGAGTGCTTGACCAGTGTTTCCAACTTAGCGACTTTGTCGCCAGATTTAGCGACTTTTCAGACCCCCTTGGTGGCATTTTTCCAAAAAAGCGACTAGCGACAAATCTAGCGACTTCTTGGACAAACCTTAGTGAGTCTGTGGTAGTGCCGCGCGAGCGCAAGCTCTTGTTTTCCCAGCGCAAGCTCTTGTTTTCCCAGCGCAAGCTCTTGTTTTCCCAGCGCAAGCTCTTGTTTTCCCAGCGCACGCACCCCTCTCTCTGCGTCTGGTCTGTTCAGTGCGCGGCTGAGAGGAGCAGAGCTTTCAGTGAAAATAGATATTATGTTGCTTCTAACTCTATTTTACATGTAAATATAGCCAAAATCACAGCATAGCCATTGTCTATTTCGTATGTGTATTTGATTTCATCAGAAAACGGCTTGATTATGAATCAGGATATTAATCCAGATTAACATCTTGTACAGTAGAGCTAGTTTAACCTAATAATGGGGTGCATTTCAGTCACTATTTCATATTCATTCCTTTTTTCTGACAACAGAAACCATTAAATACATCAGTGAAAACAGTTATATTGAGAATTTGGATGCAATAAATAACATTACACGCACGCACAAACGGAGTGCATGTGCACTTATGAGTGGAAATCTTTTTGCCATCAATATTGTAGTATAATGGTTGAAAAAGCATCCTACCACATGTTAATGTGTGTGTTAGTGGCCAATCCCTCTCTTGGTCATTAGTCTCAATGGGACCGCCTGGTGGAGTTCAATTCCCTCAGATGTTGTAGTGGCAGCTGGCGCACAGATGTTAGAGTCACTGTCAGACTCTGTGGGTAAAGGGCAGAGAGAGGCTATAGGCACACCTGCTTTATGTGTGTGCGTAACCATCTTGAAAGTGCAGGTGCATTGCGATATGAATGGATAAGCTATATAAAGCGCATTGAGTCAAATGTTAAAAGACACTTTATTTAGAATAATATTATCAGTTTGACTGCACACTATGGATGACACTGCTTTCTTCTGTTGAGCTGCTCCATAATTGAATACAAATTTTGCAACATGAACACTGTTACTGCATTGTACTGAACTGAATGTCTTGGTTACCTATGCAACCCTGATGGAGGGAACAAAGACATTATGTCATGACGACAGACTGGGGTCTTGCCAAAGAGCCCTGATTCGCTCTGCTTAATAGAAAACGCCACAATCTGAACCGCTACAACCTTGTAGCACTACAAATGTTGACAAGCAGCCGTGTCAGACAAGTGTTTTGCCCCAGAGCAGATTCACTGACTTTGATACCCCTAGGGACTAGGGCTGGGTATCATTAAAAATTCTGATACCGATACGATACCTTGAGTTCAATACCGGTTCCTGAGCGATACCTTTTTCGATACCAATTTTATGAAATCAGTTTTAACAAAATTACATCTCCAAAAACCTTTTTTTGAATTTTTTGACATTTATACAGATTTAAAATCTCATCTCCTGTGCCACTGCAAAGAAAAAAGTATATCCAACACAATGAATTAGTTTACACATCTGTTATGCTACCTTTACACTAGTGTATTATTATTTATTCTTACAATAGCCTTTTCATTTTTTTATTTTGTTGTTGGAAAATAAAGGGGATTTTATATTACAGTTTAAAACACTGAAGCACTATTTTAATATATATATATATATATTTTTTTTTTTTGTAGTAGCGTATTATGTACATTCTACTGAATAAAAGTAACATATTGCTGCTGCCATGTCCAAACCAAATTTTTTTTGGACCTCCTGGCACCCCTCAGGAGCCTTACAATAAGGTTGTGCTTTCCCAAAGACTGGCTGTCTACTGCAACATGATGTGCTGCAATGGCAGCCACATACACTTTCAAGGTGGAGGGCGACAGCCTACGCTCCAACCTTTCCTGCAGAAAGGAAAGCACATCTTCTATCATGCATCTTCGGGGGTCTTCTCTGCAAGAAGAACACCAGCTTGCGAACAGACTCCACTTCAAAGCATATGCTTGCCTTGTAGAGGGAGCTCTAGCTGTCGTACTCAACAAGCCTAACTCCAAACCGAGAAAAAAGATTCTCTGCACAGAGGAGAGCTTGCTCTTTTCCCAGTTGACCCGAAGCCCCAACTGGCTGTGGTGTGGTATGATTTGAACCATGCTAAGGCACTTCCACTAATGCCAACATCATTTTCTAGTCTATTCAAGAGAATGTTGTGGT
>JAUCMU010000030.1:2897970-2910357 GCA_032275025.1 Enteromius treurensis
GCTGATTATCAGAATCAGGTGCGTTAACAAAGAGAGACATGCAAAATATGCAGAGCGGTGGGGCGCGAGGACCAGGAGTGAGAAACGCTGCTATACAGACATTAACATTGAACAAAAAGCCCAGAGGACTGTATTTTTGATTGCATGGGGTTTTCGACGCACTATTAATGTCTTAGTAAAGCAATAAATGCCATGTCTCACCTTGCGAGAGCTCAAACTGAGCGTGTGCAATATGCACAAAAGCAAAAGCTTTACTGTGCGATCTGGCAATACTGAAATGATCTGGAGCATCTTCTGGATCTTCCATCCTGTCGAGGTGGCAAAGAATAGATTGATCAGGATATCAGCTGCTAACGTAAGCCTCAGGGCAATGCACCACAGACTCACCCTATCAGCTCGGCATATCGCACCAGCATTCGAGCATAGCTTTCCGTTTTGCAATGCTTTGCCAAAGGAAACCTGGCGAACACTTTAGAATAGCAGTCCAGGAGTCTGAAGAGAAACGCCGGGTCTGAATGAGGGTCTCCTCTCTTCTCCAGGTTCTTCAGGAAGATCTGACAGCTTTCAGGAGAGCTTGTGCTGATGAGCTGGTTAATATCAGTGGTTTCTATGAAGGAACCAAATATATCTGAAAACTGCACTGCCTAACATCTTATGACGGTTCTGCATGAGAAACAGACTCAAACTAAAGCATTCTGGGTAACGGCAGGTCCGAATATAATACCATGCAAGAATTACCTTCCATTCGAGCAGTTTCTTTTCTTTCTGCTCTTTGTAAAAGTGCTGTGATGGAGTCGCCCTCTTCAATGTCTTCCCTCAGATGATCTGGACTAATCAGAGGAGGCTGAATAAAACAACAACACTATTCAGTGTTAGCTGGACATAACACAGGTTTACTTTCCGAATGCTGGTACTATGAATTGTAACTCCCAGCCCAGTTTAAGGCCGGAAGACTCTTATACCTTCAGGCTCAGTAAACTGTAGGAGTCCCCGTCTGGAGTGCCTTTCTTCGAGGAACACACGGGGAACGCGGAGCGGACATTTGAACCACTTGTTTGCCTGCAGAAAAATCAAACATCAAAGCTTGATAAAGAAATTTAAAACAACACGACTATAAAACGAGAGTTTACCACTTTTATTATTATTTATAAAGCTTAATAAAATTGTTAAAAATAAGAGTGTACAATATTACAACTGTCCATGTAAAATACATACGTTAAAAGTATTTTTAAACCTAACGTTTTTTCACTTGTATTTACGCATGTCACCTGGGTCATGCTTCTTGTAGAGAAAAAAACTAAAATATATACAGTACTGCAATTATTGCTATTTATTTTGGGTCATATCCCCGCCTCTGTACAGACGGACATCTCACCTGGAGAAAGCACTGCCGTGTGCTGCTGGAGCTTCTGCTTTATGAACACTGTCACACTCACTGCTCTCATTTTCAGGGATAGAGAGAGGCACCATGGGAACTCTTTCTGCCTACAGGAAGGAGCACAAGCAAACACATGAGTTTCCACTCTCAGGTGCGTTTCGCTGATGGGCTGATGTCCTCTCTCATCTTACCAAGGCTGTTTTCCTTTTCTGTTGTGAACCCGCTCTCCACAGAGGCATGTTCATGTTCTCCGGGGGACTGAACTTTTGATCACTCCTGGAAGACAGACCGCTTGTTAACATCAATTCTTTCGTGTTAAAGAAAATGATATCACGTGATGTATATCTTGAACACTATAATCTTGTGTATTCGGGATCTATAACAATGGTTTAAAGATTTTCCGATCACCAAACCTGGGTTTACTTTTATAAATTCAGCAAAAATAGTTTTAAATAACCTCTATGTAAACATTAAAATCGCTGATTTCCAGCTCCCGGTTTGCATTCATGTTGAAAACAGTTTCATATTTTGCATTTTAATAGAACAACATTTATTTGATAGGAAATACAAATCTTGATAATTTTAATGCATCCTTTTTGAAAAAAAAAAAAAAAAAAAAGCCTACACCTTATTAATATATCGCTTGATTTGATATGCCATGGAAACTTGCCATGAATTTCCCACAAAAGAACACCCGTGGTGAAAAGTGCTGCTGCTCTGCAGGTCATGCGTTCCATCGGATCTTCTGGAGCTGCTTCTCATGGACTCATGTGCTTCGTCGTGTGCGGGCACTGCGGATATTTCACAAGGCATTTTAAACGCATGTCTCAAGCAAGTATGCATTACAGGATCTAAATATAATTGCAGCAAATCTTCATTATGATGCATGCACACTCATGTTGTTACCAACTTTCTACTTTCAGATTTTGCACTGGTACTTTTTCCCACTGGATTTCCAGCCGGACACAGCTTCAGCACAACACCACAGTAAAACGTCATCAACATGATGTCAAATTCAATTCCTGGAGGGCCGGAGCCCCTGCACAGCTTAGATGCAACCGGAATTAAACACACCTGATCCAACTAATCAAGTCCTTCAGGCTAAATTGACAACTGCATAGTATGTGTTTTGGAGCAGGGTTGGGCTCCGGCGCTCCAGAAATGAATTTGACACATGTGATGTAAACTAACCGGTTAAGTTCTCCTTATCTTCATGCGAGAGGAGCTGGCATTTGCCTGCGTTTAGATTCCTCACGGCCTCCTCCAGAACACGTCTGGGTTTAGCATTCATTTCAAAAGCCTTCTGAAGAATCAAAGTGCATTTCTTGAGGTTTCCTGGGGAGAACAACCGCAATTAATGATCTCCAACTCTTCTTACTCAGCAAACATTTCTGACGGAGGCAACAGCCTTATATTTTGAAGTCTCCTTACCTTGCGAAAGCTCAAACTGAGCATAAGCAATGTGAACAAAGGCAAAATCCTTACAGTGGGATCTCGCTATGTCAAAACTAGCCTGCGCCTCATTTACATCTTGGATGCTGTTGATGAAGAGAGGAATTAAATAATGCATTAAGCAAGTATCTGGCAGTTGAAAACCGTTGCTGATTTAAGAAAATACAGTAATATTTACTATTCTGTACAGATCATCATGTACACAGTTTCCAGGATGTTAAATCATTTTAAATCACAGTGAAACTTACGCTTTTAGCTCTGCAAATCGGACCAGCATTTTGGCGTAGCTCTCGACCTGACTGTACTTGCCCAACGGCATGCTGGAAAAGACTCGCGTGTAGCAGTCGATGAGTTTAGTGAGCAGGCTGGGATCCGTTTGAGGATTGCCTTTCCTCTCCAGGTTGGTCAGAAGCGTGCGGCAGGTGTCGGGTGAGTTCGAGCTGATGGCCTGGTTGATGTAATCGGTGTCATCTGTATGGAAGAAAAGCTGAATATATATACACTACAACCCAGCCAAAGAATTGTCTTTTTCATTCTCTGGTTAAAAGCCTTTCAGAGATTGATGATTACTGAAAGAAGAATATTTCAGAGCCTAGCATAACCGTACACATTTATATTAGAAGTAACTACAGGAATGAGATCACATTCATTCCCAGGCCTGGAATACCCGGATTTATCCATGTTTAAAGCGTGGGGTATGGCCCAAATCTGGAAATAATTACCATCATTGTATAACTTCTTCATCTTGGCCAGGCGTTGACACAGCATGGCGATCTGCATCTGTCGCTCTGTGCTCTCTTCTTCATCCATCTCTGCACACTAAACACACCAGCACAAGCACACTTACTCGACTGCAATCACACCTTTAGAAAGACGACACAGTGTTTCCGTCTGCGTCTGCATGCATGCCATACTAAACGAGTCTCACCCAACCCTTAACGTTACTTCTTAACAGATTGTAGAGTATTCAAACCTAAATAGCGAGGCCCAGGCTTGGACAAGACAACGTTCAAAGCTTTTTTTTCGATGTATCTTACGTTCACTAACATACATATAATGCTCGTCATCCTTGTCTGGGGCCCTGTCAGCTAACGTTAGTTCTTTATCCAGCTAACTAGATCTGTTATTACGTTAACGTTACCTCACAGATGCTTGCTAACCTAGACTCACAGGAAACAGGAAATTCTTCGTTGACAATCGTATATTATTGATATAATTATTGCTAATCTACGTCTTGACGCACTATGTCGCATTGTGGACGATGTTATAGAGTGTTTAAAGGCAGTATACTTACATTGAGACGGAGAAAGCAGATGTTTGACGGTAGGATCAGGCGAATGTTTTGTTGAACGACCGTTTCAAAATCCGCGACTTCCACCAATACGCGCCTTCCTATTGGTCCATTTGTATTTCACGTGACCAGTTGGCCTCTGAGGGGCGGGGCTTCCCAGCAGCTTCATACTTTCATTCTTCATTCCTTCATTTGGAAAACATATCTAAGCAAAACGTGTCATATGAAATGATAGAAATCATCGTGTAAAATTTAAACTAGAACGTTAGTAGTGCAGCACTTCCTATGTAAAGATTTAAAGAATGAATAAGATATAAACAGACCATGAACAATGTGGAATTGATAGAATGACAGTCAATATTTCAATTCAAATGAGATGTAGACAATATTTTATACAATTATTATTATTATGTAGAGTGCTACATACAATTAAACGGGGCACTTGATTCAATCCATTTAAATTGAGTTTTTAAACACTGAAAAATATATGCTTATTTTATTGTTTACCATAAAAACTTGGTAGAAATTTTGCTCATAATGAATAAAGCATTCTTTAGCAAGAGTTTCTGCAACGGGATCACAAAAAGATGCATTTTGGACCTTTAGTCCAAGTGGATTGAGTATATAACTCCTATTAAAGCAAAGGTTTTTTGGTGTAGAACCTGTTTTATGTTTCTTTATAGAAACTGTGTCCACATCCGCTTTTTGTAAATAGTTTTTGTATGAACAGAAAATAGATATATTGATCCGTTATAGTCACAAAGAACTTTTGGATAAGTTTTTTTTTCCTGATCAGGGACGTACAGTATATTGAAAATGCTGTAAAATTGTATCTCCTTGCAATAAAAACTTAAAAAGATACATATAGTGTAGTGCAAATTACAATTCATGCAAGTTATTTAAAACACCGCCTGCTCCGCTATCTTTTATGGAAAAAGCAATTTGACAATTCAGTTGAATTACCTAACTCTAAATCTAGTGTGTAAAGTTCAATA
Organism: Enteromius treurensis; assembly: GCA_032275025.1. Lineage (NCBI taxonomy): Eukaryota > Metazoa > Chordata > Actinopteri > Cypriniformes > Cyprinidae > Enteromius > Enteromius treurensis. The sequence goes on from JAUCMU010000030.1 coordinate 2,903,087, forward strand.
TATTACACCATTGTCCATTTGCTTTTTTTTTTTGTTGTAAACAACTTGAAAGACGTCTCCAGTACTATTGGTGCTGTAATATTGTAAAAAATAAGAGGTAAAAAAAAAAAACGGTGGTTATGTTTAGAAGTCACTCGTAAAAATGTAAAAACTGGATGAATTTTTGTAAATAAATAACATAGAAGACAAATACAACATACAGCGGCACTTTCTTTTATTTTTGATTAGTAGTAAAACTTTTCTAAAGGCGGTAAAAAATACCAGCCTCTTACACACAGCATTCCTTACAGAATAAATAAATTAAAGAGTGAGTTTACTTAGAGAAGAATGACTGGAATACAGTCCAAGAAGAGAAATGTTTTTGTAAACACAAAATGTAATGAGCATATGATTACTTATAATGCAGTGAGATGGCCATATTGCTACATAACAACGGTAGATCGAAGACCTTAAACAACACTACTTGTAGACAAGTTATGTTTAGGAATGACAGTGCTGTTTTATTGATCGTATCTTCGAGGAAGTGCGAAAAAAAACTACATTTTTAAACGAACCACCAATCTAAGCTTTAGCGTCCTAGTCTATCTGCTGGCCTTGCTTGGGTCCTTCCAGCTTCCGGAGAGTTTCATCCCACTGTGAGAACTGTTTTGATAAAAGAAACATCTGTGGAAGAAGTTAAGGACAGCAAGGAAAAAATTCAGCTGTTCACGAATGAGCTAATTGTGTGCTGCTTTTAGCTGCAGGGAGTTCCCCACACAAGTCTTTCACTGCAGGTAAGGATACCATTTTGTTGTATTCTTCAAACAGCTTCTTCACTTCAGCAGATAATTCTTCATTCTGGTCCTGTGGAAGTCAATCAGGATTAATCAAAGTTTATATAGGCGGATAAATCAGCATGTTTCATGAAGCGAGAGCATGCTAAAACAGATCAGTCAAATCTTTATTATTTTTCATTTTTACTTACCTGCTGTTGAATGTGAATTTGTGACAACCGCTGCACTTTAGTGGATAGCTCTGGAACCGCTGTGGTACCATGACATGAGGGGAAAAAACTGTGTTATAAATACAATAACCATAGTCACACTTAAAGAAAAGGCTCGTTTACATCTCTAACAAATATTTAGCTTAAGTCAATGTTTCACCTTTTACGTGGTTGCTGTCCAGAAGAGGCTCCAGATTGTGCACCTGCTCCAATAACGTGGCCTGAGACCGCAGAAACTCCTCCTCTGCAGATAAAGAACAAACTTTATGTACTGTTCAGAGTGTTTAGACCAGTGACCGAGAGAGCTTAACGCACTGCAACACATGCAAACAGAAAAAAACACATGCAAACAGAAGAAAAACACATGCAAACTGAAAAAAACACATGCAAACAGAAGAAAAACACATGCAAACAGAAAAAAACACATGCAAACAGAAGAAAAACACATGCAAAAAGAAAAAACACATGCAAATAGAAAAAAACACATGCAAATAGAAAAAAACACTTGCAAATAGAAAAAAAAACTATGGAAACAGAAGAAAAATACACGCAAACAGAAGAAAAATACACGCAAACAGAAGAAAAATACACGCAAACAGAAGAAAACACATGCAAACAGAAGAAAACACATGCAAACAGAAGAAAAATACACACAAACAGAAGAAAAATACACGCAAACAGAAGAAAAATACATGCAAACAGAAGAAAAATACACGCAAACAGAAGAAAACACATGCAAACAGAAGAAAACACATGCAAACAGAAGAAAACACATGCAAACAGAAGAAAAATACACACAAACAGAAGAAAACACATGCAAACAGAAGAAAAATACATGCAAACTGCAAATTCTCACAACGCAACCAAAAACAGAAATGCGCTCCAAATAGCACGGACCACAACGGAAATGTTTCAGGGGGACCTCCAAAAATGACAAACCCATCTGGGACCTCATTAATTGTTCCGTGGCTTTTAGTCAGAGCAGAGATGTTATCTGAACTAAAAGGTGTTTTTTGTGTTTATTTAAACAACCTGATCATACAGTCTTTTGATATTATTAGACTAATCTGACGAATTACACATTTATTAACTGTGAAACATAATTTTAATGCTATGTTAGCTAGAGTTACTCTCAGATGGGTTCCTCACTTTTTGATCTCCCCCTGAAACATTTCCGTCGTGGTCCGTGCTGTTTGACCGCATTTCTGTGTTTGGTTGCGTTGCGAGAATTTGCAGCGCCTGTGTTGTCAATCTGATTAAGATGTTTTCTTAATGTGTTGTCGTTTTCTTCTGTTTGCATGTGTTTTTTTTCTGTTTGCATGCGTTTTCTTAAGTTGCAGCGCATCGAGGTCTCTAGGCCGCCGTAATTTAGTGAAAATCAGAGCACTGACCTGCTAGAATGAACTCTAGTTTCATTGCATCTGGCACAGCAATGAAGTCTGTGAACTGGGGATCCAAGAACTTCAGCAAATCTTCAACTGATAGAAAAGATGCATTGAAAAATCAATGATGCAACATCACACATCAGCAGTATGTTGATTACAAATGTTAAGTGAGAGGTTCCCACTCTTCTTGTGAAGGATCTTGACACGCTCTCTCTTGTTTGCTGTGTTTGCCAGAGCAGCACTGATCCTTGTGAGCGATTCAGCACACTGAAGGAAGGAAAGATCGATTAGAAATCCAGCGAAACGTGCACACACTGCAAACACGGAAGAGGTTTTATACAGAAATAGATAAGTCTGATCTGTCCATTACACACTTTTAATCAATTGTTACTTTCAAGAATTAAAATTACATGTAATCTCTAATCAAAGAAAATGATTGTGCATGCAGTTATCCTTCAGAATTTATGATTATTTGTAATTCATTTATGTATTTATGTCATTATAATTGTAAGTTATTCTATTTAGACCAATTGTTTCACACAAATAAGTACTACAATTTACTACTATCTTTAAAATTTACTATTTAATTAAATGGAGTTAACAACTCTCGTCCTGAACCACACAATAACTAATTTTGAGAGTCAATAACTGATGACAATGTTTCTCTTGGGAGGACTAAATGACATACCAAGCGGACTGCACGTGTATAAACTGCGCTTTTAAAGAAACTCACACGCGTTTAATGTGCACTAGTCCGTGTATTCACTAATTAGTTGACAGAGGAATCACGCATGCACCCTGTTTATGTGTCACGAGCTCTGCTGCCACGCCCGCGGTGTCTGCTAAAAGCTCGCAGGGCTGCTTCAAACACCAGCACCCAGCTCCTGACACAACTAATAACAGAACAACAATCCTCAACAATGACTGATGTTATGATCTAAATATCATCTGTCACATCCACATCAATAAACCCCGCAGCGCTGCTGCTGACCGAGAGAGAGAGGCAGATCGCGCGCATGTGTCTGAAGTCATTCACCTTCACTGGTTTATTGGGTTTTCCTGCTCTGTCGCCATAAACGCGTTTTTCGAGAAGCTGAAGGCGAGCGTCCAGATCATCTACATTGTTTTTCCCTTCCATTTTGTTGTCCAGTGGCTCTGCTCTAAACCGGAAATGTGAGCGTCTTCTTCTTCTTTAATTTTATTGGCGGTTAGCATCCAACACAGTGCATTACCGCCACCAACTGTTGTGGATGTGGAGCATCAACGGTGACGTTTTACGTTAATTAAAAAAATAATAATAATTCTCTCAAATAGTTGATTTCAGAAATGTCATAACATGCTTCCATGCTGATGGTCAGAAAAAGAAGGCAAACAGTTTCTGCTTGGTTGCATGATGAACACTGTCCATTATTACGTTTCCCTATAATGTTGAGATTATGATTAAGGTTAGTGTGACCTATTCTCAGCTTTGTGATTATCGTTTCCCCCTCCTGCTCCAGTGTTAACCTGTCTTTTTGAAGGAACCTGTCGCTGAATCTTATGGAGAAACCTCCCCTTTGAGTTTGTATGCCATAGTTTTTGCCATAAATTACTTACTTTGGCTTTAATTATAGTTTTAATTTCATTTCTACCTAATGGCACAACTTGATGACTTGAATTCTATTTAAGGGCTTTTTTTGGCCAGGGAGTCCACAACTTCATTGCCATCCACTTCTACATGTGCTGGAACCCAAATAAAACACACAGATGTGTCCCTATGACTCAGTCTATATAGGCTCGGAAAATTTTCACATACTAAGTCAAGTCTACATGAAGATTGGAGGTTTAAAATACTGACCAATGCTGCCATAGAATCTGAACAGACCACAAACTTATTTGGCTTAAAATCTTCTATCTGTATTAATGCTAATAAAATAGCTAAGAATTCAACAGAATAAACTGCTCAATTATCTGGAGTTCTTTCTTTAATTGAAATTTCAAACTTTGGGATATAAACTGCTGCTCCTGTCCTTCCTGTGTCTGTGTCCTTTGAGCCATCTGTATATATTTGCACCATATCAGTATACTTAATGATACTTGAGAGCGTCTTCTTCTGTGCGTCACGATGTCGTCCGCCGCCACTACTGCCCTCGCCACGGTCCTCCAGCGCAACCGACGTTTATTATATTTTCCTGTCAGCTTTATAAACACTGTCTAGAAAGGTGAAATGTTTTAAACTCGAGCAGAGACCATCACATCCTGGATCCTCAGTTCTTTTTGACTGAGGTTCCTGCAGGGGAACAGTTAAAAACATACAGGCCTACATCCATTTGTTGTGTATTCTAGATATTTATCTCACAGATCTTACAGTAAAAACCATGTCACATGTTAAGCTAATTATTTATTTATTTATTTTAATAGCAGAGATAAGTCTTAGTTGTTATGTTGTTATGTGAACAATGTTGTACCAAAAAAAAAGACAGAAAACTCAAAAACAAATGTTTTTTTTGTAAATTACTAAAAAATTACTAAATAAAATAAAAATGTAAAGTACATTTTGGAAAAGTGATTTTTAAAAGTAACATGGCTATATATATATATATATAGGTGTATATATATATATATATATATATATATATATATATATATATAAACCTGTGGTAGGATGAGGTATTACAATCAAACTGGTTTCTCACCAAAATTATGATCTCAAATCATTAGCATTCAAGAATTCGTATGACTATAAATAGTAGAAAAATAAAAAAAATTGCATTAAAATGTGTTTAAAAAATGTAAAAATAAACAACTACCAAATACCTAGTAACTTCGTGTGTTGTGGGAGTGTGGATATGTTGTATTTTTGTAGTGTATGAAAACAAATATGAATCTAAATCTTCTTGTTTACACGCATAGATCTTAAGTGGTATTTTTTAAATAGCAAAAAAAAAAAAATTATATAAAATAATAATAAGTTCAAGAAAAGTGTTTCTTAAAGCATCCCTTTTTGGGGCTGAAGTGTGCACCTGTTTCTGCGCATGCGCAGTAGAGCGGCGAGAGGAGGGGAGCGACCCGACAGCCGCAGTGATGCCAGTGACCCTGTAGGATGCTCCGTACACGGATGGGTTTATTAGCGTCTGTTTGAGCCCCGGGCCTGTGAGCGGATCCGGTTAGATCTGGGACGAAGGTGTTTTACTCAGCACGGAATAACGGGATCGCGCGACCTTGCGCTGAATGTCATTAGAAACGCGTTTTAATCGCGCTACGGTAAGAACGCAATCATCGCCGTGACGACACTAAATGCCAGTTTAACGTTAAATCTGTGTGTTTGAGGGGTGTGAGAGAGGATAGGTTGGGGATATTTGGCGTGTTTTGCCGCATCGGATTGATTTCTGATTGTTGTATCGCATCTCTCGTCACCTGGCGTCGTTTATCTTAACGCACTAAAAGCCTTTTAATCATGGGTTCGGGAGAGGCTGTGATGGGGGTCTGCCAATAATTGTTTGATATTCAACGACGTATTTGACCGAGTCTTTTATATGCTTCAATTGAAATGATGCGACTGGGTCCCTTCCTCAATAATAGGGCGATTCATATTAAATATGAGCAGATATGTGCTGACACGTGCTGTCCTGGTCTTTGTGCAGAATTACACCCCCACCTCCCCATCATAATAAACCCTTCCCCATCCCCACCTCCTCATCCAGGCTAGTACTGCACCGCCACATGGCTTCCCATGGTGTGCTGACCTCTTATCTCTCTTATTTGTTCTTAGACCGTTAGGATTTGAGTCTCAGCGATGGATTTCCTAAAGCATATCATCAACGACACAGTCGAATTCTACAAATGGAGCCTCAGCATCGCAGGTAACCGCTCTTGACCCTGTGACCTGAGACCAGGGCCAGAGCTCAGATTAAATAAAGCTCTGGCGTGTTATTACATTTTCAAGAGCAGATGCTCTGATTCAAACCAATGTAAATGTCTAACACTGTACAACACTAGCCATTTTTGATTTCAGCTGTGTGGTTGTTAAATAGCATGTATTGTAGTAATAATGTAGAAATAATAAGTGCTATTGTTGCTTTCACTGATTTGGAGCCTGTTGATATGCTAACATCTTAAATATCGTATGTAGGCAAAAGTTGTAGTTAATAGTCAGATCAAATAAAATATAACCAATATCTGGTTGCTGTTTGTCTCCAATCAATGACACAACAATAATGAGAGAAATAATCTAGAGAAACTGAATGGGTTTTTTTTTTTTTGGAAAATTGTGTCTTTTTTGTAATTCTTATGAAAAGCCAACAAATGCATTTTTTATTTTTTTTGAGGCAGGTTCACACTAAGGATGATAACAAGAACTATATATTGTCTATATTCAGTGTTGGTTTTAATATAAGACTGCAGAAACTATTTTTAGATAGAAAATCATGCAGACTTCCGGTGGTAAGCTAAAGCCTATGGCTGTTTAATTGAGTTTATTTCCCCATTTTGAATGAAATATGATTTATGTTCGGATCGAATTGATGATGGAAGGGGAGAAATATAAAAAGGGCCAGGGAAAACACCCTAGAGAAAGTCGATTAAATAACGAGTGAAGGCGCCACAGCCGAGGAACAAGAGGAGAGTAATGGCGGACGAGGAGAGAATGTAAAACGGAGATAACGTGCAGACATTAAGATGATGGCCATTAGGGGTGTAACGGTTCACAAAAATCACGGTTTGGTTCGATACGATACAGTAGTGTCAGGGTTCGGTATGTTTTCGATACGGCAAAAATACAGCAAAAATACGGCAAAAAAAAATTTCCCCAGATTTTTATTTATTAAAACTAACATAATATTACCTTGTTTTTTCCCCCCCTTTTCTTTTACTTTGAACAACAATGGAGCTATACTTCACATAACTTCTGGGGTTTCTTCTTAGCA
>JAUCMU010000030.1:2910457-2933638 GCA_032275025.1 Enteromius treurensis
TGTGTGTTTCTGGTTCTCGTCTGTTTGGGGGTGGGAGGAGCAGACGCGGGTTCCCTGTCCCGTCGTTTGAGCTGCCTCGTTGAGCGTAGCACTGAAAACATTATATTTTACAGTGTATTCTCTTTTTTTTTTTTTCTGAATCGTTCGGTTCATATGCGTACCGAACCTAAAGCCTCGTACCGAACGGTTCGATACGATACGATGTATCGTTGCACCCCTAATGGCCATGGACATGAAGTCTGAGCTGGATAACTTTCGAGACAGAATCTGAGATGATCTCAAAAAGGAGTTAGCAGAAATACGACCAGAAGTTAAACTAAATCATCACCGATCTAAAAGCTACAACTGATAGAATGAGCGAGACCCGGATCCCCGATGTGGAAGAATGATCCGCGGATTTCAGAGAGGCCCTGAGCCAGTCCCTACAAGCCCAGGAAAATGTGCAGCTGAAGCTAACGGGCCTGGAAGCCCGCTCAAGGCAAAACAATATTCGTATTTATGGTGTTGTGGAGGGCGCTGAGAGAAATAACATTCGTCAATTTGTTGAGAAGTTCATCACAAAAGAGCTGTAACTTTTTTGAGGCTGGGAGGTTACCTATGGAAGCGCGGATGAAGCTGCATAGGTCCTGAAGAAAAGAGGGTTCCAGATTGGCCATGAAAGCGCTGATGACCCCTTGGCAACGATCTGCGACTACAGCAAATCAGCAGACCCGGCAGGACTTCATTAAAGAGAAACTCCAGAGCTTCCGCTGCCCAAAATAAACTTGGAGGTAAAGGGACTGGGAGAGAAAAGACTGAGAAGTGACATTGTAAAGGTAGGAGATTGGCCAAACGAGAGTTATCGGTCATGGACTTTAACGTTTTGTTTTATAATACTCTTTAGGGAATATCAGGTCGCACTGTAGAGGGGTTCCCCTACAATTAGAAGTGCTCATTACATCGGAAAGGAGGTCCTCTCATGTTGTTGTTTACAAGGTTCAGATTTAGTTTTGTAGTTTAGGTGTAGTTCAGGCTTGGTCACCAATACCATGTCATTTTAGCACAGTGTTTTACTACAAGTTCAAATGCATTTTCAGGAGTATAAGGTGATTACCCTGAACGTTAGTGGTCTACACAATCCAATAAAGAGGAGCAAGAGTATTGCAAAGATGGAAAGGGAAGAGGTACATGTTATATTTTGGCAGGAGACTCATCTCAATAGCGCAGAACATGAAAAACTTGTATTTTACTCATCTTATAGGAAAGGGAATAGAAGAAGGGTAGTGATACTAATCTCCAATAGTGTGAACTTCTGTCTAACGGCAGAGTTTTCTGATAAAGAGGGTATGTTTTAGTGAAGGGATTCTTAGATCAAAAGGAGGTTACTTTAGTTAACTTCTATATACCCCCTGACCAGGATAATTCACGTATTAGGAAAATTGTCCAATTAATAGCTTCTGAAGTATCTGGGGTTTTATTATGCGGAGGAGACTGGAATACACTCTTCTAACACACTAAAGAAGTTAACTCCTAGAGCAAGGATAACCAAACAGTTGATGACAGAGCTGGGATTGATTGATGCTTAAATACCTTTTAAATACCTTTTTACAATCATTGGACTTCTATAGGTATAGTACAAAATAATCGCTAAGATTACAGGGGAAGTAATAGAGAAAGACATTTCTAGATTAAAAGCTAATAAAACACCAGGATCTGATGGCTTTCCAGCTGAGTGGTATAAAACCTTTAATGATCTATTAATTCCCATGCTTCTTGACTATTTTAATTATATGCTTAAGCGAGGTAAGCCACCAAGAACATGGAGTGAGGCAATCATTTCAGTTATCCCTAAAGAAGGTAAAGATAAGACGGATTGTAGTGCATTTAGGCCCATTTCTGTTCTAAACATCGATCATAAATTGTATGCACCAATACTAGCTAAAAGACTGGAAGATATTTTCCCAGAATTAGTGGATTTAGATCAGGTGGGTTTTGTGTGTGATAGGCAAACACAAGATCATATTAGACAGGTGCAAAGAAAATACCAAAGCAGTATGTATCATGTATGTCTTGATGCTGAAAAAGCGTTCGTTGGGAGTACCTTTATCTGAGATTTGGCTTCAAAGATGAGTTCATTAACTGTATTAAAATGTTGTATTCTTCACCAAATTCTAGAATCAGGTTTAACGGTAACCTTACCCAGAGGTTTATTTTGGAAAGGTTGCCGTCAAGGCTGCCCTCTCAGCGCTGCCCTTATTTATTGAGCCCATAGCTCAGTTATATAGAGATGATCAGGGAATCAAAGGGATAATAATTAGAGGCTTATACGTAGATGATGTTTTATTGTTCCACACCAGAGGTTAGCATTCCTAGATGGATGTCCAGGTTAAAAAATAATTCTGGACCTGCTCTGGTTATAAACTAAATGTTCAAAAAACACAGTTCCACTCCCCACCCAGAGTCCAGCCCACCATCTCCCCGCTGCGCGGAGCCACAGCCCGAGCACAGCAATGACGGAGAGTCAGAGCACAACACGACCAACGAGGCATCGCCTCAAGGAGCGACGGAGCTGAGGATCGCCTTGGAATCAGAGCTGCAACCGACAGACCAGGTGCGAGAGCCGGCCAATGAGCCACGGACGGTGGGAGTGCGGAGTGGAGCTCCGCCTCCGGCACCACGGCTGAGGGTGAGCATCGGCATCTCGGCCCTCTGAACCATCGGCTCCACCTCCCTCCTCTCCATCTTGGCGGGTCAGTCCACCAGCTCCACTGGGCTCCATCATGCCTCCGGCTCCACCTTGGTCTGTCGTCGACCATCCGGGCTCCACTCCTTCGGCTACGCCTCATCCCACCGTCCTTCCGGCTCTGTCAGGCTCCTCCTTCCCTCCAGCTCCACCTCAGTCCTCTGTCGCTCCGGCTCCACCATGGCCTTCCGTATTCCCGTCTCTGCATTGGTCGCCGGTGCCATCTGCTTTGCCTTGGCCCTCCGGATCCTCGGCGTCACCCTGGCCCATCGGCTCTCCGTCTCCGCCACAGTCTCCTCCTCCACCTGCTCTGCCGCCGTCGGTCGTCCCCCTGAAGTCGGCGGCCACTCCTCCTCCATGGCTCCTCCCTCCCTTCTGCTGGGAGAACCTTATAAGATACTTTACAACCCCCAAGTTAAAATCTTTTGAGAATGATGAGTCAGGTAGTCGTTTGCGCTGGAGGAAATGTGGGGACCACCTTCATATATTTGGGAGCTGCCCTGTTATCCAGCTTTACTGGCAGGAGGAAAATGTTCATTCTTAAGAGTTACAAATAAAAATGCAATCCTAGAACTATAACTATAATAGTGTCCGAGCCAATAGTTTTGTTGTCTGCTGCGTTAAATGCTCAAGCTCTTTAAAGCAGGATGGATTCTGATTGGCTGTCAGTGTTTTTATCATTCTTCAACTGAACAAAACAAAACAAAAATCCTCCGATACTGCTTTTCTGTCGTTATTGTGTAAGTTCTGATGTTAACCTCACTATTTACATAGAAATATAAAGATTATTAAAACTGCATGGTTAAAGGTTATCATTTATCTTTAGGATGGGTTGAAAGGGCATTCTTCACAAAGCTTGTGGACTTCAATGCTCCCCTATTCCCTCCGTCATCGGAAAGAGTGGCGTTTTTATTCCTCTGTAAACACATAGAAAAGTTATGCATTTTATTCATTTGAAAAATTGACTTGCACAGTGAACATTTAACGAGAGTTATGCTTGTGTTGTTTTATGAAAAAAAAAACATCTAAATACCAGGAAATACTGAAGCCAGTGCAATTAATGGATGCCGATTAATAGATGCCAGATGAAAGCGTGTTGTGATGTGTGTGTGTGTGTGTAGACAAGCGTGTGGAGAAATGGCCGCTGATGGAGTCTCCTCTCCCCACGCTGGCCATCAGCTCCTCATACCTGCTGTTCCTCTGGCTGGGGCCCAAGTACATGCAGGGCCGTGAGCCCTTCCAGCTCAGGAAGACCCTCATCGTCTACAACTTCAGCATGGTCATCCTTAACTTCTTCATATTCAAAGAGGTGAGCTCACCCAAACTCACAGCTTCACAGAAAACGCCACTAGTTCTTGTATTTCAGCTTTGCTTTCGCTTAGTTTTTATAGATCATGAATAATGAAGTCATCATTTGTGAAAATGATCATTTAGACTTTTCAGCTCCCAGCAGTAAGTGATAACCTGCAATCATTTCTTTAAAGAAACCTTTCTACCCGAGTTAACCCATGGGAAGTACTTTGATTGATTCAAAAATATGAAATAATAGAAATAAAACCAGTTAAAACCAATGTAGCCTGTAAGTTTTCATCTCCTGTATCTGACTAGAATCAAAACACCTGTGTTTATAAGAAGCGACATCATTTTGATCCACACCAGGTTACGTCAGCACGGTGCTGTCCATTAAATGTGCACTCTGGGTAATGCACATTCATAGTTTTGGTTTCCTGCTCGTTCTTTTGAAAAGTCTTGGATTCATCCTTCCAAGGTTAAGATGAGTTTGGAGATATGGAGAAATGTGTCTCTGCATCGGTGTCTCAGCAGTGGATGCTCTGCAGTGAATAGGTGCTGTCAGAACGAGAGTCCAACCAGCTGATAAAAACATCACAGCACTCCAGTGCAGCAGTTAACATCAGGAGAAGATGTGTGTTTGTAAGAAACAAATCCATTATTAAGACTCATTTTGTTTTTGCTTTAAACTGTTGATAAATACAAGTCCATACTTCATAAAAACAATTCTTCCAGAAATCGTGGGCACAGATCGAGCACCGTTTACAAGCCAGAACAGCTCTGAACAAATACGTGGGTGGATGTGAGAGACCACAGGAGATGGATGATTTTTATAAATGATGGACTATTTGTTTCTTGCAAAGCTTTTCTCTTCTCCAGATGTTAACTGATGGATTGGAGTGCTGTGGATTATTGAGATGTTTTTGACCTTGCTAGAGACGCTGTCTGTTTTAAGCACCTGATGAAGAAGCTAATGACGAGGAATTGTCCTTTATACCAGACATATAAAATAGTCCTGTTGTATTTCAGCTCTTCCTCGCAGCGCGAGCGGCCAACTACAGCTACATCTGTCAGCCCGTGGACTACTCCGACGATCCCAATGAAGTGAGGGTGAGTGTGCTGATCACAGATGGTGCGCTGCTCTCTTCTGCTCTCCGGTTACCGGCCCAAAGCGTGCTACTGGAGCGAGAAAACCAGGGAGTTTGGTTTCACTCGGTGACATCACATTAACACACACCGTCTGGCTCTCGCACTCACACACGCTAGACTGAGCAAAACTTAAACGAATTAGAGGTGAGTTAGGAGTAGATTTGAAGAAAATGTCATTTCTTTGAATTCTTGAAGAGAGATTTTGCCAAGCTCAGTGTGCAAATATGAAGTCGTAATTATGTGAGCACACAGCTGAATCTTTAGCCACATGCGCTGAAAAAAGGCATTGATTTAAAGGGGTTGTGACTTCAGACATCTCTTGACATGTAAGAGGTCGTTTTACTATAAAAACAAAAAAATCATGCTAGCATTAAAAGTGCACCACAGGAAACGTTTTGAAATAGGCTGATAAAAAAGACGTTCATGACTGCTTTGCAGTGCATTTTTATATCAGTTTAATTGAAAATCATGTTTGCCATTTTAAACCTTGTCTAATTGCAACTATTGTGGCTTTTATTCATTATTATTGTCATTGCTTGGTTAGTGTATAATAGAGGCAATATGCATATTTCAAAAAGATATCAAAACAAACTGTTACGGTGTTACGTGGTTGTCTTTATTCATAGTAAGTTAACTGAATCAGACAATGAGATTTATTTCAATGAAAATTCTACTTCTATTTATAGTGTCTTTTACTTCATTCATAGTGACGTTATGGCTTGGGTCTAAAAGATACATCCAAAAAATGGAAAAAGCACAGATTTATTGACTGATTAATCATATTATTTTTGACTCTTCTGACTCTACAGAGACTCTTCTGTTCTTGTAATGGCAGGTGGCAGCAGCTCTGTGGTGGTACTTTATTTCTAAAGGTGTGGAGTACCTTGACACTGTGTTCTTCATCTTACGCAAGAAGTTCAACCAAATCAGCTTCCTACACGTCTATCACCACTGCACCATGTTCACTCTGTGGTGGATCGGCATCAAGTGGGTCGCCGGTGGACAGTGTAAGCATCAAATACATGGTTCTGTCATTCTCCCCTTCAGACTGTTACAGAAACATACTGTTTTCCACAAAACAATACAAACCACTTCTCAAAGCCTAAAAAAAGAACAACGCCATCATTAGGAGTCACGCTGGATGACTCAAGTTCTCGTATAACAAATGTGTGATTAACAGATCAAATGTAATGTCTGCTGTGTGTGTTTCTCTCTCTCTCTTCTCTTCTCGCAGCGTTCTTCGGCGCTCATATGAATGCAGCCATCCATGTCCTGATGTACTTGTATTATGGGCTGGCTGCATTCGGCCCCAAAATACAGAAATATCTGTGGTGGAAGAAGTGCCTGACCATCATCCAAATGGTAAATGCTGATGCTTTACAAGCACTTGTGTAAATAAACAAAAAACAGGGCAAATGTCAAATGATTATTCACATCCAAAATAAAAGTCTTTATTTACATAATATATGCTGTGTTTATTTATTATGTTTATATTAAAACACACACGTACTGTATATATTTTGAACGTATTTACATGTAAATGCATTTATATATTTATTTTCTTATATTTGATATATCTAAATATATTTAATATATAAACAAAACATATTTTCATTAAATATATACATGCATGTGTTTGTATTTATATATGCTTAATAAATATACACGTGTGCATACAAATATGTTATATAGGGCAAAACTTTTATTTTGATGTGATTCATTATGATTAGCACTAAAATAAATATGATTCCAGGTTTAAAGTACAGATTATAGGAGCCTTTTATATCAAAGTATCTACTTTATCAATTTCCAAGAATTTCTCTATTTTTATTTTCTGCCCGCCAGAAAACTTCAACTTTTGTAGTTTTTCTTTGCACAACATAAAAGACATGTTTTCCATTTATTTGGTATTAAGAGGATGCATGCAATTTATGAATAACAAATAACTGCTGTCCTCAATACTGCTGTCATTACCGTCACACTATAAAGAAATGTATGCAAAATAACAGTTTAAACATCATAAATGTAATTGAATTGAACCTTTAGTGCCTGGATGATTTAATTCAGAAATAATATTTTATTTAATCTAATATTTACTCGCACATACTGTGACATTTGGGGTCAGTAAGAATTGAATACAAATGTTGCGTTTTCTCCCACAGATCCAGTTTCACGTCACCATCGGCCACACGGCTCTGTCGCTGTACTCCGACTGTCCGTTCCCCAAGTGGATGCACTGGTGTCTGATCGGTTACGCCCTCACCTTCATCTTCCTCTTTGGGAATTTCTATTACCAGACGTACCGCCGCCAGCCCCGCCGAGAGACCGCGACCAAACCCGGCAAAGCCCTTCACAACGGAGCCTCCAACGGAGCCCTGACCTCCAGTAACGGGAACGCCGGCAAGACGGACGAGAAACCAGCAGCGGCTGAGAGCAGCAGGAGAAAGAGGAAGGGCAGAGCCAAGCGCGATTAAAACGGCTGACGGGTTAAAGGTCAGGAGCTGTCCTCACGCCTGCGCTCAACCCATAAAACAGTACGACTGCAGAGAGAGAGAAAATGAGTCCAGGTGTAGAGAGACTGACCAATATCTTTCCTTACCATCCTCCTTAAAGAGACAGTTCACCCAAAAATCACCCTCGAGTTGTTCCAAACCTGCACGAGTTTCTTTCTCATGTTGAACAAAAAAATAAAAAAGATATTTAGAAGAATTTTTGCAACCAAACATTTGACGGCATGCATCGACCTCCCAAGGTACGGAGATTTTTTTGTCTTGTTTTCAGCCAAAATTACGTTTTTGCTCGAAACAAGCAAAACAATCTCGTTTTCTGTTTGAAATAAGATTATTTTGCTTGTTCTAAGGAAAAACTCACTTGGTTTTGACCTTCTTTATTGAAGGATTTGTAGATATTTTGGCTGAAAACAAGTGCAGTGTGGAAGTCAACGGCTGCCGTCCACTGGTTGAGGAGAGTGAATGATGGCAGGGTTTTCAATTTTGGTGAACTGTCCCTTTAAGTTTGGCACATTATTGTATGTGTCTGCCTTTTTTACACTGCTGTCCCAATGCCAGAAAAGAAGCGCGTGCGTCTCTTCAGTGTATGATGATCATGATATCAGTGGGGTTTATTTCATCATTTATTGTGGTGGGATCCAAAAGTCGACTCATGAGATTTCTTCACTGATTCTATTATCAGCATGGCAAAAAACGAAAGCGTCTCCAGCATGATCTGAGCTCCAAAACCCTCCTGG
Source organism: Enteromius treurensis (assembly GCA_032275025.1). Lineage (NCBI taxonomy): Eukaryota > Metazoa > Chordata > Actinopteri > Cypriniformes > Cyprinidae > Enteromius > Enteromius treurensis. Next base: position 2,918,866 of record JAUCMU010000030.1, read on the forward strand.
AAGAAGAAAATCTGGCCATCTGTACAAAGAGTCTCATAGTCTGAAATGTTTCATCTTGATTTGACAGACTTTTGGACCTCACTGTAGATCAGTTGTTTGTAAAGCGTGTTTAAGTGTCTGTTTATTTGAAGCGTTCATGTTTCATGTCAGTTGTCTAGCCGCTGGCAGGATGTATTACCACGGGTCCTGTGCTTTAAAACACACATTGTGCGGCTTCAGCTTCTCTCAGAATTAGAGATGCAACTTACCAAGACCGGTGACTGATCATACACACTTATATTGTTTCGTCTGTTGTTTTAAGAGCAGTGTCAGACCTGGGGAACGGATCACATATCTGCTTCCATTATCGGATGAATCAGACCAAAACTGATCATTCAGTAACTGATATCAGCTTGGACGGATGCATCACGCATCAGCGTTCGAATGATCGAGTGTCTCGCAGGATAAACAGGCTTTTAGTTTGATTGGGGAATTCACAATCTCACAAACGGAACTAAACAGGATTGGGAAATATGTTTGTAGCTGTACTATACTGTATTGTGCATAAATAAAGTCTTCAGCTCCACGTAATTTTTTTTCATTGGGAATAGTTCCTGAAATATATCACGTGTTTTGTCTTGACTTTTTTATAATGTGGTATATTCTGTGCGATTTTGTACATTGTGCTTTTGAAAACGCATTGATCATCAGCTGCTGGGTTTTTTTTCTTTTCCAACGACAGATATACATTGCTGTATATAAAAAATAAATAAACTAAATGCCAATGCATAGTCGACTGCTATCAGACGCTTCATTTCCCAGAAATAATGGCTCCAGGAAAAGTGGTTTACATGACATTTCAAGCAGCATCCTGCCCGCTACTTCACAAATGTAATGTTGTTATTATGAGCACTTATTATTTGAGAGAGGACATGGAATATATATATTTTTTTATAAAAAATAATTACACCCACTTAAGTGTCTTTACCTATTACTAACATTCAAATGAATCATTCGGTACGATGCACTTGTTGTGTACGTGCTTTTATACATTTTGCTTATATTTAAAAACCTTTCCGTATTCACATCTATAATCGCACTTCTAGACTCCTAACTATACCGCAATAAAACAAGTGCATTGTACCTGTGGTTATTATTAATATTTAAATGTTTGGGTGACAGTATCAACATTTATAATGTTACAAAAGATTTCTATTTAAAAAAAATGCTGCACTTTCTATTTCGTCAAAGAATCGTGAAAAATAACACCAGTTTCCATTATATATATATTTTTAAACGCTATGTACACCAGTGGAGGCCTCCTCTGTCCTTCCGCAGCAGCGCAGTGCCCCTCTCCTTTCCTTTCCTCTCCTATCCTCTCCTCTGCTGTTTCCGGTCGGATTTCCGTTACGAGGCACCGCCCCCTCACTCATTCACAGAGGACCAATCAAAGCGCCGCCTCTCCTCCTCCTCGGCAAAGACAAAGGTTTCCATGGTTACGGTACACACCTGCTCTCTGACCGATGGGATGTCCCATCTGCTCCTCCTGACGAGTGAGTGATGCTTTAATGTGACAATTCAGAAGAAGAGATTATGACACGTGACAGTTCTAGTGCTAATGACACAAAACACACACATTAATATTTGAATACAGATAGCTACACTGAAAAAAACGGTAAGTTATAATACTGCTGAATACCGTTTATTCATGTGTGTGTGTGTGTGTGTGTATATAGATATTCATATATTCAGACACCTTCAACTTTTCTCACTTTATCACAATTTATTGTTTTGAAGTCAGAAAAATGGTGATGAGGTACTGCAGGGTTAGCCTGAACTGTGTCAGAACAGATGAATCTATATAATGTCAGATAACGTGTCTGAATATTTGCTTTTATTGGTAGTCCACTGTATGAAGTATTTTTGGGTATAATATATCACTTTACATAATCACTAGTGTCCTGCACCCACTAATAAAATGTCTGATTCTTTTTTGGTTTGACTGTTTGACTGATATTGTGAAATATTATTTCAATTTAAAATAACTTTTTTCTGTGTGAATATATTTTAAAATGTAATTTATTCCTGTAATTCAAAGCATCATTACTCCAGTCTTCAGTGTCACATGATCCTTTCAGAAATCATTCTGATACGCTGATGTTTTATTATCAGTGTTGGAAACAGTTGTGCAGACAAATATATTTTTTGGAACCTATGATTTTTCCTCTCAGGATTCTTTGATGAATAAAAAGTAAAAAAAAACAACATACGTTTTTACCAAATATGAAATTTTTCTAAAATGTAAATCTATGCTATGACGTTTGTTCATTTAATAGATCCTTTGTTAATAAAAGTATTCATTGCTTTCAAAGAAGAAAGAATAAAAAAGTACTGATCCCAAACTTTTGAACAGTAGTGAAACAGTAAAATACTGTAACAGTAGATCTGAACATTATTATCTATTTTAAATAAACGCTTCTCTTTTTAATATTTTAAAGATCAAAGAATCCTAAAAAAACCTATTGAGCAGCTCGACTGTTTCCAACACTGATCATAAAACATCAGCGTATCAGAATGATTTCTGAAAGGATCATGTGACACTGAAGACTGGAGTAATGATGATTTGTATCACAGGAATAAATTACATTTCAAAATATATTCACACAGAAAACACTTATTTTAAATTGAAATTATATGTAATTGAATAATTTAATCAAATAAATGCAGCCTTGATGAACATAAGACACATCTTTAAACACCATTAAATATCTTACTGATATCTTACTGACCCCACATGTTTGAACGGTAGTGTATATATATATATATATATATATATATAAATAGATAAATAAATTGAATTAATGAATGTGTGTTGGTTTAAGTTTTGTTAACCTGTAGAAGTGTTTACTGTAACATTCGGAATCCACTCATGCCCTTAATGTATTTGTTAGGAGGAAAAAGAAAGAGCAATGACATTTATTATCATTTAAAGAATTAAAGATTCTCTGTCTGATTTTTCGAATCATGGAAATTTGCTTTAAAAATCCCCTTTCCAAACACACAGCCAAGCATCCAGGACTCAGTCAGACAGGCGTCTCTGATTTTCCACGGATGCCGCAGTAATGCAATCCTCTTCCTGCCCGCCGGACACTCAAATCATCTTCTCTTTATTCATCCCATCAGAAAGGCATTGTTCAGTTCAGCCACAAATAGCAGCAAACTACTGCAGAAAACACAGAGAGGGAAAGATCTCTCAGACAAACAGAAATACTTTACTCTGGGGTCACTGAGATGTTTTTTTATAGAAATTGATGCTTTCATTTAGCAAGGATCCTATATATTAATCAGAATTTACAGTTATAATGTTACAAAATATTTCTATTTCAAATAAACGCTTTTTTAACGTTTTATTCATCTGTGAATCCTGACAAATAAAATGCAAGTGTTACACAAAATATTGAGCTGTTTTCAAAATAATCAGAAATGTTTCTTGAGCAGCAAGCTGTTTTTATAGCAACCGGACTTTACAAATCAGTGATTGGCTATTTTATTTAGAGGGCGGGGCTTCCTGTGATTGATTAGCCATGTTAAACGTTGCATTTTTCCCATTCAAAAAAACACGAGTGACATGTCTTTGGGTATTCTGCAGTCTTTGATGAAAGTAATGGGGACCAGAAACTATTTGTTAATGAATGTTCTTTTTTTTAGTGTTCATCAGAAGAAAGACATCCATAGAGTTCTGGAACAAACTGAAGGTGAGGAAATGGTGACGCTATTCCTTTAAGGCTGAGGTTTGTTTCTGTTCATATAGGTGACTATGGCCATATTCACATGGTCATATGGTGCATCATCACAAACTCCCAGCTGTGAAACCCCCGTCCATTTCAGTCAATAGACTCGTCTCTGATGAATTCTGCTAATGGCAGCAATTAGAAACCTTCCCTTACATTTCCCAGCTGCTGCGAGGCCTGCGTTCAGATACCAGCTGGACAGAGTGGGTCACGTCTGTCCACCCCCGCCCTGCGCACACACACACACACACACACACACATTGTGTATTATGACAATTAAACGCTGCCATCACTGATGTGTTCACTGAAATGTTCTGATGGTAATGATTTTGACAGTAGGCTACATCATGAATGCATGTAAACAATGAGTCAATAACACAAAGGAAAAAAGTAGTTATCTATATTTTGTCTAAATTAAGTTCCGACTGAAAGCAGGTCTTATGATCAGTCCTGTCATAGACTGTGCACAGATTCAGAGAAATCAGAAGGTTCAGATCTTTTTTTATCGTATAGTTTAATACAATAGAAACGAATTACAGAACAAAGAACGCATGGGAGAATACAGAGGGAAAGAGAAATCAATACAATTTACATGAAATACATTCAGTAATATGTGATATCTACAGATCTTTTTCATTATTATTATTTTTTTAAATTATGAAAATAATGAACGTAGATTAGAAGCTACATTTTGCAGCTGGGTTTAAATTTAAGCTCATGTCCTGATTTCACAGACAAGTCTAAGCTGTTTCAACTAAAACACATTTGAAAGAAACAGTGATTTAGGTTTGGCCTTTGGTTTGTCTCAAGATGGACACCAGTAATGTTTTTATATTTATTATTTAATTATTTGTGTCCTAACTGAAATATGGCCTAACCCCAGTTTAGTCTATGCCCTGTCTCTGAAACCAAGCCCTAATATTTAAGACATCATGTAATTTCTTCTTGTCAGAATTTGAAGTCAGAATCATTTAAAGTAATGACTGAAATCTTCCTCTTCTTCTTCCTCTTGGCAGACAGAGCAGTGTGAATACATATTATGTATTATATATATATATATATATATATATATATTTGGCACAGTCTTTTAAAAAAGCTATGTTTAGGTAAAGTGCTAACCATTTTGCTTTAGCTTTGATAGGCATATCGAATACTTGAGAATAATTTGAAGCTTTAGTAGGCCAGTATGACTGGGCAAGAGAGAAGGACGTCAGACATGATGGCAGTGTGTGCGGGTTTGCGTGGTTTATGAGGACACAAATGTGTATAATGACATGGGTATGACAATATGAAAGTGTTTTATGAGTCCCCGTAATTCAAAAGGTTAAAAAAACATACTAAATGGTGTTCTTTTTGAGAATCTAAAAGTGTGTTGTTTCCTGTAAGGGGTAGGTTTAGGTGTAGGGTACAGTCTGTACAGTAGAAACACCATTACACCTATGGAGAGACCACATAAATCACAAAAACCAACGTGTGTGTGTGTTTGTGTGATGGAGACGCTCTGGTGGAGCTCAGGGGGCGGTTGCATAAAAGGTTAAGACTAGTCTTAAAGGTTATTCAGCTAAATTCTAAGATAAATACAAAAACTAAAACTGATTACTCTTGACTAAGATTTTATTCATTGTTTGTTAATAACATCAGACTCTATTTTTCTATGTTGAATAAACTGAGCTAACTACAATTTTTATTAGGCCTATGAACAAACAACAGGATCTAGACAGACGCGCTCGCGCTGCTGTGTCGTCAAACGCCTCTGATGCTCCAGACCCCGCCCCGCGATGACGTCACCGCGCGGCTGTTGATCAGCGTTGGTGGTGGTTATAGACGCTGTACACTGCCTTTATTTCCCCTCGCATCATGAGGAGGACAAGATGAGATGTTAAAAGGTAAGAACGGTGTTCGTCTGTTATTGTGGGGTGGTTAAGCATGTCGTCTGGGCGTCTGTTGCTCGGCTCGGTTCAAAGAAAGGCTTCAAAAGATTCATTCACCTTGGAAAGGTTATAAGAAAACACTTTCACCTCGACGACATTAAATCCCAGGCGGTGTAAGAAGGACAGAAATAAAGTCTTGGTTTACATGGTTAAGGAATCTAAGATGGGGGTTTTAACAAAGCTTGGGCTAACTGAATGAATGTAACAGTAGTGTATGAGTCTGGTCCTATAATGAACAATAAGTGAGGATGCTTCTCCTTTATCTTTCAGTCTCAGCTGCTGCACTTGATCGATGTCTTTGTTGTTTTATATTTATTTTCCCGTCCATTACTCGTTATTCAATATCAATCGGGCCAATAGGAAGATAATCGAAACAGTGAAAGAAACTGCTTATTGAAAAGATAATAGTCACATAATGGCCTGTCTGTCTTGATTTGATCTGAGACTTCCTGTAAATGTTTAGGTAAAGAAAGACCAGGCCTGAGCAGCATCACTGAACGATCATCCTGCCCTCAGATCAAAAACACCATGGCTTTACTGGAGTACATTTTTGGCACATTCATTACTATTGTAACCACAGTTTTACTACAGATACCATGGTTAAACAATGCTTAGTGTAGCAAGGCTGTGGTTGAGCATGTTTTTTGTTGATTTAATTAGTAGTTAAACCTTGGCTAATTTTTGTAAGGGCAATCAGACACCTTTACAAGCAATTCTTCTTTAATAAAATAATATGAGGCAAAGACCTATCTCTATTCCTGTCCATATTAGAGTGGATTAGGCTGTGATGGGTTGGGCCCACTGCTGGGAAATCTACTGGTTTCTACTGGAGCTGGTCCATGCTGGTCATTAGATCTGATAGACCAGTTAATATCTTCAGACTAGGGAATTCCAGTATGGTCTATACGCGACTACAAATGCATTACATTGATTAAAATAACAAATCTTTTTCCCTCTCAGCTGCACGCAGGATAAAACGTGAAGGATAAAACGTGTAATAAATATTACAAATATAATAAATAAGCTTTAGATGAATACGTTTTCCATTGATATTTGGTTTGTTTGGACGAGATACAACGATTTGAAAATCTGGAAGATTTAAATATTGAGAAAATCACCTTTGAAGTTGTCCAAATGTTCTTAGCAATGCATACTCCTAATAAACAGTTAAATTCTGATGTATTTACAAATGATCTTCATTAATTACTCATGTAACGACTCATGTGGTATTTTTGATGAAATCTGAATGCTCTCTGCTAGGCGTGTCACGATAACAACTTTTTGTTGTGCGATTATAATGCGCTATAAATAATTACGATAAGCAATATTATTGTAATTTTAAGACCCTTTTATTCCACTGAATGTATAATCATCATATAACAGCGTAATAATGCAAAAAGGCCTACACACTTTCAACTGACAACAAACGTTTAATTCTTAAAAATATTAAAAATCATTAAGTATTAAAATATTAGATGCCTTAAAAAACTTGAATACATAGTAAATGTCCATTTTCATACAAGCAGAAAAAAGACAAATGCACAATGTACTTTTATGGAGATTTTTGTCTCTGAATTGTAAGGGTGCACACTATTGCTGCAAAACACAGTCCCTCTTTAGCAGATCTCTGTATGGCCGTATCTGCAGATTCAACTTTTTTGTAGAAGGATTTTTGAAAATTAGAACTAGTTATGTACAAGAAGCTGCAAAAGACATTTTTATGTAAATATAATGGGCGATATATATGATCACCAAAAACGATTGAGGTCCTGTACATATATTGGGTACTGTGACCGGGAGGGGACGTTTTCGGTTCAATTAGTATTGTCGTGGTCACGACTTATTAACTCGTGAACGTGATATTATGTCGTGGCCACGAGATCGTTTTTTTCGAGGTAACAACATCCTTATGTCCTTCTAACATAAGAAGTCGTGGCCACGAGTTTATTGCATAAACAAACCTGCGTTGCCATAGCAACCCGGGATTATCAGAGATTAATGTTTTATTACATTAAACATTTAATTTACTATTTGTATAATCTTCTGTTATATTAACTTGTTAGGGCTATATTTTTATATTTATTTCATATATTTATTTCCGGAGTATAGGTGTATACCTAATCAACGTTTTGTATAGTTAGTGCTATACTTTATGATTGTAGACTGTTTATGCCCGTGCCTGATGACAAATAAGCGTGTTGTGTTTTTCATTTACAAATAAAAATGTGTGAATGATTCATTCCTCAACGTTAAAGATGATCCAGGCTGCACTAGCCTTTAGACTATATTAATAATTATTAATTCGCAGAAATAAAATGAAATATATTTAATTCAAACCTTTAAACTGCATTTTAAATTCCAGTCGCTATAATCAAAGTTTTATTAGACTACATTGTATTACATTTATTTCTATTATATATTGTTGAATATTATATTAGAATTATTAGAATATTAAAGTCAGAACGTTTTGTAAAAAGAACGAAATCATAGGCTATAAATATAATAGGCTAATAATAATGATGTTTTTGTTGTTGATGATGATGATGATGATAATTATTACTAAGACGATGGAATAATGGACATTTAATATTAATGTAATATTTATTTAAGATAAACTTAATATAAATGCTGTTAAGTATCAGAGATGGATTCGATATTATTTTAATTTTAATTAATATTAATTATTATAAAAATGATTGTATTATAAAAAAAAATTCATATTTTTTATGTTTTGTTAAAAACACTATATAAATTAAATAATTTATTGTTTTATTATATCAATTATTGTATTGCACGCAATGTAGGCGAAACACCATTTATATTACGTTTATCATGAATAAATATTACATTAATATTAAATATCCATTATCGTCTTCATAATAATCCTATTATTTTTAAAGCCTATAATTTCGATCTTTTTACATAACGTTCCGACTTTAATATTCTAATAATTCTAAAATAACATTCAACAATATATAATACAAATATGTGTGATACAATGTAGCCTTATAAAGCTTTGATTATAGCGACTGGAATTTAAAATGCAGTTTAAAGGTTTGAATGAAATATATTTCATTTTATTTATACGTTCTTATACACCTATACTCCGGAAATAAATATAGGCCTATGAAATAAATATAAAAATATAGCCCTAGCAAGTTAATATAATAGAAGATTATACAAATATTATAGAATATACAAATAGTAAATTAAATGATTAATGTACTAAAAATTAATCTCTGATAATCCCGGGTTGCTATGGTAACGCAGGTTCGTTAATGCAATAAACAACATAGTCGTTCATTGTCAACAAGTCGTTCCCCTCACCATAGCATCTCGAGGCCATGACATAAGGATGTTGTTACCTCCAAATCATGTCTTCTGCAATTCAGAGTACCACTTAGCTCTTGGATATCATCAGAAATATCTTAATTTGTGTTCCTAAGATGAATAAAGGTCTTATGGATTTGGAATGACATGAAGCAGAGTAACTAATGACAACAATTTGGGGTGAACTATCGCTTTAATACCCCAAGGATTTTTGGCATAAAGGAAGAATCAATCATTTTAACTTGAGCTATTGTTACAAATATACCGCTGCTTATGACTGTTTTGTGCTCCAGGGTCACAGATGGATTGCTTGCACAGATGACAGAATGGACTCTGTGGAAAACAGCAGCATGAAGCAGCAGCAGCAGCGGGCGTCCTCGCCAGCCAGATTCAAAGACTCGCCGTCCAAAGCAGCTTCCAAAGGCGCGTCCGGCAAAGCCTCGAAGAGCAGCGGTAAGAGCAGCCGCAGTAATTCTCCGGTCACCAGCAAAGACCGGCATGCGGCCCGAGGCTCGGCAGCTGTCCACGGCAGCGGAGCAGAAAGCCCGACTCTGAGACGCGCGGAGAAGAGCAAGAGCATCGAGGAGCGCAGCAGCTCCTCCGAGGAGCCATACGCCGCCGACGAGCCGGGGCCAGGGGCCGACGCCGCTCGGGTGGTGTCCGATCAGCCCAGCTCCAGCAAGTCCTCTCAGGGCAAGCGAGAGACGGCAAAAGCCGAGGGAGGCAAGACGGCCAAAAGCGCTGTAGGCTGTGGCCCTGGCTTCTGGAGAGAGGGATGCTTGCAGTCTGAGCTCATACAGTTTCACATGAACAAGAGCTTGAAGAAAGAAAGCGGCATGTCGGCGAAGACGCCGAGCTCACCGGTAACAGAGCCGCAGCTGCCGCCCGCCGACACACACCGGCCCTCAGAGGCCTCCCCTCCACCCAACCAGGAGCTGCAGGAGGAGATCGAGAAACTGGAGGACGAGAACGAATACCTGAAGGTATAGGATGTGAAATGGGGCTTTACTAATAAACATGTAAAGTGCCCCTATTATAGGTAATGAAAGGTTCATATTTAGGTTTTGGGAGTCTCCAACATCAGTCTGACATGCATGCAAGGTCAAAAACACTTTCATTGTCTGTACTTGCTTAGTGACTCCCAAACGATTCACTCAACAATTCATTTTTCCAAACCCCTCCTTTGCGTGACGCTAATCCGCTGTGATTGGTCGATTGGTCTGATTATCAACAGCAATTGGTTCAGGCATTTCAACTACTGTAGATTTTAAAATATTCCGCCGTTATTTGTCACTGCTCAACATAAAATGATATGTGTTAAATATAGTCATGCATATTTTTGTAAACCAACCTGACTGACATGGGAAATTGTGATTTATTAGCATGAAATTGAAGAAATGAGAGCAGAGATGGATGAAATGAGGGACACGTTCTACGAGGAAGACGCCTGTCAGCTACAGGACATGCGGCGTGAACTGGAGAGAGCCCATAAGAACTGCCGAATCCTTCAGTACCGCCTGCGAAAGGCAGAGAGGAAGAGAATGAGATACGCGGAAACCGGAGAATTTGACGGGGAACTGCTGAGGAGCCTGGAGCAAGACCTAAAGGTAAAGGCAATGCATAATGCATGTAAACAAATAATGCACGGGTCAGATGACGCTCTTCACTTTGCTGACAGACTGTAGTGTCAAAAAAGTTAAAAAAACACAATCTCATATGAGACGGTGACAGTAACAAGACAACACCATCTCTAAATTGTTTGTTCCTCTACCAGGTGGCCAAGGATGTGTCTGTGCGTCTGCACAACGAACTGGAAAATGTGGAGGAGAAACGAACCAGAACGGAAGAAGAGAACGAAAGACTGAGGCAACAGCTGATTGAAGTGGAGGTGACCAAACAGGCTTTACAAAATGAGCTGGACAAGACCAAAGAGGTGAGAGACTCTCGGACTTCCTCGGAAATCACTATAATTAAAGTTACAAATACTGATTACTAAATTATTTATGGAAATTTTACGCAGAAAGACGGTATTTCCGTCTAAAAATTCTTCAGATAAACCTTTTTGTATGGTTTGTCTCTCTATACTCGTTTAAAATAGGCACATTTCTTTTGAGAATACAGATAGTTTCTGTATAAATAAAGTTCCATCATTGTTATTGCAAATTATTAAAAATTATGCAATTATATCTCTGTCAGCTCTCTTTGAAACGAAGAGGAAAAGATGTACAGAAATCAGAGAAGAGGACTCCACACACCCCATCAGAAGTAAGAGCAATGCTGTTCGCATCCAGAGCCTTTCTGTAGCTCGGACAGTAGAGCATGGTGCTGTATTAATGCCAGGGTCATGGGTTTGATTCCCCGGGAATGCAAGGACTGAGAACACGTGTACCTTCGACAGACTAGGTTGATGATTTCCAGCCCAGAAACGTTCAAGGCGATTAAAGTAAAGACAAAAAAGCTTGGTATAATTGATCTGAATAAGCAACAGAATTAGTGCAACAAGCTAGCTTCATTTGGGTGGAAATCATCCCAATCTGGCAACACTGTTATTGGATGCAGTGAATGAAGGGTTGCCAGGTTTTCACAACAGAACCCACCCAATTGCTACTCAAAACAAGCCCAGTGTCATTTCAAGGAGGGTCCCGTTGGTAAAAAGCATGTTATAGGGGGTAAAATGCACAGCTTTTGTTGCGGTTCTGCTTGTAAAGTTCTCATTTTATGGGCTTAATATAACATTATTGAGGTCAATAAAGAGTGTGTGAGTTTCAATAAAGTAGCGTTAGTGTAAGTAGCTTTGGGTAAAAGTGTGTGCCAAATGTGTAAATGTAAATGAGCATAGCTCTCTCTGGTTTGCAACAACACATGGACAAATTGAACACCATCTCAAAACCATGTGTTCTTCCTTAGGAGGAAAATGATGATCTGAAATGCCAGTTGGCCTTCATCAAAGAGGAGGCCACCCTAATGCGGAAGAAAATGGCTAAGATAGACAAAGAGAAGGACCGTCTAGAGCAGGAGCTGCAGAAGTACCGCTCTTTTTACGGTGATGTGGACAGTCCTCTCCCCAAAGGTGAAGCTGGAGGTCCTCCAACCACCAGGGAGTCCGAGCTGAAGCTGCGTCTGCGGCTGGTGGAAGAAGAAGCCAATATATTAGGCCGCAAGATCGTGGAGCTGGAAGTGGAAAACCGCGGGCTGAAGGCAGAGCTGGACGACATGCGCGGGGATGAGCTGTCTGGGGGGACCATGGACCCCTCGTCCAGGGAGCAGAGCGAGGTGCTCTCCGAGCTCCGGCAGCAGCTGCAGCTGGTGGAGGACGAGGCCGAGCTTCTGCGCCGCAATCTGGCCGACGTGGAAGAGCAGAATACGAAGATGACCAGCGAGCTCAACAAGCTGAAATACAAGGCCGGCTCTCATGAGGGGTCGCGCTTCAGCAGCGCAGCCGTCGACGGCGCGAAACTGGAAGCCCTGCAGGAAGAGCTAAAAGCTGCTAGGCTGCAGATCAACGAGCTGAGCGGGAAAGTGATGCAGCTGCAGTACGAAAACCGCGTGCTGCTGTCCAACATGCAGCGCTACGACCTGGCCTCTCACCTGGGCATCCGCGGCAGCCCGAGGGACAGCGACGCAGAGAGCGACTGCGGCCGCCGGGAGAGCGACGAGGACTGCTCCCGCCTCCCGCCGCATCGCAAACGCGAGGGTCCTGTCGGAGGAGAAAGCGACTCGGACGAAGTCCTCAACATCCGCTGCCTGACTCCCACTCGCTCCCTCTACACCCCGGAGGGACGTTTTTTATCCAGAGGCTTCAAAGACCGCCAGCAGATGATTGACATCCGCATGGAGGCGGAGAGGCTGAGCAGGACCATCGACAGACTCATAGCTGATACCAGCGCCATCATCGCGGAGGCTCGTGTTTACGCCACCAACGGAGAGCTGTTCGGAAGGATGGATGAGGAGGAGGAGGGCGGCCGGATACGAGAGCACGAGCTGCTTTACCGCATCAACGCTCAGATGAAAGCCTTCAGGAAGGAGCTGCAAAACTTCATTGATCGCTTGGAAGTCCCAAAACCAGAAGACCGAGAAACTGAAGAGCCTCTGTCCGTAAGTGCAAATAAGCAAAAGACTTATTTGGCTTGAAATAAACATTTCATAATCTTTCCTTGGTAACACTTTAGAAGAGGTAACACTTATTAACTATGAACTATGTCTTTTCCCTCAATAAATTCTTAACTAGCGGGTTATTAATAGTTAGTGCGTTAGTTAGTTGTTAAGTGTAGGTATTGGGTAGGATTAGGGATGTAGAATAAAGTCATGTAGAATAAGGCTTTAATATGTGCTTAATTACTAAGAAATGGATAATATTCTAGTACTAAGCATTAGGGCTGCACGATATTGGGAAGAAATTACATTGCGATATTTTTTTTCCTGCAATATATATTGCGATGTGTACAGATTTATTTATGGTCGCAAAAAGAAACGCAACATCGGTCATATGGAAGTATTTGTATTGAGCTGCACGATCATCAGCGCGATATGTATTGCGCATACGCATTCACTACACAGAGCCATTATTCACTGAAGAGCTGAGCAAATTCGGGTTCATTATCAGCGTGATTTTGTGCAGCTCCTAGTGAATGCGGCTCAGTGTAAGACCACGCATCTGATGGAATTTACTGCTGATTAATACAGAACCGGTTTTACTGACAAGATGCGCAATTCATACCGCGCGTTGATGATCGTGCAGCCCTATCCAAAATACTTCCATATGACCGATGTTGCGTTTCTTTTTGCGACCAAATCTTCCATTTCGGCGCTTTTCTCCTGCCCCGCGCTCCTTTCGCATGCTCACGCATGCCTGCATGCATGAAGTAGGTGAAGCAACTTGGGCTTTGTAGTTTTTAAAGAACCCTTAAATAGGAGTTAATTACTTTTATATTAGACAAATATAGATCCGTGAATAGAAAGTTTAGAAATATAGAAAGTACATTTTTAAATCAGACACATATTTTGCATTGCATCGTGACTGCGGCGATGTAACCATCGCGCATGCGTACATCGTGATGACGATGCTGAAATGATGTATCGTGCAGCCCTACTAAGCATGCTAATAAGCAATAGGGTTGGGCGATGTCAAATATGACAAATATAACAGAATTGCTTGAGTTGCGCGCGGATGACATATCAAGTAGGGCTGAACGATATTCTGTTTTCACATTGACATCGCGATGTGCGCGTGAGTGATAGTCACATCGCCGGAACATACGATGTGAAGGGTAGGAGCCCGTGGTGTATTAAGAGAACGGTAGCACACAGTAAGCACGAGTTTGTTGTATGGCGTTGTATTAATAATGAAATTTAGGTGGAAAGAACGTTGCAGGAACGTTATGCTAACCTTAAGATGACGTTCCGGCAACGTTAAGCAAACTGGACATTTCACCGTTTCTAGAACATTCCAAATCACGTTCCCACAACCAAAACAGAACGTTTGGGAAACGTTCTCAGAACATAACTTTGTTAGCTGGGTTTACTGACAAGATGCGCAATACATATCGCGCGATGATTATCCTGCAGCCCTTATTCTGGATACAAAAAGGATGATGCTGAGGAACCTAAATAAATTTGTACACATCGCAATATATATCGCAGGAAAAAATATATCGCAATGTAATTTTTTCCCAATATCATGCAGCCCTACTACAAAGTATCGCACCAACACATAAGAACATTGCTATTAATTTAGAATTGATA
>JAUCMU010000030.1:2941488-2963161 GCA_032275025.1 Enteromius treurensis
GCCGCAGGATGTCTATTCGCGTCTTTGCATTGACTTAACATGTAAATCACTCGCGCTTGACGCTTCATTCGCGTCCGTTGTGAACGCACCATAAGAGTTTAGCTCAAACCCTGATCAAACTTTTCATTTCAGTAACTTGTAACTCTGAACACCTTGATTAGTCTGCTCACGTGTCTTTGATTGTGCCTGGAGCTAAACTCCACTAGGTAATGGCTCTCCATTGGAGGACTGAACCATGACTTAGATTTTTGGTATGTAGTTACATATGCATTTTGGCAGACAAGCGTACAGTATTTAAAGCAACTTATGCCATATTCATAGATATTATCATTACTTGCATTATCTGGATTAGTGGAATACACAATATTGGCATTGGGAGGCCGAAACCTGCTCCTGGAGGGCCACTGTACTGAGTTTTGCCCCAATCTTAATTAATCACACCTGAGCCAACTAATCACGGCATTCAGACTAATTAGAAACATCCAGGCAAGTGTGCTGGAGCTGCTTGGAGCTAACTCTACAGGTCGTTTGGCCCTCCAGGAGTGGGATTAACAACCCTGCTCTTGTTGAGCGACAAGAGTTTTGGAAGATTTACCAAGAATTGTTTTGTCTTTTTCTAGTTGTACAATGAAGTGAGGGCCCACCGTACGGGAAGTTCTCTGAGACCAATTACTGATGGACAAAATGCACTAAGGCTCAGCTCGTGTTCTGCCAGCACTTTGTCGAGTGCAGTAACCTATCCCTCAGACGTCCAGAGCAACGAATACTCTGAGGCTCTAACCCAGCAAAGCAATGCCAGCATCGATTCCCAACCGAGTCACAACACCAGTGAATCCAGCGACCAATGCAACAGCGATCAAAGCGAAGTATTCAATCAGCAAGATTCTGCTGAACAACAGGCCGTAGACACTGCAGAGCTGGAAGAAATCCTGGAAAGCTGTTTGAAAAAGAAAATAGGGAAGAAGTCCTGCTTCACTGAACAAGATGACCTCCTTAACCCTTTCAAACGATTTCAGAGCATGGAAATAAGCTGTGGAAGTGACAAAAAGAAGAACAATACCGCCCTTAATGCGGTGAGACTTTGCTGATCATAACACTCTAACGGTGGTACAAATACTAGGTCATTTCTCAAGCTTTACTATTACACACTTGCTATACATTTTTGCCAAACCTACTGAAATATCCCTTAATAGATACACAAAACCTGTGAAAGGGCTTTGACGGTGGCCATGGCAACCGCATCATTGGACCACATACAAAGCTTTGTATACAAGTGCAATAATAGTAACTCCGTATTTATAGCATATGCCTTTTAGCTGTAAATTGCTTTATTTAGACCGTTCATTCACAACCTACCTCAAAAGCCATACATGGCATTTCCTTTACACCGTTTCTACACTGGAACGACAAAATACAATAGAACACAATGGTAATCAGTAAGGGTGCGTGTTGTTGTGTTCTCTGACGGAAGAAAAATATACATATGTTAAAAGATGTTCGAGCCATGTCCACATTTATTTATTTTTTGTTTCAAAATGATATACATAGATAGATAAACAGTTGGTTCATCCACTGTCACAGCCCTCTCTACTCTACATTTACTTATTTATCCTCCATTATATTCCATGTTAGGATGCTGCTATGTGGGGCTAAAGATGGGCTGTATTGTATGGTTTGAGGTCTAAAGTTCTCTTATTCATCAACATCTTGCAGGCACTTAAGGAAATTGCTTGTGTGAGTGAAGAACTCTGTAGCTACCAGGATGAAACGAGGAAGTGGCCTGATATTAAGAGGTAAACCTGGCTGCAAACAGGTGCTGCATGCATGACAAATAAATCAGACCAGGGCTTCATAACAACATCACTTTGTTTGGTTTTCCTTCTTAGAAGTCGCAGTGAGTCAACATTTTTCCCAAAAGAGGTGGAGTTGGTGGAGAGGGTAAAGAACAGTTTGGAAATGGAGGACACGGTTTTGTACCTGAAAAACATGAGTGAAGACCTTAAATCTCTCGATGAGCAATACTGGACGAATTGGGAAGGTTGTAACATGGTATCACAGCAAAGTGAGGCTAAGCCACAATGCAACATAAGACAGCAAGCTCCACCCATACCAGCCCGCAGTACATCTTGGTACCTAAGCAGTTCTTCCGTTTCAGAAATAGAGCCCACTGGTACAGAGCAAGGGTGTCACCCAGATAGAAAGTACACCAGCCCCGCTATTGTACGAAAATTTGAAGCGATGCTTCAAGAAAATGAGGGGAAAATTCTGACAGACTCTGGGAAAGTAGCCTGCCCCGTGCCTGTTGATCCCAAGTGCAATATCAGCTGCTGCCAGAGCCGCTGGTCCTGCGATGGAAGTCGATTAGGTGGCAACGAGTTATCCAGATATGCATCTACCAAGAGATGTCTCTCAAACCTGGACATTGCAGCTGCTGCCTCAAATCGCAGTCTAAACCAAATAGATGAACAAAACAAGGGTGCATATCCTCCCGTGAACATGCCTACAGATTCTGCTGCATCGCTAGACTTTATTTCGCCTTATCAAAATGCTACAGCTACTTCCAGGAATGAGAGACTTGAGGAGAAAACTGCAGAGTTCAACCGCACGCTCTTCCAGGCAGGGATGGGTGTTCGGTGTGATGAGGGCATTTCCATGAATGTCTCCACTGATTCTTCTCACAGTCTGCCAGAGGACACGTGTATAGACAGTCCTTCGAGGCACATTGAAGACAATCCCAAGGATTTGCGCTCGGATCTTGTGGCACAATGCCCAAAAGAGAAGGGAAGAAAGAAGGAAACAAAGGACCTTGTCATGAATTCTTCATCTCTGCAGCAGGAACTTAGTCTGAAGTCTTCACAGACTTCAGTTGACCAGCTTGTCCCATGTGTTGGAGAAAAACGCTTTGAACTGAATGCAAGTGCACCAGAATTGCAATCCCAGTCGGAAAAGTCCAGCAAAGTTCTGGACATTGGTGCAGTCAAAAAACCCAAACAGACGAAAAAGGAAACGTGTTGCACCAGGTCTCGGATTTTAGATGAAAATCCATGGAAGCCCTCTACCCTAGCGGCCTATCCTCGTCCCATGGAGTCTAGGTCCAACTACGGAGCTGTTGAGAGGATTCTCAAAAATTATGAGGACTTGGAGAGATCTCAGCGGTCACAGCCCAGTCCAGGGAAGAAGGAAGACCTTGAGGACCTCTTGGAAATGTTGGATATGCAGCATGAGCCTAGCATGAGACTAACACACACACCGCACCACCAGGTCATAGCCCACAAAGAGACACATGTAACAGTGCAGGTCAGTACTGCACACACTCCCGAACACAGACCCACGCCATTCAAGCCACAAAAGCACACACTTTCACCCGAACTGCAAACATTCAAGTACATGCTAAATGACTCGGCCGGAGAAGTGTATGAGGTGCGAGTGTAGATGACTGCGGTGGGAGTATTAAAGGGACAGTTCACACAAACATGAAAACTCATCATACACACATCCTCAAACCTGTCTGAATAATATAAAAGAATATATTTTGAAGAATGCCGGCAAGAATTTACTTCTGTAGTATTTTCTTCCATACGTTGGAAGCCAGTGGCTGGTGAGTAAATGATGACAGATTTCATTTTTTGGGGTGAACTATCACTTTAAATCCCAAAGTAGCTGTACTTCATTTTTGCACGTTTATAAATCTCCACCTGATGTCGTGCACTGTATACTTTACCTCACATACGCTACATGTAAAAAGTGGTCTTAAGTAGAATTTTGTTTCCGATGCATTTCCTACAAACGAGTGCCTGTGTTGTATTGTGAATACACACATGGTTAAAGAGTGCTGGAGCACCTGCTGTGACATACAGGTAAAAAAAAAATTGTTGCTGTATATTAAAAATATTAGGAACTCTAATTTTAGACATAAACGAATAGGTTAATAGGTTGTCTCTGAGTGCTGCACAGTGACTGATGAATGTGTGAGGTCAGAGATTTAGTAACATAAGACATTATAACAATGAAAGGCTTCTCTCAAGTCTGGAAATATTTCGAATTTATTGTTAAAATACCGTGTTGCCACAAAGCCATCTGAGCAACACAATTACAATTCCTTTAGTTGAGTTTCAGTCAGAAAATACTGGCAGATTGCTTTACGCTTCGGAGCCCAGAATCTTCTTATTGTTGGATTTAGCCTTGAAGTGAAAATAATAAGTGGCACCAAAGTTTAATTATCGTCTTTCATGTCTAGCTCTTTGGAAAACCTCAATTAACTGTTTTTTATAGGAGGCCAAGGTATGTGGTGCAATTACAGAAACATGTAGCGTGGCCAGGAGTCCTCTGCGCGGAAATTACACAACAAAATGATTGTCAGATGAGTCAGTCCTTTTATTTTCACTTAGTTCTAAAATGGAGAACATATGCAGGAGACAGAGGTTCATCCATTGCCTTTAAATGCAATGGCATTGAAAGAAAACTACAATATATTTTTGATTGTTATGCTGAAATTTATGACAAAAAGTTTTGTCAGCTTACGTTGCAATTTAAACAATATATCCTTTTTTTTGGTATCATAGATTGATTACATAAACAAGAATAGTTCAAAATAGGCTTCTCTTTTAATAATAAGTTCGGATGTAAACATTGTGACGATTCTTGTGGATTTCATTCACACTCTGCGATAGACCTTTACATGAAAGCACGCCGAGATAATGTACGTTATTGTGCTGTGGACAGAAATAGATTTAAATCCAGTGAGGCTTCATGAAAATATTTGTCTCAACAGCAATGCAAAGAGTCCTCGGTAGCTATCAAGAAGAGCTTTTCACGACCTGCGTGTCCGGCAAAGAGACGCTTGCCCTCTCGCTGGGCTAGCCGCTCGTCTGCATCAACTCCCTCACCTCCACCCACAATCTTCACCCAGAGACAAACACTCACCTACTCCACCTTTCACACACAGAGGCCGTTAGATCACGTCCAATGCCTTTAAAGCTGTACATGTTGCCTGATGACCTGTGTAAATACCAACAATGACTGTCCAGTTTAGTGGTTTACATTTCTATAACCATGAACTCAGACTGCCTCTTCATTCTTTTTTCTCTGGTTTACTTGTACATTTCATTTCTACCAATGTGACTTACAACGTGACTTGTTGTGTTCTGTTTTCATAAACCATTATTAATCTGCCGTCATATTTTATAGCTGCGAATGTAGACCTGTTTTCTGTCTGTGCTTCAAATCTGGCCTCATTTGTGTGAATGTCTGATTGAGAATATCTTTTACCGACCCAACGAACGGATAATACGCTCAGTTTACGTGCTTATCTGATCCGAGACATATCACTTAGACAATGCCTTTGCAGTCCTTTTTCTTGATAATATCACAAATGAAGCCGGATTCAGCATTTATAAAATAAAATATTGACACTCATGTCTGGATGCGTTTTATTCATAATCTATTTTGGTCTTTTAAACCTGGTATTTTGTATGTGGGGTTTTTGGTGTGTGTGTGTGTGTTTTGCATTTAATTCAATTGCTTCATTATTTTAAGCAAATGCCTTGCTTTGAAGCAGTATTTATGATCTCAAGAATTAATAAAGAAACTATGGGAAAAGACAGCAGTAACCTCTGGCTGTAAAATGGTAAAGGTTTATTTTTATTTCTATGTGATACCATAAAATACTCTGCAAGGCAAAACTACAACATCTACAGTTTTTGAAAATAAAGGATTAAAGTCGCATGCAGTACAAACCTGCTTTTCCCAATATGGGCTCAACGTGCCCCTATTGAACTGCACTATGAATACAATGTCCGAAGTAGAGTTCATTTTACATGCTGAACTTGCTTTGTACCTCACATTCCTTGATCTGAAACTCTATTTCAGTCAGCTAGACGTTTAGACTCCAACCTTGCTTCAGCTGCATACAGAATTAAGTCAGAAAATGTTTTTGCAGCTGCAGCATCCTGTCAGAAAACCTTAGCCAACATGCCAGGACAAAGATCACCTTCCCCAGGCTCGAATCAGCTCATCCTTGTCCACACATATCCTGCTTCATCTTTCCCAACAGGAAGCCAGAGGCCCAACATAGGCGTCTGCGACCTGTCACCGAGCAATCTGACATCTGACAACACTTGACTGTCACTGAAAGGCTCAACGTGTTCCTGCACTCTTTTGGATTTACTTTGACTAGACATTATTTTATTGCACCATTGTTTCTGGTTACATAACATGAAACCCTGGCGGTATAAATAGCGTTTATGTGAGAGAGGGTCCACCCACGTATACTAATACAAGTAAATAGGTATAAATAAAGTCAATGTCAATATCCTTTTTTTTAAGGAAATGCCAGCTTTTTTTTTAAAGGTGTGTATGGATACAAATGGAGTGATTAATAACGACAGCTTATTCTTGCTATGTTTGCGTCCTCAGACGAAGAACTATTCGCGCGCGTCTGTTTGGCGCCAGATAAAAATACGCGCGCAGTCTGTCCCGCGCAGACGGTGTAAACTAACACCTTACAGGTCTATAACCTATAAATATTATCTAATGAATAATTAAATCTGTCATTTCCGTAATGTCAACCAGTCTGTGATGCACAGCTCTATGCAGAATGAAAGAAAACTGATCATAAGCGACGTTGTGGATGCATTTGTAGGATGTTAATTCGGGTCATCAGGGAGCAGGTTAGATGAGGTAATGTCTCAGCCCTTTACAGGGTCACTATCCAATCACAGCAGCGTAAATCTGATTGGTCCGATGTGAGGAAGCTATGAGAAGAAAACAAACATTAAGGTAACATGGTGCAATGTTGACATTTCCATCTAAAACTTTTACAAATGATTATATCTAAAAGTCAAGGTTTTAGTTTACAAAGTTTTTTTCATATCAACAGCTGCCTTTGTTGTCTTGGGACAGGTCCTTTTTTTATTAAAACAATGGAATAAGAAGAATAACCAATCAAATAAAATCAGTAATTCTATTGCACTACATAAGAGAACAAAAGTATTTAGAGACATTTAATGAGGTTCAGAGGTGGCATGAATGCAGTTTATGTTGTTTATGGTGAGATGAATGTTTTCAATATAACATTTTGAATATAGACATATTCAATGATTTAACTCTGAACTGAAATGATACTTTGAAAATGACAGAGGGAATGTGCTTTATTTTGAGGTAAGAAACTAGCTTATCTGCCATTTAAAATACAGTATGTATGTGAATGTATTCATAACTATTAAATGGCATAATGAAACACAATTCTTAATAAATATTACAAAATAGCCTATATAATAAAAACAGTGGTCCCCTGAAGTTGTGTCACTGTTAGCGTTTAACAAAAAACTGTCATTCTGATATAAAAATCACACTGATGACATCACTTGACTTCCTCCTTCCTGTTTTGTACAGATATGAAAAAAGGCCCATTTTAAGTCCACTGTTTCTTTTTAGTTTTCAGAAATGTTCTCCTCAATCTCAGGATTTCGTATGAAGCTTTTAGTTGGTGTCACTGGTATGGCATATTTAATGTTAGGGAATGTTAGTTTTTCTGTACCTCTGCTGTCATTTATATGTATTCATAAAGCCAAAAGGTAAAGTAATAATGTGGTGTAAGTTTAAATGTTAGTAAAAGAAATACACTTTAAGACATTTTGCCACGCCAAATGTGGATGTTTCTGCAGAATGATACACATGGATAGTGTAAAGTAGCACCGCTAGTTTTAATTCAGCTGCGTTCACTCAGACATACTTTATTTGCATCGCAGTAAAATGTGCTTCATTCCATTCCATTTCATTTTTAAAATATGTAGTCAAACACAGTTGGGGTATGTTCCATTGAACCGTGAGTGGACTTCACAGGGTATCCCGCCATTCCAAAGGGAATGATCATTTCCAGTCGGAAGGGCACTTGGAACAGGATAGGGATTAGGGAATGAGGGAACATCGATACATCACTTCACTGCAAGTGTAGAGAGAAAATAACCCAACTGTCTTTGCACGCCGCGTCACCAAGTCAAGTCAAGTCAAGTAGGCTTTTATTGTTATACAGTTTAGTACACGATGAAACGAAACAACGTGGTGCCAAATATTCCATAAGTTACAACATAAATGAACAAAAACGGACTAGCTAGCTAACTAAGAAGAGGCAAACCAGATTAACATTATAAGTTAGTCCTATAATGTTACAGAAAAAAAGACAAAGACAACAAAGTGCACGTGCAAATATGCAGGCAAAAGTGACAACATAACAGCACGATATGTTACAGTGCTCTGTGGTATTAATGGGAAAGATAGCAGCAGAAAAGAGTTTTTTTTGTGCAAATAACAAATATTGTGCAATAGAGCAGTTCCAGGTTGGTATGTACAGTTTTTAGAAGGTTATTGATCTGTGTGTTTGTGCATGTGTGTTTATCGGTTCAGTCCCTATGTTATTAAGCTGAGTGGTTGTGTGTGTGTGAGTGAGTGTGTGTTTACTAGTCCAGTCTCTTTGTGTTGAGGAGACGGAGGCCGTGTGGGTAAAAGCTGTTGCACAGTCTGGATGTGAGTGCCCGAATGCTTCAGTACCTTTTTTCAGATGGCAGGAGTGTGAAGAGTGAGTGTGAGCGGTGTGTCCGGTCGGCCACAATGCTGGTGGCTTTGCAGATGCAGCGTGTGGCCATGAAGATGTCTTCGATAGAGGGGAGAGAGACACCGATGATTCTCTCAGCTGTCCTCATTATCCGCTGTAGGGACTTGCGGTCACAATTCCCAAACCAGACAGTGATGCAGCTGCTCAGGATGCTCTCGATAGTTCCTCCATAGAAGGTGGAAGCTGGGCCTTTCTCAGCCTTCTCAGGAAGAAAAGCCGTTGCTGGGCTTTCTTGGTGTTGAGGGACCAGGTGAGGTAATTTAGTGCTCTTGACTATCTTCACAGAAGAGCCGTCGATGCTGAGCGGGGAGTGATCGCTCTGTGTCCTCCTCAAGTCAATAACCATCTCGGTTTTTGACCTCCTTCTGGTTTGACGCTCGATATTGACTCCCGGTTTTGACCCTTTTCTGTTTCTGACCCACGGCTTCGGACTCTCCTCGGATTGCTTGATAGCTCTTCCACTGAAAAAAACGGATCCCTTGATGGAAATGGAAGCGATTGGCGTTTTATACACAGCAGATTAGCCTACGAACATTGACTGTCCAAAAGAGCTCTTCATAATGGTTTAGAACATTTCAAAATACATTATTAGCGTATTTGCTTAAATGTTAAATAGCAGTTTATACATTTGTATTATTTGACACTATCATAAATATGTTTATGGGCTATGCATTCTTAGATATTGAAATGTAAACCAGTTAAAAACAAAAACCCCTTCTCATGGATGTGTGCCCCGGGACACAGAGCAAATTCCCGAGCCCGGCACTACCGACGAGCCATCGCGATTGGACGCGACAGAGCTGAGGTGTGCCATGGAGCCTGAACCTGTGACGGCAGACCAGGTGCGAGAGCCAGAGTGTGAGCTCCCACGGTGGAGAGCGCCAAGTACAGCGAGAGCGCGGAGTGGAGCTCTGCCCACTGAACCACGACTGAGGGTGAGCTGGTTAATCTGGGGATATTGGAGGGTCTGGGAGACTCCGATACCTGCGCCCTCCAGTGCCTGCGCCTCAAACAAAATGCAAAAACCCGGCCTCCCACCCTTTATGTCCACACAACCTCTGTCATCGGCCAGCCCGTTACTCACCCTCAGCCCACCATCTGCGTGCTGGTCTTGCCACGGGTCTGCCAACTTCCATCGGCGTCGTGGTTGGAGGATCCCTCAGCTCCGCCTCCAGCTTCAGAATCCCGGACTCCGCCTCGTCCCTCCAACCCATTGGCTCCACCATGGCACCTAGCTCCCTCCTCCCTCCCAGTAGCCATTTAGTTTTTGTTTGGTGCTAGATGCTAATGGGACCTGCTCCAGGAGAATACAATTATCTAAATATTTAAAATCATTTCCTGAGAAACTGGAAGATGGTGTTGATATATCATGGTTGTAGAAAATATTAATATTAGGATTTAAAATATTCTAAAACTATAAAACTTAGCAGAGTCTGACAGTCATGAGGGGTCCTTTAGAGCAACAGCTGCCCCTGATATCACCTGATTGGATTACATTTTAATGAATGTATGACGGTGTTGACAAAAAGTGGAGACAGCTTTGAAACCTTCTGAAACGTGCCTCCGTCACTGAAAAACTACCTTGCTTTGAAAAAAAAGGTTGCTTTTCATAAAACTTTTTCATCATAAAAACATTTCTATTACTTTAAAAGCATGTGACAATAAGAGTCATAGATTTGGTGTAATAACAAGAAAATTAAATTGAAGGGGATAATTGTGTTAAATACATTCTATTATTAATCGCTCATAACATTTAAAATTGAAAATATTGAAATGTTTTATAATTGTATTATTATTATTATTATTATTAGCTGTTACTCCTACTGGGCCTGTTTTGTCCCGTGTCTGCAGAATGACCGAACTGCTGCTGTATGTTCTCTGGCTGTGCCGGGAGTGCATTGACGAACAGCGCTAACTTGTGGACATTTGAAGAATCTCCTACAAAAATAATTTGAATAATATAATCGCTATCTCTGGTTTGTTTCGTCTGTTTTTACCTTTAGGGGTTTTCTTCAACACTCTCAGTGCAAATAGCAGTAGTTTTAATCAGGAATGTGAGGCTACAGTGAGGCGGGATCTATGTGTCAAATACTTTGTTTCTTTCAGGACCGTTTTTAAAGTTACGCCGCATTCTCAAAGCAGGTCAAGTACTGCTCATATATACCATTATAAACACATTAAAAACAGAACAATATAAAAGAGCATTCAAGAAAGGGACAGGGTAGTATGTGTTTAATCATTTGTTTAAGTGTTATTTTGCAGTTTCCTACAGTTTGATTAACTTTACAGCAGAAGAGAGTGCGTGTTTAAACACTGTGTGCGTGCATGTGTCTCTCTCCTCTCTCTCTCTGTGTCTTGTGTCTCTCTCTCTCTCTCTGTGTCTTGTGTCTCTCTCTCTCTCTCTGACTTGTGGTTGTGTGTGTGACTTCTCTCTGTCCTGTGTGTGTGTCTCTGTCCAGACTGACGCGGCAGCAACATCATGAGTGTGTGTGGAGCTGCTCGGTGCTGGTGGATCCAGAGCCGCGGAGCCGTGAGGAGAATCCTCCAGCAGAACCGAAGCAGAACCGTCTGCAGCCAGAGAAGCGGATCTGCTGGGGATATCAGGGAGAAGCTGCAGGCGTTCCCAGGAGGATCCGTGGAGCTCCAGAAGCAGCAGGAGTCCGGCATTGCGGTGCTCACCATCAACAACCCAGAGTACAGGAACGCCTTCTCAGGTGTTTACTTCACATATATGACCCAGCAGCACAAAACCAGTCATAAGTAGTGCGGGTATATTTGGCACAGTAGCACACTGTATGGATCAAAATGATTGATTTTTCTTTTAAAATCCATAGGAGATTAAATACAGATCGTGTTCAATGAATTATAGACAGCTTTAAAGGCGATTTTCTTTGTACCCTTAGATTTTAGAATATATTTCAGCCAAATATATGTCTTATCCTAACAAACTGTACATTGCACAATTTCTAATTGTTATTCAAATTGACCCTTTTGTGGTCCAGGGTCACATATCGTCCTATATTTGGACCGGATATTTAACATTCTTTGGTGAACATAAAAGTTTTGGAATAAAATGACACGCCAAGCTTCATACAAGTAACGTTGGTCAAATATTACTTAATAATTAATAACAATTTATACAAATATTTAACAGATTAACAATTTGATTGGGAATGGTGCGGAATAAAAATACTTTGTCAGCTAATACTATTTAACCTTCATTTTTTCACGCATGATATATTTTATACTATATTAAAATGTTGGGGGAAAAAAGAAATGATGCCACATTTTTACACTCTAGAATTTAAATTTGTGAAATTTTTTTTTTTTTAATTCTTCTTTTTAGATTATCCTAGTTTTTAAAAATATACTAATTCACATTTTTCTGAACTTTAATTTTTTGAGCTTGATACTCTGAATTTAAAGTTAAAGAATAAAATAAAATATGGACATCAGACTTCATGTCTTCTTAAAAAACATTTTTTTAACTTATAAATTGAATTTTTTTTTGTTTATATAATATATGTGTGTACTGTGTATATTTACTATCTATATATAAATACACATTCATACCGTGCATATTTAAAACATATATACATGTATTTAAATGTATATATTAATATTTATATAATTTATATTTTATATATATATATATATATATATATGCACAAATATAATTAATATAATTAATTTTACATACATATATATAAGCCCTATTTTACAGTCGTGTTTGTTGCACATGTGTGTTTCCAGGCAGCATGATGCTTGAACTGGAGCAGCGGGTGTGTGACCTGGAGACCTGGACAGAAGGGAAAGCTGTGATTGTGCAGGGAGCTGCTGGAACCTTCTCCTCTGGATCAGACCTCAATGCAGTCAGAGCCATAGCAAACCCAAACGTGAGAACGCCTGTTATCACATCATTATTATCATTGTACCCCGAGAACATATTGCAACTTTTAGAACTAACAGACACCAGCGCAAAATAAAACCACTGAACAACTATGTACTGTTTGCAGTTGATTTAATACGTTTGTTGTATTTTGTCAGGATGGCATGAAGATGTGTGAGTTCATGCAGAACACTCTCACAAGACTCCTCAGGTTGGTCTTTCTGAAGAAAGGAGATAATCTTTGCCACACCATGATATTCAGCTCATGTCCCTCCTTTAGAAAGCAAATGATTCAAAGGCTAATATGCTGCATGGTTAATAATGTGAGCGGTGCCTAATTATCTTTCAGGAAATAAATGAGTCATTTTCTATGATCAAATAATGAATCAAAATAGACACGTTCAAACCTGTGGCTGTAATTACTTACTTTATTCATTAAACAAGTGAAGCTTACCTTTTAAGTGTAGCATGATACTTTTCTACTATTATGTGGTGTGTAATGATGTTATAAGTTATTCATAGAACCATAGATGTCAATGAAGAACCTTTATTGGTGTTACAAATTCATTCATGCACACCAATGTACTTAAACACAGTCATCTGTCCAGATCCACAGATTTCTGCAGTGTTGTGTGGTGACGTATCAGAGCTAAACTCCTGTTTTTCCAGGTAGGCTGCCGCTCATCTCAGCGGCTGTGGTGGAGGGAAGAGCACTGGGAGGAGGAGCAGAGCTCACCACTGCTTGCGACTTCAGGTTCAAAAACACACCAGCTTTGACTTACTCAGTGGTGTACCCAGTCATATTATAATTTTTTTATTACTCCTTGCAGTCATCCAAGGACATCCATGAACATCCAAGTGTACTCT
This sequence comes from Enteromius treurensis, assembly GCA_032275025.1. NCBI lineage: Eukaryota > Metazoa > Chordata > Actinopteri > Cypriniformes > Cyprinidae > Enteromius > Enteromius treurensis. The sequence continues at coordinate 2,954,856 of JAUCMU010000030.1, forward strand.
TTCTGTATTAAAAATGTAGTTACCACTTGAAGTACACTTGACATTACATCTATAATAACATGTATGCTTTTATCCAGAGGCACAATTGAGGAATACAACAAGCAAGTCAAATAGACACAAAAAGTGTTTGCGACACAAGATTTCAGGCATTGTTCAGAGTAAATAGTAGCTAGATAGGGAGAGGTTGAGGAAAGGTTTTTTTAAGAAGAGGTCATGTGATGTCGAAAGAGATGAGTTTTCAGGTGTTGCTTGAATATTGCCAGAGATTCAGCATTCTGGATTTAAGTGGGAAGTTCATTCCAACAGCCAGAAAGGGGAGTCCAGCTGGCCTGAAAGTCTTGAAAGTCAGCTGGCCATTAAAGAATACACCAATTGTTGATGAAGCTAACTGGATGTTGAAGTTGTTCTGTAGAGTTGATGTGGCAGGGAAGACAAGAAGCTCAGTCTTGGCTGCAGGTGGTGATCTTTCATCCATGCTGAGACGTCCGCCAAGCAGCCTGAGATCCGTGCAGTTACTGTCGGATCATATGGATGAAAAGAGAGATGTGAGAGCTGTGTGTCATCAGCGTAGCAGTGGTAGGAGAAGCCATGTGCCTGTATGATGGGGCCCAGTGATTTATTAATGTATGTGGAGAAGAGGAGGGGTCCAAGAACCGAGCCCTGAGGAACCCCAGTGACCAGACGATGTGTTTTGGATACCTCCCCTCCCCAGGCCACCCTGAAAGATCTACCAGTGAGACAGGATTCAAACCAGCGAAGTGATATCCAGAGATGAGAGGGTGGACAGGAGGATCTGATGATTGACAGTGCCAAATCAGCAGATGGTGAACCCACTAATGCATGAAAGATGGGTTCAAGTGTACTACAAGTGCTAGGTGTCTCAACAAAGCACAGATCAGTACACTTAGATGTTCTTAAGATTATCTAAAGAAGTACTACAGAATATTTTTTTAGTATATAAAGTACAAAAGTAGTGAATGAAAATAGAGCACTTAAAGTGATATACAGTTGTGCTCATAAGTTTTGGGAGAATTTATGATTTCTTGGCCATTTTTCGGAGAATATGAATTATTAAACAACTTTTCTTTCACACTTGATTGATAATCAATAGCTTCAGCCAAACACTAACCATGAGTGAAAGAAAGGTTTGTGTGTTATCAGTTATATTCTCTGATAGATCCAAAGAAATCATAAATTCTGCCAGGGTATGTGTACTAGACTTATGAACACAACTGTACACACTTATATTAGAAAAGTGCTTATTTTCCACCTAGGCACATATAATGTTAGAAAATATTTGTTGTACCACAAACAGTATTTTTTGCAATGAGGAGAGAGGTTTGTATTCTTAAAGTTACAGTGCGTTTCAACAATGTCACATTTGATTTCCGTCTCCAGGTTGATGACGTCTGATGGTGTTATCCAGTTTGTCCATAAGCACATGGGTTTGGTACCTGGATGGGGAGGAGCTGCCAGACTAGTTGGTATTGTCGGCAGCCAGAATGCCCTGACACTACTGAGCAGCGCTAAAAAAGTGGATCCAGACTTTGGGAAACAGATAGGACTGGTTGATGAGGTGCTCAGCTGCTCTTCTGGTGAGGGAAAGGCACTGTCTGACGCCGAGCGCTGGCTGGCTCAGTTCATTAAGGGCCCGGCTCCAGTGATCCAGGCCATGAAGAAGGTTGTCATCTCAGGAAGAGAGCTTCCCCTGGACGAAGCCCTGAAAACTGAGAGAAGTGTGTTTGGGACAGTATGGGGCGGCCCGGCCAATCTCGAAGCTCTGGCTGTAAAACCAAAGCATAAGTGACTGAAAGGACAGTTCCTGGGTTGTTTTGCAGAGTTCATGTCAACTTACACATGCACATGTTACTAATCTAATCTGAATGATTGCAGGTATTTCTCCACATTCATGCAGTCCTTTATGAATGGCGTCCATAATTGCCATAATGTACAATTTTGTCTTAATCTACATAAACCTGAGGATAAAGTAAAGCAATATTGGCTGATTAAAACCCATCAATCCAAGGTCAATCAAACACAAACACAAGTCTTCATATTTTTTGTGGAGATATTCCATAAAGAACCAAGCTTCATGTAATGGGCCTCATCCTATTGAGTAATCAGAAACTTGGGCCAGTCAATTTCTTTAAAAAACGAATAAAACAAATCTTTTAAAAATGTGAACGGATTGAGCAAAAAAACCTTCAATAGTGTTTAAAAGTGTCCCAGGATACACCTCATCAAGTATTTTTATGAATGTGCTGCTCAGATGCCCAACCTAAAAGTCCCCAGAATATTTCCAAAACACATATTTTAAGATTTACTGTGGCTTGGCCACTAAAGTTTTCTTTTATCAGACTTTTCCCTTTATGCTAATGTTTTCATAACGTTCACTTAATGTTTTTCATTTCTTCATCCAATTTGTCCACGTTGCAGCGATCTAAAGTTTTTGAGTAAATGTAACTATTTACTGTACTTAAGTATCCTTTTTTGGCTATTTTGGAGTTTTGTGGAGTATCAAATATATTGGCAACTTTTACTCTCTACTTGACCACATTTCTGAATAACTATGTACTCTATTATACTCCACTACAGTTTATTTCTGCTGTAAAATAAGTAATATTTGGGCACTGAAGGTATGATGTTGTGAGTACCTGTGTGTCAATTAGCTAAATAATTGTTATAGTATGGTGAACACTTGCTTAAGCAGATGAGCATGAACAAATGCATGTTGTAAAACAGAAAGCATATGACATCACAGATAAATGACTCAGGGGGCACCTAATTTACTAATATCCAATATTTAGATGTTGTTGACTCAAACTTGCACCATAGTTCCCAACACACCTGCATGTGTCTCTTTAATTTAACCGTTTGTCGTGTTAAACCCCAGTCAGATCCGGACAGTGGCTGTGAAGGGGCTGGTTCCTGTCCACTGCAGCGGAATCGGACCGGTTACCGGTATCGTTCAGTCATCTTCACGATAGCGCGTTTGGCGCAGCGGGTCGCTGTTTGACATGGGTTAATCATTGATCGCTGGGTTGTGTGTGTGCTGTGGGATGGTGTGAGTATGTGGACGTCGCACAGCACTGCAGTTTCTGTATTTCAGCTGTTCTTTCTGCGCTAGACTGACTGTATAACCAGCGCGCGCGGATCTCGGTGAAGCGCGAGCGTGTCAATGCTGCTCTGACGGGACCGCGCGAGCTGCAGCAGCACTTACGGTAATTCACCAGAGACGTTACTACAAATCTTTACAAGATTCAGTTTATGCGATGTTTAATTTTTAGTGCATATCCTATTTTGAGGATGGGCGAAGACAGCGGCGCGGTCATGGACAGATGTTCTGTCTGGTCAGTTTTGCAGTGTTTTTTTTTTCAGGTGATGGATGTCTCCAGTGCTACTGTATTGTCTTTATTATCAAATCTATTCTTAAAGTTATGGGCTTAGTGACTTGAATTATAACTGGCTTCAATGTAGTGACGTAAATATGAAAATTCGAATGCATAGCTAACATTTCTTATTTGCCTGTGGACAAATAGTGCGGATGGTTTCCTTCAGCTCTTTATTAGTCCGAGGCTTCATTCTTATTCTCAAATTGTTTTGTTGTATTTCAGATCTGATCATACACCAATGTTGCCTTCATGCATCAGCACATCTGCATTATAAACGAGTGTTTCTTCAACAATGGGCGCTTCTGATCCTGTAGACCTTTAAAACACACTTTATATACTCTCGCTATTAGTGATATATAGTATTAGTCCACCAATTCATAAACGCACCTCAGAGGAATTCAGAAGTCTTTACGCCACCATGAACATTTCGATGTCGTTTCTTACATTCATTCTGGATTGGAAATGATGGCTATAGAAATTACATTTGAATTTCTATTTATATTCTTGCTAGTCTAAACAATATTGAAAACCACACTTTTGGATAACTAATAATAGTTGCAGTGGCAAACAATAGAAAATATTCTCTCTTAAATTAAAATTAACCAGTAACGAACAAGTAACAACACAAGCCGTTAGAAAGATATACACTTTTGTTTATCAATAAATACACAATAAATATTTTCATATTTTTATTCCGTTGTTTGTTTAGCTTGTAGCATCGTTTAATATTTAATCATTCTTTAATAATTCTTTAATTTTTTTATTTATATTCATATTTACAGTGTACGGTCAGCATTAGAGTTTTACTTTGCATTGCAATACAATAGAAATAATAATAATAAAAAAAAGAGAATACCAATCATTCAAAATTATACTTTGCTATATTCTATGCCGTGTGTGTGTGGTATAAGAAACTGCTCCTCGAGTCTGAATTCATCTTCTGTTGACTGTGATGTGGTGACTGACTTCTGTCAGTCTCTATCTGCTGAGTTCAGATGATGGGATGACACGTGATGACTCCGTTAACATCCATCCAGTGCGTAAACATTAGGTAAAGCTCTGTATCAGATATACATCTGTGCACCCTGGACTGCTACGTAGGCCTACCTTAACTATAATTAGTAGGCGCTATCTTTACACCAGCTGTCGTTTGCATGTTGACTGAGGTCAAGTAAGTCAGTTCTTGAAGGTAAGAAACTATCCATGAGAAGATGATGTTTTCATAGCCGAGTTTCTGACTACACACTAATTCATGGAAACCAGAATCAATGCTTTTATTCTTATACTTGTCTCCTACGGTTGTTTGTTCTTATGGCAACGTACTGTGTTAAGGCTTGTTTATATTAAAGTAACTTCTTGTGAGTTCATTGCAGTGAATATTCATTTCAGGAGTTTTGGGATGACTGGTTTCGTGGTAATAGATAGCTAGAGTTAATTTACATCTCATTTCCCCAGCTTTTTCAGTCCGTCATCGTCTTCAAACAAAGACAGGTCATTATATGTATGTATAGATATATATATTATCTGTTTGCTTGTGGATTTGTCTCGAACTGGAGCAATATCTAGAGCTGGTGTTAGAGGTTACGTCCAGCGTTTTCTGCACTGTCCAGTTAAACATTGAGGTTGATTTCTCGTTGAACTGGTGCTTTACAGTACAGTATGTACATGACAGGGATAACGTTTATATCTCACACAGGTTTTACATAGTTCTACACTGTAATGCAGTTGATATGAAAAGGTGTTAGATATTGCTGGCAGACCTGACCAGTGCTGTGGTTAATCATTTACTCATGGTTAACCTAACTTTAACACACGGGTCAGTTGCCTAACCCATCCGAGCAATGCCAGAAGTTCATTATCTTTTAAAGGTCAGAAACATGATTGTGACAGTTTTTTTGTTTTTGTTTAAATCAATATTTTTATTCTTTCATTGTTTCTCCGGTTGGATTTTGCTCCGTGGTATTCAGTGTTTTGTGTCTTGATTGACCTTCAGTAGCTGTAGCTGAATGTCATGTGGTTCCTTGGCTTTGTCAGAAAAAAGGTCAAATTAGTGGATATATTTACAGACTTATTGACCGTGGAACAATCTTCAGGCTCCAGATCTTCAGATTTGGCAGATCTTTAAAATGCCATTTTTTATTGAAAACAACTAAAATGCTTAATTGCTTTGATTATGCCGAACTCCTCAATACTACTTTTCCTAACAATTAATTTTTTGTTTGGTGAACAATCGGTTTACACAGAACCAGGGGATAAACACTAATGTCCTTTATTTCCTAAGATTGCATTTGTATATTCATATATTCAGATTTCCATTCATATATATATAGAGAGAGAGAGAGTAGGAAAAAACAAATGCCATGGAAGAAAATAATGACCCAAAAAACAGCCTGGTTACAAACTTTCTTCAAAATATCTTCCTTTGTGTTCGGCAGAACAGAGAAATCCCTACAGGTTTGGAACTACTCGAGGGTGAGTAAATGATGACAGAATTAGCATATTTGGGTGAAATATTTTTTTAAAGAACATTTCAAGAGCCACAAAATTCAGATTGCAAGAGGACATATTTTGCCTGTAAGCACACAGATGTTGAGAAACAGGAGCTTGTGTCTACTTGACCACTTTCTGTCACATTCATTAGACAAAATCTAGTTTGAGCAATAATGTACAGGAGCCTGTGCTGTGAATATACAGCTGAAGAGATCACACAGGCATTAAAACAGCGATTTTGTTTATGATGTGCATGCTGTGTTTCATGCATAATTAAATCAGGTGTATTGATTCTCTGGCCGTGTATCGACTGTGTTGTGTTTCTGTGAATCTGGCAGGCGATGGAGAAGCTGCGGGATCTTCCTTCGGCCGAGCAGAGCTCCAGTGAGCGCAGCGGCTCGCCGAGTCCCGGAGACACGCTGCCCTGGAACCTCCCCAAACACCAGCGGGTCAAGCGCTCGAAATCCGCCTCCGGAGACGTGCTAGACCCGGCCGAGAGGGCCATCATCCGCATCGCAGGTCTGTGCTCGTATCTGCTGACCTAATCACGACGCCAGACCAAACGTCATTGATTTTGCTAAAGAGCAGATGTACACGGGCAGATGTGCTGATGCCCAGTGTCTCTCTAACAGAGGCACAAACCTCTCAAGTATGAATCATTAAGGCAAATTTGAGCTGCAGTCATGTGGGACGTCTTTGGCTTTATTGTTGGAGGAGTGTAGTGGGAACGGATTCATTGCATTAGAGAGCATTACAGCTTTAGATAAGAGGAATCATAGCCTCAGAGTGTAATGTTTATGTGAAAAATGAGCCATGCATGAATTGAAACCTTTTGGCAGCGCATCGGAAATTTTTTTTTTATTAAAAATATGTGTTACCGTTTTATTACATTTTAAATAATTTTTATAATTTATTTTAAATGTTAAAATACTTAAAAATGTTATAATATTTATTTACTGATATGTTTTATTTTATATCTATGTTTATTTTTTAAATATTAAAGTACCTAAAATTTAAATATTATATATTTTTTTGTATAATATTTAAAATGCTTCAATACAATATTGTACAATATTTAGAGTTACTGATTAACTTTACTTTAATTATATATTTTTATGTTTTTATATTATGTTAGAACATTTAGGAAATTTACTGTTAATCATTTAGTATACATTTTTATTTGAATGACTCTTTTAAGCATTTAGTTGAAATAAAAAATAGTTTGTAATTTGACTAGATTTAGTTTATTATACTTTCTAAATATTTTTTTATTGTACAGAATTATATTTTATATTTTAAAATACTTTAAATACATTTTTATAAAAGTAGGATTACTTATGTAATGAGCCTCCTAACACTGAGCATGAAAGTTCGTTGTAAGCTCTCTTTAGGGACTCTTTTCACACAAACCACAGTCACAGTCACGACAGCAGCACTGCGACAGGAGCTCTTTTCAGATTAGCTTCAGAAAATGCAAAGTTCTTGATTTATGTTCCGAATAACTCGGTGTTATGGCTTGTTTGTGCTCCTCTCGCGTCACACATGAGGTGCTGAGCGTCTGCAGTCAGAGCAAGACAAGAAGTTTGAGTGATGGACAGAAAATGTGTCTGATGTGATGTGAGTGTCCTCAGGAAAACTGACAGTTCAGCTTCTCACAGGTCTCTCTCTCACCTCTGACAGGGCCTGAGTCGGCACACACACACACATTGGTTTTTGTGTTTTATGGGGTGTAATGGTGTTTCTACTGTACAGACTGTATGTGGTATTGTCCTACACATGTTTTTTAAGCCTTTTGTTTAAAGGGGACACCGAAAAGTGTTCTCATAAACCATGTTTACGTTGTAGTACCCATGTCATTATACACATCTGTGTCCTCGTAAACCACGAATGCCTGAACACACACACACACACACACACACACCTGCTGACAGGCTCTTGAATTCAGTGTCTTTTGCTTTTCTGTGAGTAATGTGATTCAAGAGATTGTCCTGTGTAAGATTGTCTATCTTATTGGTTAAATGACTGATGCTGTGCCCAGTCACGTGAAAACACATAGGAAACGGTTCAAAGGTTTTGGGGTCAGTTTGATTGGTTTTTAAAGAGATTAATACTTTTTTTCACCAAATATGCATTGCCTATTTTTTTAAAGGTTTTCTGACCCTGTGACTATTTTCTTCAATTCTCCAGCTGTGATCCTTGAAGAGTCTTTATCCTCTCAAACTCTACTCTTCTCCGTGTATTAGGAGGATAGAGACACACGTCCTCTTTCAGGCAGCTTCCTAACATTGTGTGTTGATTGGAGATTCTTAATTATTTCCCTGATGGTGGAAATAGGCATTATTACTTCTCTACACTGTTAAAAAAATCTGTAGAAATTACAGTATTACTGGCAGCTGTTTGCCAGTAACTTACTGTAGATTTAAA
>JAUCMU010000030.1:2984646-3005493 GCA_032275025.1 Enteromius treurensis
ATAAGGCAAAAACAGACTGTTTCATTCTAGGGTCAAATTCTAGGGTTGTAAATGGACCTGTAAAACCCTTTCTGGGCTTTTTTTCCCCTTACCTAAGCTACATACCTTCTATGTACATATCAGAGAACAATTTAAAATATTCTCCAAATGCATTCTATGGCACCTTTAAAATATTATTTTTGTTGTAGAATCAGTGCCTAACAAAGTTACCCCTGTAATTATAGAATTATTAATTATTAATAATTAAATAAGGTTATTCAGGTCCTCTAGTGAAAATTTTAATGTGGCAAAATTGCTACCGCAGAAAAACAACACTGCAGATTTTGTAAGTAAATAATGCCAGTGATACTCTGACAGAATAAAGGCTTAATTGAAATGCAAAGTTTTTTCTTATTTAAATAAATAGTCATTAATAGTATTACTATTATTATTACTATTATTATAAGTTCAAGCATGCAGTACTGTTAGCAGGTGTCAGATTGAGACTTGGAGCCTTTTTTCAACAGGTATGTGAAGGTAAACCCAGCGTAACTGTGCTGTGTAAGTGTCTTTGTGTCAGTAATCTGCAGGTGGAGCAGCAGTGAATGGTCTGGCAGTGCTGCTATTATTTACAGCGCTTGTGCTTCCTGTAATCAGTTGGGTTGCCGTATCTTTATGGTGGTGTTTATGACTGAGTGAGAGTGCATGTAATACCGTAGATCAGATTTCCTCATGCTTACTGTGCATAAACCACTCCAGAACCATCACGGAGAGTTCATGCATGTACCATATCTGTCTCAGCCAATCAACACGGTAGATGATTGTGATCTGTAAGCAATAACTTAAAAAAAAAAAAAAAAAATTCGAGAGGGGGTTTTCCTGAATAATGAATTATTAATGAGCACATTTTACTGAGACCACCTACAGCAGAATTCAGTTGTGTCTGCTGGGATTGTGAATATATAGTGAGGTGGTTTCAGGATAAACAGGAAGAGCGGCACTCTCGCTGAACGCAATGGAGTCCATCGCTTGGTTTACTTTGTGGATGGTAATTTTGAGTCGGTTGGTCCGCGGTGGTCCACAGGCCTCTTACAGCTAATTGTTAAACAACCATTACACCTCAGCCGTAGACCAAAGCGACCCTTTCCCGCTATGTCTGTTTTGGAGCGTCGCAAAAACGTGACATCGCGCGTCCTGTTCCGTGCTGCAGCGCGTTTAGCGCTCACACTACATGTGAACCGCGCCCGAGTCCAACTGAACCGTGCTCTGGCACACCTCTTCCAAGCGGGCCAGGGCCAGCTAAACGTACCGCGCCCGGGCACGATTCGGAGCACTCACACTAGTCAAACGAACCGCGCTTTGGTGGTCAAACGCACTCGGGCACGGTCCAAACTGCCTAGTGTGAGTGCACCCTTACGTCACCTCCACAGTATGCAGCAAGATAGATACATGGGACCAGCTTGCGCTGCTTCTTTCGGACCCCTGGAGGAAATGACATGAAACTTACCCTTAATGATAGGTGGAGGTGACGTGTTTCCTGGATCAACCCAATCCTTACCCTTACACCTACACCTACCCCTACCCAAAATGTATGCCTAAAGTCAGTGGGAAATTATAGGTGGAGGTGATGTGTTTCCACCTACTGTGGAGCTCCACAGTGGCTGCAGCCAGATACTCTTGACTTTTTTGAGACTTGTGGCAGGCATCAAATTTGAAATGATCTCCTTTAGTGGATAAAAGTATAACATTTCTCTGTTTAAACATTTGTTATGTGCTGTTGTGAATGAAGTATTGGCTCAAGTGATAGTTTAGTTTACGTTTTATTCAAATTTTAAAAATGTTTCTGGAGTTTGGGTTGTACTGTATAAAAAAAATCAAAATGCAACCGAAATGGTATAAAGCAAGGAGAACAGAGATTTCCAGGAGAGGACGTGGTGACTTTTTCCTGCAATCAAATATTTGACATGAAATAACTTTATACTGTATGTCAGAAATATTTTGTTATTGGCCAGCAACTGCGTTTTATTGGGTTTGAAGTGAAGTATGCTGGGAATGTGCTTGTTCCTGCGGGATGCTTATTTCTGTAAAGTCCAGGGGAGATGAGCTCTTCTGCCTAGGAAAAATACCTCCACGTCATCTGCCTTTCTTCTCTAGTCAGCTGGAAACAATACTTCAACAGAAGACTGCACCATTTAAAAGTAATATTTTTTTATTTTATTTATTTTTAAGAAGGCACTTCTGCTCACCAAAGCTGCATTTATTTGATAAGAACACAGTAAATACAGTAATACTTTGAAATATTATTACAATTTAAAATAACTGTTTTCTTTGTGAGTATGCTGTATAATAAAATTTATTTCTGTGATCAAATCTGAATTTTCAGCATCATTTCTCCAGTCTCACATGATTTGCTGCTCAAGAAATATTTCTGATTATTAGCAATGTTGAAAACAGTTGTGCTGCCCAATATTTATGTGGAAACTGAAACACTTTATTTGTCAAGATTCACAGATGATTAGAAATTACAAAGCCATTACTGTCACTTTAGATCAATATAATGCATCTTTGCTGAATAAAAGTAATAATGAGTAGAAGAGCCTGTTGCTCATAGCTTTGATCACTATTGTATGCGTGCAGCAGTGCAGGAATTGGCCGTCCGTCATGAATATGGATGAGGGATTGGCTCAGGCAGGATGGGCGGCACACAGACAGACTCCAGCACAGGGAGACCGTTTGTGAGTAAGAAAGAGGAACAATAAGAACACAGGCTGACCGCTTGACCACAAGCCAAAACACTGAAGAAAAGACACAGAGAGACAGAGGACTGTTTTCTGACAGCAGGTGCTGGAGGACAGACCTGAGAGACAGAGCTTCCTGAAGATATTCACCAATCAGTCATGACTTCCAGATCCATTCAGCATGAGATCACCATTCTGAAAGGTACAGCTCTAGTCAGATTAGATTGAGTGAACTTTGCTGTGTTTAGGATTCCCTTCTAGGAGAATAATGAAAGTCAGGTGATGGATTATTTCATTGTTACACTACATGCAACGTCAGATGCATTATTGAATACGTTACTAAATATTGACATGATATTAATGCTGTGTGAGAGATAAGCGAGAGTAATGCTGTGATTGTTTTGAGGGGACAGGGAGGAGTGTCCGGCCGTTGCATTATTTCAGAGCGACCGGAAGTTCAGACAGATTGTCTTTCTATATGTGTGTGTGTGTGTGCGTGGGGGAGGCTAAACTTAGCTGTATTTTGGGGACACATTTGTCCCCAGAGATCAATGCAATATGGGAGAATGCAAAAGTTTTGAGTTAGTTGCGCTTATTTTAATTTTTAGTGTTTTGAAATATAAACTTGTTACGCAATAAATGACAAAATATTAGACAAAATTAAAAGTTTATTTGGTCAAAAAGTAAACCTAATAAAATCTACAGTTTTGTGAAGTCGAGGAAAGTGCAAAGTGAAAATGCAGTAGTTTTGCATTAGAACGCAACGTTTCTGTGACCACCTTTTTTTACAAATCGCAAAAGCAGCATATATTACAAAATAATTGGGGAAAAAAATCACTACAATTAGGTTTCATAGGTCAAAAAGTTATCCTTCAGTAAAGTTATGTTCAAGTCACTCAACTTTCTTAAACTAAATAGCGGGAGGCTCATCTTGTGTGTGTTTGTTACCGTTTTATTTATATATCCCCATCATGATCAGGGTCAAGCGAATGAGGAGACAGACAGCAGCTTGTGTCGGGAGCATCCATGATGAACAAAGATTTATCATTCATGCAGATGCTTAAAGGAGCTGAGATATTCCTTACAAATTAGTTTTTTTTTTTGTGGTCAGTAGTAGCCATATACTGGTTTATTTCACTCTGCTCAGTGTGATGAGCTGGTTTGATCGAAAGCATCACAAATGCTGGAGCTCACCTCTTCTTGGAGCGTGTGAGGAATTTTTTTTATGCTGCTTTCCTCATCCCACAGGTTTACGTGAGATATTTATCCTCCACTTGGTTTATTCCTGTCCTTTTCGCTCACATGAGGGCATCTCAGAGCACGTCGGCCAGAATCTGTGTAAAAGCTCAGAGTTACAGAGGAAAGTTCAGCTTTTTCTCAGCAGACATTCATTATCGAGCGACTGTGAATCTCGACCCTCGCTGTGAATGCCTTCTTGTAAATGAAGTCACGTCACAGTGCTAAAATTAACCATGACAGCACATTCCTCATGCTAAGTAGTCAACCATGGGCCTTTTCTCACTGCCTCCTCAACCTTCTGTGAAATGTTTCTTGAGCATCAAATCAGCAATGATTTCTGAAGGATCGTGGGACACTGAAGACTTGTGCGTTGTGCAAAAATGCTTTTACAAGAGGAAGTTGCAGTGATTGCAAGAAATTCTTATGGATTTTTAGCTGAAGATGTAATGTTTTCATAGGTTTGTTGCTATTTCGTGCCCCTCACACATCTCGTCATTAGCACTGAGTCACACTGCCAGACATAGCGTTTCTCTCAGAGCGGGAGGGAATCCCAGGGCTTTCCTGTAAGTTTGCATTGGGAAATCTACATTCGTGGACTTCCTGTTGGCTCCTCCCTGAGCTGCTCATGTCATTGGCCGTGCCCAGCCTGGTTTCCACAGACGTCATGCTCTCTGATGAAGCCCACAGATGACTGCATGGGTGAATGTGTTACACCAGAAGCTGAATAAGGCTGAACCTATTTTTTTAGCAATGCAGTATATTCCATCTGAATTTTTTATTCTTTATTTTATTTTTTTAATTCTAACCATAATCCTCTTTGTATAATCCTGGAAAATGCTGTCTGTTTACGGTTCAGAGGCAGCTGAAAGGCTTGACTTATTAATTCTGGGTTCTGCTCTTTGCTCATTGTTGCTCAGTTCCACATATTAGCTTTTTTGGGGAAATTACCCGAGCTTAAAAAAATTCCATGAGAGACATCTCTCTGGAAACACAGGAAACTGACACGGATTGGTTGCTGATGTGTTACAACATTCGTGTTACGTTCTGCCTGAAAGAAAACAAATTATGTTTTTATTTTGGTTTTTTTTGTCAAACAAACTTGGTTTTTAAGAATTGACTGAGCTGTGAAGTGTAGAAAAAGTTGGCATTACATGATTAAGTAAAGCCAGTTTAGTATAAAAATGATTTGTTATCCATAATGAATAGTTGTTTTAGCTTTAGTGTATTTATTATATTTTGTTAAAAAAGTTATATTTCAAGTATCTATTAGATTGATTGGTGTTCTCGAAGAAAGATCTAATACTGTACATCAATGTTTAATGTAAAATTCAGCTTAACTCAAATCAATAATAATGGTTTTTATATTGTTTTTAATATTTTAAAACAATATTTAATGTAATAATAACGTTTTTAATATTGTTCTTGGTTACAAAAAAATACACAAAAAAATCTTCTGACAAGTGACCATCCATTTTACCCAACTGTTGAGTAAAAACAGTTTTGGGGACAAATGCTGATCCTTCTCATCTTGCACTTGCATATTTTTTATTCAGTCTAAAGATCGTATATGATGTAGCTGCAAAAAATCAAATATTTCAATGCATTCAAATCAGCTCAAATCTGTTCTTAAAATATATGTACATTTGATAGGAACTCTGATGGAAATGAATGACTTCTGGTGCTTTAGTGTCTGTGAAGTCAAAGACTGACAGAAGTCCATAACATGCTTGTTTCGTTCGAATGACTCTCAAAAGCTGTTGTGTCAGAATAATAGTAGCTTTCATCATTAAGAGGCTCACAGGTCTTTTCTAGAAAGCAGTCACTCTGGTGGTCTTAGAGCTGAAGCACAGGATGTAATTGAGTCGGTGTTCTTGGTAAACAAGTAGTGATGTTATGCAGGCTTTGTTGGACTGACGCTGTGTCTGTGGTTAGTATTCAGCTGGTCGTGCCAGCTTCAAACTGACATCAGTCTGGTCTGTCTTCATTTGTTCTCTTGTCCAGTGGCCTAGTTTAGTCTGAGTTTCCTCAGCTGTTGTTCCAACAGTTATTGCCCCTCCACAATAAAGCACTTTATTCACATATAAACTCCAGATTGGGATGGATTTTAAATTGTCCATGAAATTCATACAAACGAGAATTCAATGATTTTAATTACAAATGAGCAGGGTTATTACTGGTAAGTAAAACTATTCAAAAAAAATATTTGTTCATTGAAATAATGCTAAAATAATATATAAATATTAGACAAAAAAAAAAGTAAATATTGCCTTGGCAGATTAATGAAATTGTTTGAAATCACTAAAATTACTAACTGGTGATAAATAAAAACTAAATCTGAAATGTATTTAAATCTGAATGCAGTATTTAATATTTAATTTTATCTCAGCTTTATTCTGCAATACACTATATATATAGAGTATTTATTTTTCTTTGCTTTTTTATCTAAGGCATGTTTTTAAAAATTATTTAAATGTCCTAATTGAACTATGGTCTGTTTAACCGAGCCTAATTTTTAATTACTTGTATTTGTCCTAACCAGCTACAAACACAACAGTAAACAGCCAGATGTTTTGTTGGTTGATCAGGTTTTTTCCACATTGCTCTGGGTATCTCCTTACACACTTTTTGAACTTGAGGTTTGTGTGGATGCAGTTTAATCAGTCAGTGATAAAGAGTCAGAATCTGTTCAGTTTTGGGAAAACATCGCCCTCTTCTGCTCAAACAGCTCACATTCACAACAGAGTAAAACACTAAATACCATGGTAAAACTCAGGTCTGTTCACATGCATGCGTGTGAGTTCGAGAGGACTCCTTCATGTGTGTGTACGAGCGCGCGTGTGTGTGTCGCTCTGGGCTCGAGGAGGACAAAGGCAGGAAGACAGCATGGGGTGCATGTGAAGATTTACAGATGTGTTTACTGTTCTTTCGAGATGAAAGGCCCACTGTTATGTTTGCTGTCTTTCATATCTTAGGGAGTTTATTGGCTGTTTTGTGCTTCTGTTATAGTGGATCTTTTCGCAGGTGTAGCCTAAACTACTGTTTTTCTTTTGTATTTGAAGCAACAAACAAACAAAAATAAAAAATCAATGTTATATAGTATATGCCAGTCTTGAATATAATCCATTGTTAATGTGACCTCACTGTATACAGACTGAGATTGTAATCCACAGTAAATGACACATTCCTGAGTAATGTAATGCTTAGATCATAACTCTACAGAAAAGACAACATCATAATTACAGCAGCAGCATCACTCGTTGTTATAAAGGAGTGAGTCTGAGCTGTTTTAGCAGGAGTAGGTTCTGGTTTCACCCCGTTCTCATTGTTTGCGGAGGTGTAACGGATGGGACGGATCTCTAGCCCGTTAAAGTGTCTGGCGCTGCTCCAGTGGCGCAGGCTGAGAGTGAATGAACCAGAGACAGGCCTGAACTACGAGGTTTCCAGCAAGACTTGATTTTTTTCCTGGTTTTGGATGTATGAGTTTGCCAGCAGCTAATTTGCGGCGAGCGTTGTCCATCCAGACATGACTGTGTGATTGATTTGTTGAGATCTGTTTCTGACCGTAAGCACTCTGGACTGGACTGGACTGACTAGATGAATCACCAGCATGGATATTTATAACTAGTTTCATTTCAGTGGCATGAGTTTACCGATGATAGAAAGGGAGAAGAGTTTAATCAGCATTTATCCCCATCAGTAAACAAAAAGGATCAGAAAATGTACACTACCATTACAATTCTCTATTTGTATTTTTTGTAATCATTTTTATTTACATTTAACATTTACATTACATTTAAAGTCACTTTTTTGTCTAATTGTTTTAAAGGTCCCATATTGTCAAGTCTAACATTTCCTGTTGTTTTAATGATAAGTGGGGTCTAAGGGCTGTGTAATACCGTATAAGTTTCAAAACGGTCAGTCCACAGTAAACTGCACGCAGTCTGCATAAAGTAGCTGTGATTTTTCATGAGCCTTTGTCACTTTCCTAAAAATATGATGTCAGACCTACATCCCCCGAGCACCACCCACCGTCCATGACATTACTGAGCAACAACGTTACCTTTAAGAGACCAAACCAGATCGTCCGACCTGAAACACTCTCCCTTCAAGGATGGATTATAAGGTGTATAATAAAGACAAACTCATCTAATCAAGATGTATACATTTCTGTTTCGGCAGGCATGTTATTATTTCAGTTACAACTAGTCACTAGTCCAACTAATCACAACAATGCATATACATTTACACATAATTCTATATAACGTAAATCGTCAGTTTGTTGTTATACACACATGCACACATGCACACAGACATAATTTCATAAACGACACAGTCGTGAGATGCAATAAAACATTAGACCAGCCCATAACAACAAAAGAAAATACTTTATTGAACCTTTTCTGATAATAAGTGTGCAAACTCAAGTATTTGTGACGGTCCAGTCCGCTCGTTTTATTACAGTTTACCACATCTGTCGTGGGGTTTTTATCTAGCACTGGCATCGGGTATGGATTTAAAGCTATTGGAATGAAAGAAATGGTGATGAAGTCAGTTATTTAATGGAAAGCATCAATAATTAACACTGGAAATGAATTAGTCTTGTCACTGGCTCTGTAAAGACAAATAATAAATCATATTGCAGCATTATCATATTAAAATGTTTCCCTCTGTTGTTTCCCCATGTGGTGGTGATTAGGATTTGATAAAGTATTGTTTATCAGTTTACTGAGTCTCTATCTTAATGCTAATGAATGACAGGGATTATAATATAATATGGTTTTATTTCTTTACAGTCCCTTTGAATGTCAGATCACTTGCTCTGCATTCTGTAAACACTCATTATTTTGTGATTATGTACTGCGATGCAGAAATGGCACACATCTGACCTTTGACTGAATGTAATAGCTCAGTGCAGTCATTGTGTGTGTGTGTGTGTGTGTGTGATGGGACACACACCGCTTTAGACCAGAGTTACATTTCAACAAACAATGCGGATCTGGAGTGCAGGTTTATTGCTGTTTTACTGATACACCCTCTTTTCTACAAAGAGGCTCTAAGCCAGTGGTAGTATGGGAATATCTGGTGGGAGGAGAAACGCTTTCACCTGGAGCTCTGGAGAACAACACGCGATAGAGACAGAGGAAGAGGAAAACAGCGTTTAACTAGAGCGAACAAACACGAGAAATCTTAGCACTGGAGGATGGATCTGTACTGCTCCAGTAAAGGTAGGAGACAGCTGTTGGGTCTCAGGGGGGAAGCGTAGACAACAGGTATCAAGAGCTCACTAGATAGTGAAGCACAGATACTGTAGCACACTCACAGGTGTCATACGAGCCTGACTTCAGTTTCAGAGTTAGACTAGTACAACAACTTAATCCAGCGTTATTCATCAACACCACGACACCAAGAGGCAAATTCGTATCTGTACCGTGTGAGGTTTAGGAAAATGAGATAAATAACTATAACCAAACCAGCTTTTATTACAAATGAGTGGCATTTAAATGTGTAATTAGATTAGAAGCCCGAACAGAGCATGATGGGATGCGCAGGGCTGTGATCGGATGGATGCTGAGGCTACTTTTTTATAGATGAAGTCAATTTCAGCTCAATCTCAACAATATCATGTGTTAAAGTCAGTTGACACAAACTTGCTCTTGTGTAATGTTTAGAGCATTTTGTCTTTAAATAATTTATTTTTGACCTATCAATTTGTTTTTTATTCAGGCCATGTTTGTACCCATAATAGATGCAGTTTAGACGTACCTCCTAAAATAAAAAATAAAAAAATATAATCCATATGGATCCATAACTCAGTAGTGTTTTATATACACAATAAATATTAATCATCTAAACTGATTTATGCCGATTGATGCATATATATAAATGCTTTTTGGAAATGTGATTGTTCAAATTAAATGAATCAGTTGCAAATAGTTATTAATAATGTAGTGATTTATGGATGACTGACAAATATGCATCACATTAAGCTAATAAGTTTGTTTGGACATTTTATGTGCAATTCAAACTGTAATAAGGCTAAAATATTTGTGTGCATGCATTGCCGGTCAGATGCTTGTGAAACAAAAGATAGGTTTGTTACAGTTGTTATTTCTTTAAAAAGTCGCATTTTAATTAGTGATAATTAGTTATCGTCATGCTCATCCTTCAACTGTGTTAATAACTGTGGTAATATTTAAGCATTCAGCAGACACTTTTATCCGAAGTGACATGCGTTGCACAGGAGCACATGTTATACGCCTGACCTTCCATGACCTTGGTGTTGCTCGATTGTTTAAGTGACATTTAATAACAGTTAAATAAGCGCTGGATGATGAATGCGTAGACTGAGCAGAGCTGTAAACATAAGATCATATTTATCACTACACTACACTCATAGTTGTGTTATATCAGACCGCTGCTGATCTTCGGTGATCCAAACGAAGATGTGCGCACAAACCCACACATACATACTGTATACTGCATCAACACACAGTCTCACAAGCAACATCTGCCTTTCATAAGAAGATGAGCAGCATGATTGCAGCTGAACTCTCTGTTCTGTGGTTGTGTGGCATTTCAGAAATGAATGGTCCGTCAAAAAAGCCTCCATCTGCTTCTGACTGAAGCTCTCTGTTCTTCTCCGACATCTCACTCTGAGCCCAGAGCTCTCTGGCATTCACTCGCTGTCGTGTCGAGCTCTGTAAGCTTAAGGAAATATTCAGAGGAAAGGTCTTGCGTTTAATGCCAGCTCACCATTCAGAGACCTGTCTGTTAGTCTGACCAAAACACGCCAAGAGTTGTCTTCTGTCCAGCTGTCACTGGGGACAGAAGGATTTTCCTTAAATGCCATTAAGGAAAGATTAAAACAAGCAGGATAACATACGATCGGTCGGATATTATCTCAAAATGAGCCTCAACTACATGGCTAACAAAAAGAAGTGAATAAATAGACATGAAATATTAATCTATGATTATCTTAAATGAGAATAAAGCATTAAATGGTACAAGAGACATAACTAGCACAGCTACATATGATTTTTTAAATGACAGTAAATTATAGTTTATCTGTACACTAAAAAAAAAAAAGATGAATTGAATGTACTCATTTTTTTAAGGTAAGTGGTTGCAAACAATTTAAATAAATTCAGCTGACTAACTCAGCTCAACTAAATTTGTTTAATAGCTAAAATAATTTTTTTTTCATTCAATTTTATCAACACTTTAAAGTTTGTTCAGCAATGATGCATTACATTGATCAAAAATTTCTGTTTCAAATACATGCTGTTACTTTGAGATTCCTGTTCGTCAAAGAATCCCAAAAATAAAATGCATCACTGTTTTCAACACTGATAATAATGAAAAATTTTTCTTGAGCAGCAAATCATTATAGGAATTCAGCTTCGATCACAGCAATTAATTACATTTTAACACACATTCACACTTGTATTTTACATTGTAATAGTATTTTACAGTAAAGCTGTTTTATCTTGTAGTTTTATTCAAATAAATGCAGAATTGGTGAGCAGAAGAGACATCGGAAACATTAAAGACACATTTCATACATGTTTGATAAAAAGTACTAAGAGAGTACGTGAGATGAAGTCTGTGTGCTCAGTGACACTCAACACTCAGCAGGTGGCAGTGTTTGAAAACACATGTGTAATACTTCTAAATCTCTCTGTCTGTGACAGTAATATGAATTTTCCCTGAGGTCTTTGTCAGACTCACTGTTGAGTTTATTGTAATTAGATGCTGTCTATGCACAGGCTGTGCACTAATGTCATTTTTCTTTGTGTGTTTGTCTTTTCCAGGTGAGTTGCAGAACTTTACCCTCCTTTAGCTGTTCTGATGAGCTGGAGAGTGTTATCACACACCACGACTCTCGTCAGTCCTAGATAACAACCCTCAGCACTGTTCGACACTCCACTGAGCTCAGAAAACACTCTTCTCTATAACGGTTGGGCTACAGTTGAATGTAATCTGTGTAGTTCTGGGTGTGAGCGAGCGTTGACTGTTGAGGGAGGGTGTGGTACTGTTGGGCTCTTTTGTAGAGATGGACATTGTTCTTCAGCTCACACAGTTTCAAGGCCTTTGGTCTAACAGCTGTATTTGAAAACCAGGTCATAAACATCTCTTCCTGCAGTGTGTAGATTATTCTTCTATCAGATTATCTGCCTTTCACTTTCTAGGGTGGAGTTTATTTTCATTGTTCTCTAAAGAAATCAAACCTTCTTTACACAATCTGTACTGTAACCTGAGAAAGCAGAACACACACACACACACCCATCCATACCCATAACGTCAGGTTTGGGTTATGCCATTACCAGCATGGAGAAGAAACGAGTTTCGAGTTGCATACTATTGCACTGCTCTGCAGAAATAGTTATTCTGAATTCAGCTTGTGCGTTTGTCAGAAGATATCACCATTTTTTCATTGCATGAAAACTGTGCTTTTATAAGCCAAAATGTGAGCAGGCCCTATTGTGTATGAGGGGCATGCAGGCACGTTTGGCTCTAGCGAGGGATGTTTAATACGTAACAATGGACTGAGGGAGAAATGATCACAGAGCTGCTGATATGAGAAATCCGCCTTTGTGTTTGATTGGATGAGGTCTGTTGTGTGGGAATCAAAGGCTTTGGCGCCCAGCTGGGCAGATCTGGCATTCAGATGGCTGTGTGAGGGCAACCTTTCACTGTAGGATGAGACCAAAGCACATCTGACACAGCGAGCTTTATGAGTTTATGAGTTACCGGGAGATCATAAAGTACTTCACGCTCTTTGACTGGGCAAGGTTTTGGATCGATTCACGAGTGGAATTTCTCTTAGACTGGCCTCAGCTGTCAGATAGATGCAATCTATCAGTCACTTTCTTATCTATTATGAGATATGTTTTTGAGCGCTTCAAAGGGATGATAACTGAAAACAGCTGTTGATCATGTGAAGCTACTCGGATATCAGAACGTGTTTCCTTTCATTAGTGTTGCACAATCAAATGCAGAGGACATTTCCTGTTTTATGAAATGAAATGAAAAACGGTTTATCAGGAGAAATAAGAATAAAAATAATTATGTCTATTAATATATATATACACTGCAAAACATGCTTTTTAAGCCTAGATTTTTTGGCTCGTTTCCAGCAAAAATATCTAAAAATTCTTTAATCAAGAAGGATTTTCTAAGCAGGTAAAAATTATTGTCTTGTTTTCAGAAAAAACATGTCAAAATTAACTAAGTTTATGCTTAGAATTTTTTTTTTTTTTTTAAATCTGCCATTGGGGTGAGTAAAATAATCTTATTGTCACCGTGTGGTGCAGTAGACACAAAGATAAGGATTCACAATAAACAGTCTTATGATAATCCACAGAGATAAGCCATGCAAACACACACCAACAATACTGGATGACAAACACTGAACAGAATACAGCTTATAAAGTCTACCTTATGAGGGTATAATGACGAGACACGCCTGAACATAATGATACAATCAACCACAAACAGAAACTAGGTCACACATGGCACAAGAGGAATGAAAACAAACAAAACTAAACGTCCAGTGGTGTGACACTTATTTCAAACAGGAAACAAAATTATTTCAAAATAAAAGTAGTGATAAGTAAAAAACATGCTTTTTTTCTTGCACATAGTTTTTGTTAGTAGTATTGCAATAAGATTCATATACACTTTACTGCACTTTTCAAAGGTTTGGGGTTTGTAATATATATTTTTTAAATGTTTTTTGAAGTCTTTGGTGCGCATCAAAAAAATGTGATAAAAATGCTAATATTTTGATTTGTTATTACAATTTAAAATAGCTTTTTTTCTCTGAGAATAGAACGCTGTATTTTCAGCATCATTACTGCAGTCTTCAGCGTCACATGATCCTTCAGAAATCATATTAATATACTGATTTACTGCTCAAGAAACATTTCTGATTATTATCAGGGTTGAAAACAGATTCATATTTCTGTGAAAACTGATACGTTTACATTTTTTAGGATTCACAGATGAAAAAACTTAAATAAACAGCATTTATGTGAAGTCTTTTGTAAGATTATGAATGCCTCTACTCTCACTTTCAAGCAGGTTAATGCATACTTGATGAATTAAAGTTTTTTTTTCATTTAACATGGACATTATACGTATAAACTGACACAGCATTCACATTGCTAAAAGAAAAAATACACTTATTTTGGCACGTCGTTTTGGCAGACGTTTGTTCACGTCTGGCTGACCAGTTAAACCTGTAAAACACTAGTTTAGCTAGTCTGAGACTAGTTTAAACCAGTTAAGAAGCTGGTCCAGATTCATAAAGGGATGTGCTGTGTTTCATTTCCCCTGGGCGAACTAAAACTATTGCAAATCTACAATAATAGTTCACAGGCCTGGTGAAACAGGGCCGTCCTGCGGTGCAGAAAAGCTAGTGTTCCTAACAGACAGCAGTGAAGATGCTGAAAATATCTGACAGTAAAATTATATCTTTCTCAGATGAATAAAACATGATTTCTTCTGGAAAGAACTGCACTGGTTCTCTAGTGAAACTGAGCCTTTAATGAGCACAGGAAGTTTCATAAATCACTTTAATGCATGCTGTACTGTATTTTACCGACAGATATGCGTACTACTGTTTTATTAAGTGTTTATGTATGTGCCTGTGTTTAAGTTGGTGTTGGTTTATGCCGTTCAGTTGAATGCAAATGCACAGGAGTCTCTGCCCATGTGAGTTTTGCTATGCTGTTGCTGGGCAACCCTGACCTAAGTCCAGCACAGACGAAGTGTTTACAGCAGACGGCCTGTCTGTGACTCATGTTGCCGTGGCAACCGGGGGCCGGCTGACCACACCCTGATGTGTCCTGCTGACTCACGCCCCAAACATGCTTTCTGCTGCGTTCACTTACACTACCTACACTGGAAATAGAGAAATACAAATATAATTTCTACATTAAATCATTTAGTTCAGGTCAGAATTCAACAGTAGTACTCAATGTCAGCTTGTAGAATTTAAAGTTTGAACTTATAAGTATGTTTTAATTGGAACGTTTTTTTGTTACAAAGATCGTGTAAGTAAATATCAAAGTCAGTGTACAAAGGTGATACTAAATTACTAAAAAAGGTTTCGAGATTTATTTGCACTCTTTTAAGGTTGCTTTTGTTGTTTAGTTTAGTACCTTAAATCTGGAGTTAATTTTTGACTCGAAATGACCCGTTCACACTCAAACACTATTCACTGACTGTGTATCATGTGCCAAGTATTCAGGTCTTTGTGTTCATTCAGTTAATAACTGTATTGAGTAAACCTATTATCTTAAAAAGAATAACGAGCTGCCTTGCTTACATACTTGACTGTAAGTGAACCGTATGCTTTACTGGTGCTTTTGCTGTTTGAGTAACGTTTTTGAACACATGAGTATTTCAGGTCAAACTTAAAACAATTAAGCAGAAATGACTCATCAAGTTCTAACTAGCCATGTTAAAGTTCCTTATAAAACCGTGGGATAAGACGCCTGATCCGAAGAGGGTGAAGGAAGCCCTCTATCGGGCACAGTTGAAGCTACTTTGCTAGCAAGAACTGTGAGGCGACAGAGGAACCAGATGTAACCGTTCAGAAGCACTGGAAAAAAGAGCTCTGATCCAATGGAATGGTGCTGCAAGCCGACACCCGCCCAGCCTCCCGGAATTACCTGATGTTACCCAAAACACAGGATCAATGTGAAGATTGTAGAATCTTGCAAAGGTATTGGGTGTCGCCCTAATGCGTAGCTCTGCAAATGTCTGCCAGGAGGGTGGAGTGGGCTCTCACCCCTAGGGGATATGTCTCACCTTGGGCCTAATACGCCAAGGTGATGGCATCGACCACCCAATGGGCCAACCTCTGTTTGGAGACAGCATCCCCTTTCAACTGTCCTCTGAAGCAAACAAAGAGTTGCTTGGAGCTTCTGAAATTCTGGGTGCGTGCCACGTAAAAGCCTCCTCCGAGGGCAGCACTTGCAAATTCACCACTTGATCCCGAAAGGGGGTAGTGGAAACTTTGGGCACATAACCAGGTCTGGGTCTCAGGATAAAGTGTGAGTAGGCCTGACCAAATTCAAAGCACAAATCGCTGACTGAGAATGCCTGCAGGTCTCCCATCCTCTTCATGGAAGCGAGCGCGAGCAGGAGCATGAGCAGGAGAGAAGTTTTTATAGAGAAAAACCTCAGCTCAACTGCATCAAGCAGCTCGAAAGGAGCCCTTCATAGTCCAGCCAGAATGACAAAGAGGTCCCAAGAAGGGATTAGGTGCGGTCTGGGTTGGGTTTAACCTTCTCACACCTCTAAGAAACCTGACGATCAGATGGTGTCTCATAACAGGCCGCGATAGCAGCAACATAGACTTTCAGAGTGGAAGGGGACAATCTCCGTTTCAACTTCTCCTGAAGGAAGTGATGATATCCACCACGGCCTGGAGAAAGCCATAGAGGTCTAACCAGCGCCATCCTTCCGAAGCTCCACGGGACTTTGCATTGGGAGATTAGGAGTCTGTGGGGACTTGCCCAGCGGATTATTCCTGATTGTCTACTAACCAATGAGCCTTTACGGCCCCCAGAACCGGAAGGAGTAGCTGACGAAGCTAGCCTTCTAATGAAAGAAAGCTGTGACCTGAGTTAAGCCATGGACATACACTTGCAATGAGGGCATGAACCATCCGCGAAAGCTGTCTCAGCATCACTGAGGCCCAGACAATTAAGACAGCGATCATGGCCGTCGTCAGAGGTGAGGAAAATCTTGCATCCAGAAGCTCACGGTCGAAAAGACATCCCGGAGGACATGCTTCACGACCGTGTACAGTATCTGTAAGAAATTTGCTCTTTTAGGCCGGGACTGCCGAGGGGAGGACTGCACACACAAAATTGTGCACCCAGTGCAGTCTCTCCGCTGGAATGCAGGAACGCTCCTGCCGAGGATCTCGAACAGCGGGTAATACTTTTCTTCTCCAACTTCGTGAGAGATTGGCTCGAACCAGAAAGCTAATGGTGGCTTGCACCTGTACAGGGGAGTGGCTAAGCATGCAAAAACCTCTGGCCAATTTTCATTGGCTTTTTTTGGTCTCCGAGGTGGGATCCCCATGACATCAGTCTAATTCTGACTGAAAGGGAATGTACTTTATTGCAGTTTTGAGTTGACATAACATAATTAAGTAAGAATTATTCATCGAACTCTAACTAGCCATGCGAGACTTACTTATTTCCGTTGCTAATTTGACATAATTTAGTTAAGTAGTTTTGACTTAATTCCACACTTAAATTTTAACCTAAAAATGTGTGCAAAAACATTTATAATTTAGTTTTTACAAAAAAAAAAATGTAAAAGAGAGTAAACTTTACATCTTAGGCAATGGATGTAATGAGCCCGATCTCACTGCAATTTTTACGTATTTTATGAGGTAACTACTCCTAACCCCGCCCCTAAACATTCCTGTCGCTTAGGTTTAGACAAATCATATTAAATGCATACAAATTGGTCGTGGAGACTGTGTAGTTTAACTGTTTATTTGTAAGACTCAGGTAATCACAGGTAAAAGCACAGATGCCTCCACAATATATTCGAAATTAATAGATTTGCAAGTAAATATTTGACTAAAGCCATACAATTTCCTACAAACCTTGATGTACAGAAGATTTTGCAAAAGTATTTTTGATTTCACAATGAATGTCACTGAAAAATGAGTAACATGTGTAGGCAGGAATCTGAAGCATTTGCGATGTGTTGTGGTGAAAGACTCACAGATGTGTTTTTACTGGTGAAGATGAACCGCACCTCACGTTACTGCAATACAATCATTTACTGAGCAGCTTAACATTTAATGTGTATTGTGCTAAGCTTATCTCGCTGGCCTATCTGTAGTTTTATGTACACTGTAGACTCACAGGATATTTGTTTATCCTGATCACATTCTCGGCAGTGATAACCTTATGATGTACAGTAGGTTAAAAAAACAGCAGTTCTGTTTCAGTTCTGTTCTGTAAAAAAATATCTATATTTTCGGTAACACGTTACCGTTAACACTTGCTCTATTCACTGTTAACTATGACTTTTCTCTCAATGCATTCTTAATTTGCTGCTTATTAATAGTTAGGTTTAGGTGTGGGGTAGGATTAGGGATGTAGATAAGGCTTTAATATGCGCTTAATTAACACAAATAGCTAATATTCTTGTAATATGCATGCAAATAAGCAACTAATAGATGTAACTGTAAAATAAGGTGTTACCAAATGTTTTGTAGGTCACTGCAATTAATGCAATGCAATTCTATTTTCAATTAGTAAATGATTGTACAGTTTGGCTTCCAATAATTATTGCTAACATCAAAATCAAAATAAAACTATTTTGCCACAATCGTTTATGCAACAATGATCCCACTTAGTCTTGTGTAGTTTATATATGTTTATATTAAAAATGTATTATTGATATATATATAATTTTATATATATGTACTGTAATTCTATAATTTCATGAAATGTAGAACAAAATAATCATAATTGTTTTTTATATTTAGCAGCCATAATAATTCAATTTTTATGCATTTCTGTTGTATATGATAAATGATTTTGGTACTGTGTTGGGGTCCTGAAGTGAAGACCAGTTGAGAATCCCTGCCATGAACAGCTTTGAAAATATGAAGCTTTGCAGAAATGCTATAAACAGCTTAAGAACAGCGATGTGAATAAAGAAGCCCAAAGACAGTACTTTGCTTCTCAAGATTCAGTTGAACAGGAACATCTACCGTTCGTTCTCTTACTGAAGACAAAGCAAACCACTTAAAATGACACAAAAGCTTGAGGCAGCAGTAAATCAGACGTCTGGGTGTGGAGTTGCTATGGGAATGACGCTCGTGCTGTAAGGCCTTCTCTTTAATAATGCACATCAACAGCCCAAAATGCTCTTCTCCACCCTGTTATCCCAAACAATGCACAAGCTGACATCTGGTTATTAGTTTTATCCTCCAAACTGCCTGGTTTTAGTTAATGGTGGAGATCAGTTCCTTCTCTTAAAGAGAGGTTTATTTGGTTGTGCTGCCAGATTAGGCTCTGTAACTCCAAACCAAGAGCCCGCTCTCTCTTTCACAGCACATCAGTAAACCTCTTCCCACTGATTGCAGGCTAAATCAGTTGGTGTAGCAGAACAGGCCCGCGTTTGTTTGGAAGTAAGTATTTCTGGAGCGAGGCAGATGTATGGGACTCTGTGAGAATAGGACGGGACAGATTTATGGACTCCATGACTTTGTGTGTTTGTGGGCAGAACATGAAAAGAGGCTCTTGTTTCTCCAATGCATTCTCCCCGGCGTGCCCCTGCGTTTCGGGGAACGGGTTTCAGATGGGGTGGTGTTGTCCGCATGGGGAAGACGTGGTGGTGCGGTTAGACCTGTTCAGACATGCACTATCAGATGAGTCTGGACGTTGGTGATATTCTGGGAGATCGATTCTGGCGCAGCAGCAAAAAAGGTATGAATGAGGCACGAGTGCTTTCTGATAGACTGAAGTACAAAATACTTCTCCTATGTTTAGCATAAGAAATGAATTTTGTGTAAAAATAGCAAAAAATTCAGTTCGCTTTACTGCACTTCAGGTGAGCACGTGATTGCATAAGTATATATATACATAGTGTTTACCGAACATTAAAGGAAGCTGACTCATTTCAGAGGCAGGGTGTTTGACTCGGGCCAGTGTGAAACCACCTAGCAACCACACAGAAATGTGTATAGCAACACTGGGGCAACTATCCAAAACACCCTTACACCTAGGGCTGGGAAATATGTCATAAACTGTTTATATGAATTGTATTTCATGCAATATCACAATTTATCACAATATTGGTTTCTTCTTACATGTTTGTAAACAAACAAGTTCAATTCATTCTCAAGTTCACAAGTATGCTACAATTAATGTTGATTTGAGAATTTAATAGTAATATAAGTAAAAAAGATAGTAATATACAATATACAATGATATACAGGGCTCAAATTGAGGGGGGATGGCAAAAAAATGACAAAAAGCATTAGTTAGTTTATTAATTTTGTGTGTTACGTACAACTTATCATTTCAGAGATTGGTACTGTAACAAGTGCGCACATACTCCAGAGTGGACACATCCAACTTAGCAAAACATATAGCTTATATTATTCAAATAAAACATATCTTAAGCGTTCAGAAGCATTCACTGCGTGATGAGGGCAGTTAAAATGCACTTATAATTCCAGCAATAAAACCAAAAAAATTCATTGTACAGACAGTGTAGGCTACACATGTGTGCTAAAGCTTATGTGCTATTCATTTGTACAATAGTGCTTGAATGAATCTGAATGAATCTTCCTTGAATGAATCTGTTTTTGAATGACTCCAGTGATTCAGCTGTCCATTCGGATGCACAAACTTCCTTTGTCCCAATGTATACCTTTATACTATCCACCCTATCTTCCCTAAATAGTATTCAACACATATCACATAGAATTTAAGATGGATAGTATGGACGCTTGCACTTGTTTCATTTCTAATTGAATCAGCCATTTTGAACGAATCGTTTGATTCGAATGATTCAATAGATACTTTATTAAAACAGGGATTTTCTGCCACCTACTGGCAGTTTTATTGATATTTATTTATCTATCCATGACAGTCCTTTTTATATATATATATATATAATAAACTTTTTTAAAATGAAACATTTTGCAATCAGTGTGTAAAATTATCTATAGGACCCATAATATACATAGAAATAGTAAAACATAGTAATATATTTCTGTCTGTCACGCTCGTGCTGCGGTAAAGAGGAGTAGGAATCCGAATATATCCAAAAATAGTTCTTTAATTACTCACGAAGGTCAGAGACAGGCAGGTAGTACAAAATAAGCAACACGCAA
>JAUCMU010000030.1:3005593-3092711 GCA_032275025.1 Enteromius treurensis
CTCTTCCCCCTGGATACTGTTTGTTTATCGCCTGACCCATTGCTTTGTTTACTGGACTCTCTCTCGGAATTGCCTCTGATAATCCTGTCTACCGTTGTTGACCTCCGCCTGTTGTACTCTCCTTTGACTTTTATTAAACACTCTGCATTTGGATCCGACTGCCTCCCTGCTCATTTCGTGACAATTGGTATATTCACACGTTATAAGAAGCAAAAATTATGGTTTATAAAATAGGTTTGTGATTGAAAATAGACGATAAGAATTTAAATTAAGGGAGCTCTCGTCTGTCTGTCTGTCTGTCTGTCTTGCTGACACGTCACTGCCACGTCACTGACACTCTGGTCCTTATGACGTGCTTCCAGTAGAGTAGTCAGAAAGCAGGCAGAGATCAATAAGGCAGGCAGCAAGGGTCATACACGACATAAACAGTCCAAAGTCAAATAATAAGCCAAACACAAATAATCCAATACCAGGGAGAATGCTCGGAATTACCACCATGAAGGAACGATAAGACTTCGCAACGAAGCTCCTAAAGTCCGCGCTTTGTAAAGGCGAATAATCAGCGCGAAATGAGGGTGTGAAGCCGACGACGGAGAATCATATGAACATATGTCAGATCTGGGGGACACTAGGATCAGTGATTTGGGCGTCTGTGATCTCTTTCATTATGTCCCATTGAACGGGTGCTTCAATTAACGAGGTATATTCTATAGAAGTTAGCGAATCTGAGAAATAGCTGTAACTTCTTAATGGACTCTGGACGGGGCCATTTCAGGTTCCCGCTGCGGTCGGTCGGAGAGGGCCACAGAGGCGCTGATTGTGACACTAGTCTCTTTATTATGATAAATATTGTATTGCTTTAATAATGTTGAAAATTAGAATATAGGACAGATCTGAAACACTTCAAACTGTATCTTAAGGATCATGTTATAGTTAATAATTTTCATATTTTAAAGCACCTGTCCAGTTGCCTGCAAAGTCCACACAGACCAGTTACTGCCACCAGCAGGACAGAGACTGATAGCAGCTTTTGGACGCTACTGGGATGAGACACCACACTCAGAATTCAAACATGAACCCATAGTTACAAACCAAACACAATAAATGAATATGGGTGGAAATAAATACAGTTTATTTTCTCATGCAAAACAAAATGGAATTATAGCTTTTAATGCCACCAATATGCTTTCAGACCAGTTAAGATCTCTGCTCCTTTTCTTCATCTCAAACAGCGAAACATCCATACTGTCACCCTCATTAATCAATTATGGATGCTTTCTGCCAAAGTAAATGATGTAGGCCATTAGTTTTTTTCTCTCGAGGCCCCAGTCAGTGTTTTAGGGTGTCCCCGTTTCAAAAGGGAGGCATAGAGAAAGAGAGAAAAAGAGAAAGAGAGAGAGAGAGAGAGAGCGCGCATTCAGTCACTCAAAGAAGGATCATTCTTATAGTCCATTATAACCAGAGAGAGAAAAGTTCAATGTTTTCGCTAGTGGTCCATTTACAATAATATTATATAGCATGTGATAATTTTTTGTAATGGTTTTACTGGATACAGTTAATGGTTCATAATGATATTTTACTGGAAACCATTAGAATTTCTGTGATGGTTTACATTGGGCTTTTGTTTTGTTTTGTTTTTTTAACAGGAAGCTGTTTCATGTTCACTTTGAACAGTTGTATGTTTGTAACAAAAATATAAATAAATAAATGAATGAATGAGGGTTTTAAAACAAACAAAAATCATTGTTTTAAAAACAATTGAGTCGATTGGTCTGAATGATAATGCTAATTCATTCTTGGCCACTAGGTGCCGCTTTTGAAGCGTTAACATAGCGGTTTCCCTGGTAAAAAACACTTCTTTATCGGCCATTACAGGCATGATGAGATGAAAATAAGACTAATCCAGATTAGCTTTATGCATTGGAAGGGAATGGAGCGAATAGTTTGGGAGTCGTTGAGCAAAAATGGTCAAATAAATAAATAAATAAATGCATATTATAAGACAATGAAAGTGTTTTTTGACCTTGCATGCATGTCAAATTGTTATTGGTCTTTGTCAGGTGACGTCACACTCACAAGAATCAAAGTGCAATCATCATCATCTTTAATTTATTCCGCTTTCTTTGTAGTATTTACTCTGTGTCCACATAAAACAGTGCATTGATGATTCATTGTGCTTGTCATATCTTCTGTTACGCATTTGGAAATTTTTTAACACATTGTTGCATTGATAATGAAGTATGCCATTTTCATGAATACCCTAGTGAAAAAAAAATTTACTAAGTATACTTACAGCCATACTAATTGCCAGTATACCTTAAGTGTATTAATGATTAGTTCATTTAAAGTGTGCTATTTTTGACATTCTAATTTTGTGCTAAATATATTTTAATTGTAATTAAGTTGTAGTAAAGCATAACTTATATACTTATATACATTTATGTATTTTTTGTATTTAAAGAACATTATGAATTAATTATGAGTGTCTTCAAAACACACAAGCTATAAACCATAAATATATTATTTGTAAGTAAAAAAATGCTAACCCCCAATGCTGAATGGACTTGTTATCAGGGTCATTACAATACATACATTACTTCAATAACAGACAGATGCACATAATGAACTCAAACAGCGTTTATTAAAATCTCACGATATAGCATTGCAAAACAAAATGCAAAAATCATATAAATGTTTTTTATATGAAAATATTGCTGAAAGAAACCAACATTGAAGCAATTTGGAACAACAAATAAACTTAAATTTTTCTTGCTGAACTGCTCATTGTTGCACTTGCGTCTTATGGCAGCTCGCACATCAGATGCGCTTGTGTTTGGGAGCTCCACAAGAACAGCATCTGTTTAAGTAAAAGACGTAAGGTTAGAGGGCATGTTCATACAACCTATTCTTTGCATTTCATCAGACAATAAACATCATGTATTAAACCCAAATTACTTAATAAAAGTAAAAGTAAGAAGTACGAAACAAATTTGCATGGATGTCTTTGGATACACCAAAATGCTGGCTGACAATAACTACCAATCAGCAAAAGTACTTACTGTTGTTGCACAATTTATACTGTTACAGGTTTGTAATAAAATCATATAAATACTGATAGATTATAATTATACATATATGCTTATGCAAGTATATTTATATACTATATAAATATATTGCATACTAATTTCTGCTGTTGTGTCCTGTATATAATGGCTATTATTGCTGGTTTAAAATTACTTTTCAATTGTCTTATTTTTATGAACTGATGTCATTTCATTATGAATTTAAAATAATAAAAACCACTTCGGTGTGAGAGATTGCTGTAATGCCTCATTTCCAATTACATGTGATCCAACCAATATATATGTCATTACAAAGCTAAAAAAAAATAATGTTAAGCTTTACTGTAGTGATATTGCACTAAAAATATATATTTTCTTTCAGAAACTTTTTCATTACTGTCCAAAATATACAGTAATCAGTATATACTTGTATCATAATTTCAACTGAATCACAATGTACCGATGCGGAGACGTGAATCCGGAAGGCGGCAGCGGAACCAGTGCGACAGCGGACTGAGGCGTAGTCGGAGGGAGGGAGGAGCCTGACGGAGCCGGCAGGACGGAGAGACGAGGCGCAGCCGGAGGAGTGGAGTCCCGAGGCGATGGATGGTCGACGACAGACCAAGGCGGAGCCGGAGGGACGATGGAGCCTGGTGGAGCTGATGGACTGACGGGACACGGTGGAGAGGAGGGAGCTAGGTGCCGTCGTGGAGCCGACGGGTCGGAGGGACGAGGCGGAGTCCGAGATTCTGAGGCTGGAGGCGGAGCAGAGGGATCATCCAGCCATGACGCCGATGGCAGCTGGCAGACCCGAGGCGAGGACAGCACACAGACGGTGGGCTGAGGGTGAGCAGCGGGGCTGGCAGAAGACGGCGGTGGAATGGATATAGATGGGTGGGTGGGCGGGCTTTCATTTCCCACGCCAGGTTCAGGAACAGGTTGAGGAGGACGCTTTCTCGGAGCGGGAACTGGCGGAAGTCTGTGAGGTATAGGCACTGGGGGGCGTGTCCGTGGCGCAGGAACTGGAGGAATGCGAAAGGACGAGTCATTCGTGCCCGGCCCCAGATCGTCCAACTCACCCTCAGCCAAGCTGTGATGGGCGGAGCTCCCCTCCGCGCTTTCACTTTCGTTGGCGTTCCCCACCGTGTCGAGCTCACTCTCCGGCTCTCGCACCTGGACTGCCGTCACCTTTTCAGGCTCCGTAGCGCTCCTCGGCTCTGGTGTGTCTGTACACGCTGGCTCATCGGTCACGCCGGGCTCTGTTGCAGCGGCAGCGGTGGGCTCGGAGATCGGCTCCGCGTTGTGGGAAGATGGTGGGCTGGGTTCTGGGTCCGGAGTGGCACTGGCGATCTCCTCAACGGGACAGACGGTGAAAGGAGATCCATTTCTCGCCAGTGTCCACTCCACGAAGGCGGCGAAGTCCGCTCGAGGACCATCTTCGGACAGCGGCGCTCTGTGTTCCGGTCTCAGGCTTCCTCTGTAGAAAGCACAGAGCGCGCTGTCCGGGTAGTTGGTGAAATGAGCAATGTCCAAAAACAGTTTCGTATGGCCCTCGAGCGATCTCTCCCCCTGCTCCAGCATGAGGAGGAGATAGTTGGCGCTAGACAGGACATCCATGGGAAGGACCGGGGAAAAAATGAAATAAAAACTGATTGAAACACGGAAAAAAAAGTACTGGGAACGACACGCCACTCACAGTTTTTCTTTTTATGGTCGGTTCATTCTGTCACGCTCGTGCTGCTGTAAAGAGGAGTAGGAATCCAAATATATCCAAAAATAGTTCTTTAATTACTCACGAAGGTCAGAGACAGGCAGGTAGTACAAAATAAGCAACACGCAACATAAGTATAATGAACCGACAAACAGACATGACTGAGGAGAACTTATAAAGGGGAGTTAATCATTACAAACAAGGGAGGCACACCTGAACACAATGAACAATTAACTAAACTAGGTCACACTGAGCACATGGGGAAAACCAACAACAAATAGTGCAGGGGCGTGACACTGTCATAATTTCTTCATATTACACCAGACTTTTATTTTGACACTTTGTAATGAAGATCTTCAAGTTTCAGTGTGTATTTGACAGTGAAATAGTCAGGCTGCGATATACCTGCATCAAATTGATTTTACAATTTATTTTTGCTATCAATTTTGCATCAGCTGATATTAAGAGCTGAATTTTAATTGTCCCTCTACTTGAAGTTTGCATTTTAATTCAGTTATTTTCTGTTTATAGCTGTAAAGCTGCTTTGAAGCTATGACGTTTACACAGGCAGGCAGTTTGTTGAGAAGACCAGTTTAGACTACTCTGAATTCCCATGCTGGTTTAGTTTAGTTTATGAAGGAGTTGCTCAACCAACACAATTTTTCTCATGATACTTGTTGACTAAGTCTTGCTGCTAGTTTGTTGGAGTCGGAATGTGTGATGCTAACTTACCCGCTTTGGTCTTTATTTTGGTAATGCCATGTGGTAATAATGATGACCATTAAATCCACAGTTCAAGTTGGTCTTGAGCTGTCTGTCTGGTCTTTTTTTAATGGATCTGGATCTTTTCCTCCGCCACACTGATCTGAGTCTCCTACTGCGCTCCCAGGGGCAGCTGGGAAATCAGGCCTGTTTCAAATTCCCATCAACCTCAATTGGGAGTTTTTCCTCTGGAGCTGTTTACTGCTCACAAAGCATTCTTGCGTTTTACTTCCATGCTATCATGTTCCAACTCCAAACCTGGGTTTCATTAGTAGAAATGTAACAGAAGATTAGATTAAATGTATTAGTGAATGAACACTTTTTGATATCAGTATTGTTTTGGTGAGCTGAAGGTCCTGGACGCTGAGGCTCTGGGTGTTGGCCAGACGGTTGACGGTGCTCAGAGAGGGATAATCGGAGACTTTATGTTTCTTTCCACTTAGGAAATGGACAAGCTGGAGCGATCCATGACTCATGCTGTGGAGAACACAAGGGAGACTTGTCATTTTTGCCGTGTTACATAATTTTACTACTTTTCCATAGACATGTGTGGCCCGTGAGAGAAGGAGCTTGCCCAGCTTCAGACGTCAGAGCTGTGTGCCTCACTTAAACGTGAAGAGATTTTAGAGAAATACCCATAAACAGTAGTGCTGGAGGTTCATGTGTCATTCTTAAATAAATGCTGCTCTGTTAGAGAATGTGAGGAAAATGTTTTGGAGAGTTCAAACAAACCTGTACACTGTAAAAAAAAGATCTGTACAATTTACGGTAAAAAAAACTGGCAGCTGTGGTTGCCGGAATTGGATCAGAAAAAAGTATGGTAACAACATTTTAGGTTTTACGGTTTTAAGTTACATTTACAGCTAAATGCTGTAATTTTATTAACTGATACAATGTTAATAAACCATGCTATTACAGTACTGCAATCTGTTTTGTAGCTTTGAAACACACTGATAAACACCAAATGCAGGTGATGATGAGGAAGTCCCATGATGAACCAAAGCCCATCACAAGCAGCTTTTAAATATGAACATAGCTCAGAGTCATTCACACGAACACTAAACACCATCATGATCATTCATTTAACAAAGTTATTTAAAAGAAAAAACATCAAATTCAAACAAAATTTGAAACACAATGCAGAGAATTTACCATTTTCACAGTTTTTTTACCGTTAATATCACAATCATTTTTTATAGTGTATGGTTCAGGTACAAAATGCTGGTTTCTTGTACACCTGTTACATGCTTTAGTTAGTCCAAACTAGTTCTTTGTAGCTGCCAAAATCAAATTAAATAGAGTTTTGTTAGATTAACTATGAGTGTAGTTGTTGTTAACATTAAAATTTCTTCTGCAATCCGACAGGGTATAGGCCGTTTGGAGAATAAATGCATGGATCAGAAACCTTTTGTGCTAATGTGCAACTGAAAAAGTTGATAATAAAATTAGCCAGCATTTCACAAATATTTATGAGCTTCATTTTGGAAACAACTCTTTGGCTCAGACTAAGACTGGCAGGAAAAACTCATCGTTAACATTTACTGGTTCTTCTTCTGCTCATAGTGTTCTAGGTAATAAAGTGCTTTTTTCGTGTTTTGCCAATATAATGCCAGTATACAAATCATTTTGTTTCAGAAAAAAAAATTGAGAAATGAACATAGTTTTTATTTCTCTTATACGGGCTGGTAATATTAAGTTCTCTATGTTCTAACTTTCTCATGTTTTTGCCCACCTTCTTCTATATCTGTAGGTTTTTACTAATGCCTATAAAGGAATCTTGTCCATCATGGTTGAATTGTGCATCATCCCATGATTGCCTGAGATTCAAAGCATAAACCTTAAGTGTTGATTAGCCATATTTGTTCACACTGAGATGCTTCAAGCAGATGAGATTGGTGTATTTAGTGACGCTTAGTGGGGCATGAATCGCTATCACTGTCACTGTTTGCCTCATTTAGCACCAAATGACCGTGAAATTGGTTGTTTTGAGTGTTGTTAGTAGGAGTATAAGTACAACAGGAAATGAATAGACATCATGATAAGAAGAGTTATTTGGAGCTGGTTCAACATAAACACACTTGTTTCCAAAAGTTGCCAATGATGTTTACTTCCTTACGATCATCTGATAAGATGCATATCTAGATGAGAAAGTTCTGGCATTTATTGAATTTGGTTCATATTTGGTGTATTGATTCCTCCTTGATTCCATCCATTAAAGGTTCCTGATCAGCTGAGAACCAAGTGAGGTTGGGTTTCATCTGGTTGTGAACAGGTGCTGGAGGTTAGAGGTGACACTGTGTCCTTCTGACGGGACCGCGGTGTCGTATGGGACAGCTGAAGCCCTGTCTCCAAACTTTACAGCACTTTCAGGCCTAAACTTCATACGTCTGATTGTTAAAATGGACTGCTTCCTAATGCTTATATTAATTTATTTAAGTATAGGATCATTTACCCCTTTGAATTCAGCATTTTTTATTTTTAGAGACGAGGGAAACCAAGCGCAGCACAAATAAGCATAGTCACAAATAATAATAATAATAATAATAAACAAGCCAACAAGTTAAACAAGCCATAGTACGTTGAAAAGAACTGAAGGTCAAGACGTTTTGATAGAGCTGGTGTCGCGTGACTCTCAGTTAAAGCAAATAAAACATAACATAGCGTGGCAAATTATATTTTCATGTTCTTCTTGCATTTTAAATAAATTATGTGTGCGTCCGGCATGTTTCAGTGCAAAATAGTTTAATAAATGCTTTTTTGAGTGTTAAATGAACGGGACAAATTCACGTTGCGTGATTCATGTAAATAATCTCCTCCCATAAATTGTGTGTCTGAAAGGAAACTTCTAGAAATGCATATTCAGACAAGTCAGGTGCAAAAAGACATAAACCTTAATTCTTCACTGTGCGTCTTTAGTAAACCCTGACAGTAAGATTTTAGCGCCAAAAATGGTTCGCATTGGTGCACGCTGATAGTAAAACTGACCCTAAATGGAAAAAGAAAACTTATCTGTTGACTTTTCAGTGTGAGCAAATATAGGCTATGAAACCTATATTGTGTAGTGTGTACTTTAGAGAGGCTGTTAATAGCAGGGGTGTGTTCTGTGTGCTCAGACTGATTTGCATTCCCCACCATTATTGCAAATCATATTTAACCCTGTTCATCCAACAGGTCTGAAGAGTATTCGGTTTAGATTCTTCAGAAGATAAGCTGAATATAAATCAACCACAAACTCCACCTCACTCATTTCCATACGACACCGATAAAGTGACAAATTCTCACGTGGCACACATGTGTTTCTTGCGGCTTCCAGTCATATCTGATTACACTGAGATATGAGTCGCAATCTGAATCTTTTCTAGGACTGAAAGTGGCTTGGAAACAGTCATGCGAAAGCTAAAATGAAATCTCATTCAAGTATGTTAAAAGAGGAAGAATTTCTTCAATTATATTCCAGCTGGCTTGACTATCTGTTGCCAGGAACACATGCAAATCTGACCTGTGGGGCATGTTGACCTTTGTCAGCGTGCTGAAGGAGGAAGGCACGTGTTTCTGAGCACTAGTGAACACTTTACAGTGGGAAGACCGCCAGATCATGTCTATTCTGGGCAAACTGGGCACACATACAAAGAGCTGAAATGATCCAAATGGAGAGTCGTATTCTTTACTTAATTATATTAGCTGACCTAAAACTCATTCTCCAGCCTCTTTGTCACTTATCCTTTTTTAATGTTAAATAAAGAGGTTTTCTGCATTGAAATCCATTACAGGGTGACTGTAAGTCCCTCTAATGATGCACATAGGAACAATTGAGGAACGAAAAACAATCAGTGAATCACCACTGCTTATTCATTATGGAGAAAATTCACTTCTGGAGGATTTTTTTACTGTCTACTGTCCACTGACTCTGACTGATTATCTGAGGATGGATTTGAAACAGTCTTCAGCTAGTGAAACCTTTCAAACAAACACTGGGAGTTTTTCTGTTCACCTGGAAACAAGTCTTCAAATGTATACTGTTATAGAATGGAGTACATCCTTTGTTTTACAGCCTCAGTTGTTTATAAAACCATTCAAATCGTTCTGGCAGAGCCTGTTCAGAACCTGACAGAGTCAAAAGCGGCTCTTTTAGTAACTTCTGACAAACAGCCAAGCCAAAAATAGAGAGAGAGAGAGAGAGATCCCTTACTGCTCTTTCTAGGTTTTCTAGGTCAACATTCTAGATATATAGTACAGCTAATCATATCTTAAATGATACAACATTATTTCTTTACTGTCACTTTTGATGCATTCTTGTTGAATAAATGAAATTTTTTGATCAAAAAATATATTACTTACCCCAAACCTTTGAATAGTCGTACAATTATAATAGTCATTAAAATTAATATGACTAATAATAAATGATAATGAAACACATTAAAGCGTAAATGAACTTTCACACAAGAAGTAGTAGCTTAATATCCAGTCTCTTTAATGAGTGCAAAAAAATAATTTTTTGTCTGATCCCATACGCACTGCCAACATTCATCTGTGCTGATTATGTCAGATAGGTTGCTCCTGGTTGAGATGTCCCACACAGCTGCCCAGAAGTTATTTTCATGGCGCTGGAGCGACGTGAAAGAGGATATTTGAGTTTCCCGGAACTGACACACTGTCTGTTTCCATGGTGATTAAAACAAAAAAACATTTGTCCGTTTGAGGGATGAAGTGCTGCGTATGGCATATCCCTACCACTCATTCCTACCAGATACAGTACACTCAGAAAATTGGTAATTGCTGCGGTCATTAAGAGTATCTGTTCAGTTTTTCCAGAAGGCATTACAGACAATCAGTGCAACTCTACCCCTCTCACTTTCTGCTTCGTGTATCTGCATCTGTCTGTGTCTATCCCTGCCTTACTCTCGCTCTCAAATCACACACACCGCGTTCCTGGTTCCTTCGAAAGGTTAGCAGTAAAGCACAGAGCTTTATTTAGTGGACTCTCTCATAGGAAACTCAAATTCAGCAGCTATATTGAGATTGAGATATATAGAGCTGGAGATGAATTCTTCGGCCGGTCTTTCAGTGCGTTGCGTCATGTCACTGTCCTGCCAGCAGGACTTGTGAAAACGTGCTTAGTACAATACTGTGTGTGTGAGCAGTCCTTTAAACACTGTAATCAAAGATGTATGGGTATATCCAAGTGTGTCATTCTGCACAACATTAACCAGCTGCTCATTAGTTTGAAATAAGCTAAACCATACCATATGTTTTGTGTTTGCACTTATAATAACATTAATAATGGACATGCTTTTTTTCTCCCCTTTGCTTTCTCATGCTCTCTTCCCGTGCTGTGATTCATCAGTTAAGTCAGTTATGCGTATTCAAATCTTCTGTGTCAACTTTTTTATCTCGTATCCAAAGGACTTGCTGCAAGGAATGTTTTGAGGAATTCAAGTGTCTGTAGGGCAAAAGGAGTGTCCCGTCACATGATACGAAGTGTGTAAACCTTGCTAGCCTGGAGTGGGTGTTAATAATCATATCTTTCACCTATTGGATGTCATACATGAAAGGTGTCTCCTTTTCTCTTACCTAGCTTCTCTTTGACCAATCTACTCTCTCTCTCTTTCATGAGATGGTCCAATACACCCGGAGGTGTGTAACGTGTGCTGTGGGTGGTTCCTCAAAGCCCTTTCTGTGCATATGCCTCAGTAAGACATAGGTGTGCTAAACAGAAGCAGTTTTTTCTCTATTCTTAGAGTTCTATTTGTGCTCTCTGCACTTTTGCTGATTATCTTTGCAAGTGTTTGCTTCTCAACTGTTGAGAGTCTGCCGACCGGGCAGTTTGATTCTAACAGTTTCTTCCTTGCTTGAGTGAGGTGGGAGGGACCGATGGGATCATAGTACTCTCCCTCTTTCTCTCTTTTACACACACCCCCTCTCATTGCAGCTCTGCCAGTCCGGACTATGCTCACTTCCAAGGAAGGCTGAGTAAAGGAGAGCACAGTTTTTCCTTTTCTGAGTTTTTCCTTTGCCTCAGAGAACGTTTGAGAAGAAAGAAGAAACCCTTTTTTATTAGGAAGGAAGTTAGATAAACAACAGCAGACGAACGCAGAGTGGCAGGTTGTATTTATTTTTAGCGTCTTTTTTGATTGAATTGGTAGCACGTGGCAGCAGGCTCTGCCACAGGACTGAGGTCATTCAGTGTTTTGTTCTTCTTTGGCAAAGCTGTTCCTGTTTATTCAGACGCTGCACGACTAAGGAAGCACAATGGTTGCTGGAATGGTAATGCCCCTGGACAACCTGAAGGCCATCTATGAGCATCTGTTTCGGGATGGCGTCATGGTGGCCAAGAAAGACAAGCGGCCTCAGACCAAGCACCCTGAGATTCCCGGCGTGGATAACCTGCATGTGATCAGAGCCATGGGCTCGCTGAAGTCCAGGGGGTATGTGAGGGAGACCTTTGCATGGAGGCATTACTACTGGTACCTTACTAACGAAGGGATTGTCTACTTGCGTGATTACCTGCATTTGCCTCCTGAGATCGTCCCCACGCCGCTGCAGAGAGTAAAACGACCAGCTGCAACTTTGGCCATCGCCCGCAGGGCAGAACACGTTCAAGCGGTTCAGGGTCCAACATCTTATGTTCCCAAACCCGGCAGGATGGGTGCAGAAAAGCAAGAGGCTTTGCTGGATCGCCAGGAGTATCGTCGCAAAATGTTGAGCAAGGATGAGGCTGAAATGACTGAATCCAATGAGAGAACACCAAGATTTAGAGGTCGTCCGATGACTGGCGCTCAGACCAGAATCAGGGAATCTAGAGAGCAGCCCGTGCTTTCTAACACCAGAGAGATTGAACCAAGTGTTAGGAGGAAGGTGGCCTATACACCTCCTATTGAAATGTACCATGCCAAGCCAGTTGAACAAGAAAAGATGCTTGAGCTCAAGGAATGCACCAAGACGGCATTCGCTCAGAAAACAGGAAACGTTCATGTGAGCCAAGATGTGTCAGCCATTTCTTCAAATGTAGGCGCAACAGCAGCAGAATCCTCTTTGTTTTCTGTCCATACTAAAGCAGTCAAGGAAAATCCCAAAGAAAAAGTGTCTGTCAAGATCTCACGTGAAACAACATCCACTGCAGCTGATGAAAACAAATGGGATAAGGATGCTCGTCTTCCTACTTCCTCAAAACCGAAAGTAGAGAAAACTGCTGTGGTGAAAAATGTGCAGAATGTGCCTGCTATTTCATCAGCAGTGGAAACCTCTGTATTTTTAGACCATACTAAAGCAAAGCCTAAGGAAGAGGTATTTGTCAAGGTCTTTCAGCAAGCCACATCCACTGAAAGAGCTAAAAATGCTCCTCAACCCACTGCCTCAAAACTGAAGGTGGAGAAAACACAGAAAACTACTGTAGCCAAAAATGTGCAGGTGGCTTCATCAACAGTTGAGGCCACATCAGGCGAATCCTCTTTGCAAGTTCAAGCAGCAAAAGAAAAGCCAAAGGAAGAGGTGTTCATTAAGATATCTAAGAAAACCACATCCACAGTTGCAGATAATAGCAAAATGGCTCCTGGACCTACTCCCTTAGAACTGAAGGTGGAGGAAACACAAAAAACCCTTGTGATGAAAAATGTGCAGGATGTGCCTGCTGTTTCATCAGCGGTGGAAACCTCTGTAATTTCGGTCATTACTGAAGCAGTCAAAGAACAGCCCAAGGAAGAAGTGTCTATCAAGGTCTCTGAAATGATTTCCAAAACAGATAAGGATGCTTCTCATTCTATTCCACTGAAACCAAAAGTGGAGAAAGAAGACCAAAATACCAAAAATGTGCAGGATATACCAACCGTGGAGGTTACAGCTGTGCAGTCCATTATAGTTCCTGTCACTGCTGAAGCAGCTGAAGAAAAAAGCAAGGAAAATGTGAAAATCACACCCAAGGGTGATGGCAAAATAGATAAGGATGCTACTCATCATGCTCCGTCAAAATCGAAGGTGGTGACAACACAGCAAGCCCCTGCAAGCAAAAATGTCCAGTATGTTTTATCAGCAGGAGAGACAAGTGAA
Source organism: Enteromius treurensis (assembly GCA_032275025.1). Taxonomy (NCBI): domain Eukaryota; kingdom Metazoa; phylum Chordata; class Actinopteri; order Cypriniformes; family Cyprinidae; genus Enteromius; species Enteromius treurensis. Next base: position 3,019,172 of record JAUCMU010000030.1, read on the forward strand.
GTGAAATCATCTGTCTCTGCTAAAGCAGTCAAAGAAAAGCCCAAAGAAGAAATGTGTGTCAGTGTCTCCCAGGAAACCACACCCAAAGGTGATGGCAAAATAGATAAGGATGCTTCTTATCTTTCTAAATCAAAAACAAAAGCGGAGAAAACAAAGAAAACCACAAAGACCAAAAATGTGCAGGAAATACCAAATGTCTTGTCAACGGTGGAGCCAGCAAAAGTTCAATCTTCAGTTTTTTCTGTCTCTGCTGAAGCAATCAAAGAAAAGTCAAAGGAAGAAGTGTGTGTCAGTGTCTCTCAAGAAACTGCATTCAAAGATGATGGCAAAGAGGATAAAGATGCTTCTAATCACACTGCATCAAAAACTAAAGTGGAGAAAAAACAGAAACCTCTGCCTAAGAAAGAAGAAGATTTGTCAAAACACATTGCTGAAATGAAATCAGAGATTCATCTGCCGATGCAGCTCTCAGTGGAGAAAACAACATCTACCACTGTTCAAATGATTGACAAACAACAGAAAACAAAGGATGTCCAAGAAGCACCTAAAAATGGCAACACTCGTCCTTCGAAAGTTCACGAAAAGGTGGAGATTCCTCATGTCGTTTCTACAGCTGAGGGCAAGGCAGAGGTTAAAGGTCACAAGCCCAAACTCAGCCCTGAATCTCAGCCCCCATCTATAGCTGCTGAAGTAAAGACTATCACAGCTGACCCCAGCAAGGCCTCAGAAGTCCTCGCCCAAACACCTAAGAAATCGGAATCGCATACAGATTCTGCTCAACCAAAGCCATCACCAGCAAAACTGACTGAGGAACCTGTATCCTCTACAGCTGCAAAAGATACAGAAGACGCCTCAAAGGCATCGAAAGGGAAGAAGAAGAAGCAGAAATCTGCAAATAAAGCTTCAGCTCCAAAACAAGTCCCACCGCCTATAGCTGAGACAAAGGTGAAAGAGCTAAAGACAGAGAATGCTGATCAGGTTGACCTTCTTAAGGTCGAGGGCCCAAGAAATGATCCTGCAAAGACATCCCCTGAGGGAGAGCGCGCTGTGGAGAGTGTGCAGCCAACAGCTGTACAGAGTGAGGCCCCGGCTCACAAAGGGGAGGTGGAGCCTGAGCAGCCCTTGTCTGAAAAACGGGAGGTTCTGAAAGGAAAAACATCCTCCTCGCAGAGACAGTGGGAAGCACCGGCAGCCTCAGCCTCGGCCCAGCTCACCCCCCTCCCCGAGCAGGGGGAACCTCCCAGCCTTGCACAACACACGCCTGCTCCTGACACACAGCAGAGCTCAGAGAAGCAGAGCAGGCTCTCGAATAGCAAGGCCCCTGCGCAGCCTGTCATCACTGGCAACGAGAATACCTGCGACGCGCAAGAGCAGTCCCTAGACGACGCCATGCGGAAGAAGATCGTTGTGGTGGAGGAAGTGATTGAAGTGCAGCAGATTGCAAGTCCTGTTGCAGACCAACCTGTTTCACCCCCTGTGCCAGAGATCACAGGAGATGATCTGGACTACGATGTCTTAGAAGAACTGGCCATAGAGCGTGGCATCCTGCAGGGTCCCGCTGAAGAGGCTTGCTGGGATCATTCACTCCAAGAGCCAGAGGAGAAAACCTTCCCCAACTTCATAGAAGGTATGAGTCTTTTCTCAGCGTACTTTGATGTTGGTTGCACTGCTCCGGTTTCCATCCGTATTTGCTGTGTGGGAGGTTCAAGGTGACTGGTGTGGTGTTGGAATAGTTGTGCTGTTATTAGACGGTTGAGCATGCTTTGCTTTAGAGGCGTGTAAATTTATATGCATGTTGAGTGAACGGTGCCTGAGAGTTATGTTAAATGAATTAAGCGTTAATAAGTAGGTTTTGCAGAGAAGCTTATACTGCATTGCTAGCAACTTGTATCAAAAACTGTGGAGCTTTTTTTCCTAACGACAATGTGCATTTTGTGTCACTGCTGCTTTCCACAAGCACAAATCTTTTCTAGTTATTTTGAGAAATTAACCTCTCGCAGTGATTCACATCCACACCCAAAACATCAAATTTTGCGTGCAATGTTTCGCAACCACCTTTTTGCTCGGTAGCATATTGGGACTGGCTAGTGGTTCTGCAAGTTTTCATTCTTTTCAGGGGGAATATCAGACTGCCGGTAATGAGCAGTTAAGCAGCACTGTGTTTCTGACAATACAACAATGTTTGGAGTCAGTTCTCCACTCCCTGCTGCCAAATACAAACCACAGCTATAGATTTTCAGTTCTCTGAATAGAAAAAAAGAGCTCCTCTAAAATCAATGCTGCGTTAAGAGGACCCTATGTGCCACTTCTGCAGGAAGCACGTGTGTTTGGTTATTTCCTGTGGTTTGCTACCCCTCATATCTGGTTTCCAGTGGTCAGCTATTAGCTGGAGACTTCTGCTTTGTCACTTCGGTTATTATGTAATGGGACATACCACAGATACAGCTGTCCATCCCAAATTCCACCATTGTCTTCCTCCCCTGGTGCAACAGAGACCTCTGGAATGTGTTCGATTGCAGTTGCTTTTGTTGTTTCCATAGCTGTGTATTTCACTTTATGCTGGTATAAATGCAAAGACATGTAAAGAGACTACTGGAACAATCTACTGTTTGTAGAGTTCGTGTGTCTGGGCATGTGCATTAAGAAATGACAGCAAGTAGTTAAAGAGTTTTGCTCAGTCTCATGGGTGTGTCAGTAGGTGTATCGCAGAGGAACGATCCAAAAACAATTAGCCTTTTGTTTGAAGGTTTTGGGAGTCGCTTTATCATGTTGAGTCTTTTAAGAAGCCACATTTCCCATATTCCAATATAATTGGATTTGAAGAGGAAAAAGAATTTATACAATATTACGTTCAGACTAACTAACTGGAGTCAGATGTGCTTGAGGTTTCATCTGTGTAATTTTCTGCTGCCCCCTACTGTATCTCTACAGATCTGTCTCTCTATCTGATCTATTCAATAGAAGCTCAGTCATGTGGGGTAAAGTGAAATTTCAGCCTGCAGCTAGGACGGAAATTGTTTTCTGTACCTAGTACCTTTTTGTTCTTCGGTAATGGCTTAGAAGCAATGCTTTATTCATTAGTAATACTTGAGTAATACGTTGGATGTGTATGAGCAGAAGCTTGGGATCTCCATTTGTACTTTTCTCTGTGTGTTGTGCAAGTATTTCTGTTCGCCTCCACCATAAATTCCTGCATGTTTGTGATGTTGTGACAAGCGCTCTCTGATGTTCTCAATGCCACATGATTGTGGTGCAGTCCATGAGTCATGCAGTCATTTCAGAGGAGCTGAATTAATCTGACCTTTAAGAAGTCTTATCGGACACATTCTAGCAGTGTCTGGTGCCGTGACTTCTATAACTGGCCCTTCAACTCTTGTAGAGATGGGTCTATATTCTTGGTACAGATGAAATTCAGTCTAGTTGTCATACTTTATTAATGTATATAATGTTAAAATATGTTACTGTTAATGTAAAAAGTGTAATAGAAATAGCAAAAAAACTTCCAGTTGTGCAATTGGACTCTCGGTATTACAGTTATTATTATACTGTGTATAGTTTCTTCATGTGACGACTAGCCCATCTGCTTTCTTGTTTAATCTTTATGAGGTGTCAATGGATGGTCTACTCTAACACCTGGTAGGATTATGGCCTTATAGCTGTCAGTTTATGTTGACATGCATGCATGTATAAAATGGTTTGCCTCTTTATTTACTGGTGCTTTATTGTCTTACCTAAATCAAGAGATTATGTACTGGCTCAGACAGAGATAATACACCCATTAAACTATATTAATATGTCAACATTCTGAATTAGGACATGTGATAAATAGCCTGCTTTTCATGCAAAAATGCCATGGTTCCAGATCTAGCCATATACCTCAGTAAAGCATCAGTGCTTTTACTGACAGAAATATGTGAAAGATTTATGAAACATTCCTTTGAAATAACAGTTGTTTGGATGCCACAGAGTCTTTTCTGTCAACATGTTTCAGAAAGCCCCAGGTCAATGTATAATGACACACAAGCTCTTACATTTTTCTCTGAGGAACTGGCTTTCCTCTATGCTGCAGTTTTTTTTGGTTGACTGACTCATAAAATGATTCATAAAAATGATTTTTGGAAATATTAAGTAAAACAAAGATTAATGGAGTACATTTTACAAGTAAATGCTATTTCAGTCTTTCTACGTAATAGTTTTATTTAATTCAATTCCATTTCTTTGGATTTATTTATTAAATTTACTAGCAATTTTTGAGTTAAAATGATTTTAAAGTAAATCCTACAGCACTTTTTCAGGGGTCTCTGACTTTATACTACTGACACCTGCTGGTGTGGATGAAGTAATATTTGATTGTTCATGTGATTGGTCAAAAGAAAGTAGATGTAAAACTTCTAAAAGCATCTTTTATTAGTCTGTCATGATGATTTATTTCAGTGTACATTAATTAAACAGGAAAGCTGACCCACTGGCCTCAGTGGAGTCAGACTGGGCCTGATTGCTAGTTTTGATCAGTCAGGGCTCATCTCATTTTCCAAATAGTTCACATGCCAAGTCCTGCAAATTAGACGCCTACAAATAACAAATTTAATCACAGTCATAAGCGCTGTGGGGAAAATGAAATTGACACTCTGTCAACACCGTAATTCACAATGCCATATGCTAATTTCAGTGGATTGCTGTGTAAAACTCTACTATATTTAGTTTCTGTCCGGCTCCATGGGTGGCCACTAAAGGCTTGTGATATGGCACAAGAGATTTCCAGTCATGCCAGGAATCCCATTCCATATATAAATGAAAAAACATCAACCCTGGCACTCATGCGCTTCTCCAAGTGTAAAAAAAAAAAAAAAAAGGATGTTCTTTTAGAAAATATACTGAAGTGCAAGAAAATTTAAATACATTTTTTCATTTAAATGTATATTAAATGCAGTTAGTTAAACCAAAATATATTTTAAATTTCATTTCGATTGAAACTTGTAATTTGCTTTAATATGTAAGTCAACACATTTAAATAAAAGTACTTCTTTCAAGCATAATTATTTTTATATGATTTAATGATTCGGTTATTTAAAAGCTTTAAATCTGATAATATTGCAAAGAGTACTTTTTAAAAGCGATGTTAAGGAATAGCCTTGAAAGTGTCTCTCTCTTAAAGTTATTATCAGCTAGTACAGTTTTTTTCAGGAAGAGTAAAGTGGAGAGACTGTGATGCAAAATCACAGAATAACTCAATCATCATCCAGGAACAAACTGATCTCTCTTCAAAGAGGCCAGCGCGGGTTTCTATCTGTGCCAGTGTGAGCAGCTTGCCCAGGCTGATATTTATATCCACAGTGAGCTGTTTTCCCCTTCCTCAATCGCCCCGAGCCGCCCCGACCCTCAGCCTCCGCCCACCTAATTGCAAAGCCACCGGGAGCAGCTCTGACATATCCAAACAGCAGGCATGGGCCGTCAAAAATAAGAAGGGGACAGTGGCCACCAAACAAACCCAGACTCTCTTTATTTGGCACACTCTTGCTCTGCTTGTCTGTCTTTGCTGTTCCTCAAACTTCATGAAGATCATACCTGGTAGGTCAGATAATCAAGAGTTTGACTTTTATTACATGTTTCTTTGTTTGTGGAGCTGGGAGGGGAAGTCTCAGTGTTGACATCCAAAGTGCTTCTCTTTCAGACTTAACTCTATTCCATAACTGAACCCGTTCACACTTGAGTTACTTGTTTTAGTTTTAGTTTGTTATTTTTGTGCCGCTCCGCAGTGGATGTCGGCGCGAGCTCTACCTGGTGGAGTTACGTGCTCACCAAGTCTGACGGATGTTTTTTAACGTGGTAAAGCGCGGTAGGCGGGTAGAAAAACAGGGCGAGAGTTGTATTTCAGAAGGAAATTCTCTGTGTCTGCATGGGAATGTGAGGTGTCCCGTATCTGAGCTATTTTTGAGAGCTGTAAAAACACTTCCACCTGTTTCGGGCTCGAAGCAGGCTTCTCTCACGCTGTAATAATAGAGCGCCGGGAAGTTTAACGTACTGTAACTACAAAGTTGCTTTGGTTTCAAAACATAATGCTTATTATTGATTATTCAGTCCATATTCAGTCTTTGTGGTCAATATCTGCTAGACTAAATGTGTGGACTTTGCAACGCAGCTTTCTAAAAAAAATAAAGTGTGATTAAAAATTATTGTCTGTGGCAATCAACAGCATGTTTAGTTTTATTTACCTTTTATTTACATGCTAATCAAAAATGTATTCATATTTTTCATTAGTTTTTATTTGTTTAATTTTAATTTTAATTTAATTATTTCACATTTTACATCTGATATTTATGTTTAAGATGTATTTTATTTCAGTTTTATTTAACAATAACAGCATGCACACAACAGATGCTATCAATAGACCTGAAAGTCAACATCATTTACAACCCAAGTGGGCACTACATACCACACTGGAGCCAAAGGGTGAGGGGTTGAAAATAAATAATCAGCGATGACAACAAAATGTTTCAGAGACAAAGTAAATTAAATGAACACATTGATGGTTACACCTTATTCCGATAGTTCATATAACTAGAAGTACTTGTCAACTACATATCAACTAACTCTGATTAGATGTAAATTGGTTGATGTAAAGTTTGAGCAGATATTAAGCAGTCTACTAATACTTACAATGAACCTGAATTTAATATGAATTTTTGTTTTTAATTACTCTGTAGAGTGAAGATGGGCGGTTGTTTTAAAGTGCTAATGATTACTTACTTTCTCCATTGCCTTTGGGTGTATCATTACCGTTGGATTGCTGAAATAACTAGTTTATCCTAAAAGAGACTAGGTGTGTCTTCTGATTCGAACTCAACGGGTTCTGCAAACTGTGGTGTTAAATGTCCAAACACGCTTAACTCAACTCTGTACTGAAACATGTTCACACTTTGAGAGCACAAATAAATTATATTGAGAAAGCAGGGAGTGAGTGAAAGCTTAGTGTGTTTTGAGTGTGTGAGAAGGGCAATGAGAGCAGATGGAAGGAATATAGACTTGACATAATGAAGGAACTCTTCAGGATCAGGAGGAAGTTTCTGTATGAAGATCTCTGTTGACTCCACATTTGGCTGAGAGATGCACAGGTGTCTTGTTTTTGGTTTTTTGTCACCCATGCGCTCCACCTGTTCAATCGGCTGCTGCTGGGGCATGTTGTCCCGCTGGTCTCATTCTGGTGTTTGAAGAAACACTGAGGTGAAGGTCAGAGGTTTCACAGCGGCAGCAAGTTAGAAGCTCTTGTTGTTCTCATGTTCTTAGCTTTGTAGAAGCTGCTCTCTCCTTCTCTTGCCCTGCTGTGACATTATGGGCAGGAAGATTAACCCTTAATTCCAGTAACAGAGAGTATCAGATGAGAAAGGGGAGTGCATACCGGATTCATTTTGATATTCAGACACCTTCAACATTTCTAACATTATCAGTTAATTCGCTATAGTTATATAAAATATGACTAGAATAGTTACACTGTGTCAGGACAAACTCTTGATAATTTTCTAGTCTCTGTGCACAGCCAGCATAGACTGCTCTGTCAGCTTCAGGAATCAGTCCTCCGTAAATGTGCTGAACACACTCCAATATTTGTGTTCTGGACTGTTCTGGAACAGTGTTGGAAAAACAGCTTAACACTGATTACTAGTCGTGTCCTCTTTTGGAAGTAGTTTCACAACCACACACAGCGTCTCCAGAACATGGCGCCTGCAGCAACACTAAAGACAGAATAATAGCTCCGCCTTCTTTCTTTGTGTGAACATTTGAAAATAAACCCACTCTGTGACGGAGAGACGTGGAGGCATGATTAAACAAGATGCTTTAGGGGGGAGATATTTTAGCAACCGGCTTGTGAGATGCGAAGCAGTGTTGGACACTTCTTTCAGTCTTCTCAGCTGGGATTGAGGAGGCTCAGAGGAGAAATGCTCTGTCTGTAAAGAGCTGTTTTCCAGAAGGGTCTGTGGTGACCCCTGCTAGCGGTCTGTCTCTGATCATAGCTGTTCCTCTCGTCCTCTTCCATCATTGTTTGTTTGATCATACACCTCTTATGCAGGTCAGGACAGATCTTATTACAGATGATTACTTTATTGCTGTGTAATAAATAGGTCCGAGACGGCTGATGAATCCCTTCCTCCTGTGGGCTGTGGGTTTTGTAAGAGGAGAATGATGGTGTTGTATGACTCTGGTTCATTCTACATGTATGAGAAGATCTGACCTCTTTCCACCCTTTCCAAGCTTAACCCTTTGTGCATGTATGGTTAAAAACAATAGAAATGTTATTAACTAGATCTGCTATATTCTAGTACTGTGCACTAATAATGCAGTTGTCCATAGGAAATTAATGTTTGCATAAGATGCTAAATGATACATAAAATATGAATTCATTACTAATAAGATTAAATTAATATTAAGATCATTAACATTATAAATATTAGGATATTCAGTTTTGGTAGGCTACATTCTGCATTTATGACAGCTTTAGCTTATCAGTGCTGATTAGGTTTGTCAGTGTCTCTTGAACCTGACTGTACATGTAGTATTAACTTATCTGTGGTCTACTCATCTAATAATAATTAACTGTCAGTTGTTTACACTGCGGTGTAGTAAGATGCTGGTTCTGTGAGTACACTATAAAGCCTGTATTGTTCTGATAGAGTTGTCACGTGTGAACACAGACTGTAGTATCACTGTAATTCACAACTTTGAATGGCAAATGACATCAACACTTTGAATAACAAATGGACATCCAGAGGCTCAGTTTTTCCATGTGTGCATTGAATAAAAAGTGCTTCTGAGCTGAAGTACACCAGAAACAGTTTGAAATTCCCAAATCAAACTCATAATCCTATAGGATCCTGCCATCAGCACGTACTGTATATACTGTAGTATCTTGACACCACTATAATGGAAAGTTCCAGAGGCTGATGTAAACAGCACACATGCAGCAGGGCTGAGCTCCTGATGTTTGAATGAGTGTGTTTTCTTCAGGGAGCAGAAGGGCATGTAGAAGATGTGTTCAGCGACTGGCCTCCAGGAGCCATAAAGGGGCTGCCGCTGCTCTTTGGTCGTGATTTATGGGCTTTTATGGTCCAAAGGGATTCTTCTGCTTGAGCTTGGCTGTTTTTTTTTAGCCATTCGCTTATAAATGAGCTTTCATAACACACTGTAGCACATCTTAACCGGACCTCAACCAATTACTTGCGTTTAATTGTAGTTCTGTTCTTCTAAACTTGACGCGACTTTATATGCACCTCCAGTGGAGTTCACAGTTCTTCTGTCATAGAATCAAAAGGTAATTGACTTGCTGTTTAATTCTGAGTTTACATCTCATTGCTCTGTGTTTATAGTTTGAAATTCGGAAACAACAGTCTGAGTTATGAGATATAAACTGAGAACTGCATGGAAAAAATGTAAATGGTGGTCCATGGAGGAATAATGGAAAGCTCCGTGGCATCAGTGTTAATCAGGTTGGCGATTTGGTCTATTACAAAATCATTAGTGATTATCAGAATCAGATAATCGTAATAAACTTTGTAGAGTAAAAGATGTATTATAGTCACAACTTCTCTGTGTGTCATGTCCTGGGTTATTTAAAAACACACACACAAATATATATATATTATATAATATAAATTGTTATTTTTTTGTTATTAAAATAAAATTAAATATAAAGTTGCCAAAAAAGTTCATTTATGATGTACTAAAATTTACTGAAAGTTAAAATGAGAATAGCCTTGTAGCCTGTTGGAAAACTTTGCATGACACATCTGTCTGTAAGTTTTATTTGAATGCAAATTCATCAGAAAACCCGCTTTGCTATTGGATAATGGAGGTCATATAGTTTGTTTATGGCCCGTGACTAAAGGTCAGAGTAGGCGTGGGAAATCATTAGCCACCTTAAAGGATGACTGCAGGAGACGCTGGCCATGTCTCAGGATGTTTTGCGCTGCAACAGTCGCACTGATGGAAATATTTATGGAGAGAGACTGGAGCTGCTGTACGATCAGATGTGTTGTGTTGGTAAGTGTACAAATACAGAGCAGCTCTCTCAGTCACTCCCAGATTTTCTCTAAATCACACCACTGTTAGAAACTTTTATGTAATGTCTGGCTGCTCTAATCATCTCAATCCTGCTGCTGAAATGACAGTATAAATCACTTAAATCCCTTTACCTTGGCAGTCTGGTGCCAGTTTGTTATGCAATGTGATATGTGCTTTCACTTCACATGACTTTACTGCAGTGCGTGCTGAATAACATGCATTTATACTTACAACTAGTTAACTAGTTTTATTTGAATTCTTGCATAGTTGTCCTACATTTTTACGGCCTGATTCATAATAATAATTCATTTATTTATTTGGCAACCGGCACTATATTGAATGAATGTTATGTTCAGAATAGCTTACTACTCTTACTTTACTCAGCTGTGCTTAAAATGCGAACTAATTTATTTCTAAAATGACTATACACCATTCGCATGCGATATATTGAGGTCATGTGACATTGTATACTGCATTAATTAGAAAAAAAGCCACTTTTCTGTCACGCCCATCCATACAACCGAAGGATCCATAACCCCGCCCTTTAAAGAGACAGCAGCCAATCTGATGTCTGCAAAATGATTGATTCACAAGCAGTTTCTACTGAAAACATGGCTGTTCATTTCCCCTAAATGTCACAGTCACATCATTTTCAGTTCGATCTCTCAGGAAGGATGTAATACGTGGCATTTCTTAAAAGAAAAATGTATAGCGAATACACAATGTATGCATTTTTCTCTTGACAATACTGTGTTTTGCCGCCATCTAGTGTTAAAATGGTCTCAGTTCAATACTCATTTCTGTTACTTTCACTGAAGATGGCATGAAACAAGACAAACAATGTATTCTTTCACTTTAACTGAAGCTAGTGCTGAAACGATCACCTGGCGTTATTCTCTTCTCATCCTTAAACACTTTTTATACTATAGGCATCACAAGTTAATAATATAGGCAAGGTTAGAAAGCTGGGGATTTACACAGAATATTCTGGGCGCTGGAAAGGCCCACGCTTACGTGTTTATGTATTACTCATGAGCAGTTTTGGATTTGGTGTAAGCTGCTGATGTGATTGGAGGCTGATGTACCACTCATCTTTTCTTAGATTCATGAAGTACTTTTAAAATAAGTGACGAATCGTCCCAGTGCGCTCAGCCCTTCCTTTGAATGACTTGTTTTCAACTTGTTTATAAATACAGAGATGTGTAAGAGTGTGTTCCTCTCATCTACTGCCATGGCTACTGTGTGTTTGGACAACTCTTCTCAGATATCTGTTGTATCTGCACCGTCAGCATCTCAGATGGAGGCAGTTATTATGTCACTAAGGCAATGCAATCAAAGCAGAAGTGCTGTCATAGTTCCCTGCTGATCTCATCACGGTCTGTGCGTCATGTTCGTCTTTAATAGATCATGCGTCCTTCAGCTGTTCAGATACCTCAGCCATTGTGAAATTACCTGTCAGGTTTTAGGATTCTGGCCAGAAGAGGGAGACAAATTGATACCCTGACCAAAGTATGTTTTATTTTTCATATTGTAAATGATTGCTGCATGCAGGGGATTATCAATGGCCAAAATCAAGCATGTGGAAAGTGGAGACAGAGGCAAAGCAAAGCAATTTTATTTATATAGCAATGGTAATTCAAAGTGCTTTACATTAAAACTTAACAATTCACCAATGAATTGTACACAGAACAGGATGCGTAAAATTTAAAAATAAGGGTTGCATAATAGAGATATTTAATAATTTTGTATAAACTAATGTAGCAATCCTGTATTAAGTGTAAGACTATTTTAAATTAATTTTTAATAAAATAAAATATATTAAATATAAAACTATTTTTTTCTTTTACATAATTTCTTTGTACATAATTTTTATTTATTTATTATTTATTTATATTTAGTTGAAAGTAAGATTTTTTCCTAAAAGTGTGACCTCCTTTAATACTTCACATTTTTTGCAGTGCAAAAATTCAAGGTCGTGGCCAGGTTAGTTGACAGATTTTTGAACCCCTTGTGTTTTACGCAGAAAATTGGCATGACCCACAGACTCCGCAGCAGACAGACCGAAACGTGTTTGACTTTAACAATCAGACTGACTTCAGTGGAAGAATGAAGTTGTTTTAGAGCAAGTTTTTACACGCAGATTAAAGATAATTTACACTTGAAACAACTTCAGCAGAGCATGTGTGTAAGTAAATCCAGTGATCTTGTACTGCTCTTCTGAAGTGCGTGTCATGGTTTTGAAGAGGCCTGTGAGAAGTGCTTGGCAGCTCCGTCTTGTTTTCTGAGCCGAAGGAGATGAGTGCACATGGGTTATTTTAGACCTCAGCTGCTGCTGCTGTTGATGTTCTGTTGTGAATCTCCAGATGAACTGACCGGTCCGGCGCTGACCATCACATCACAACATATAGATGAGCGCAGATGCAAAGCTGCAATGGCAGTATTAATGCTCCCAGCTCTTGGGAAGTCACATAATCGCGTCTCTCAGTAAAAAGCATGCGAGGGAGAGGAAGAGCTCAGGTGCGGCGATGTTGAGGTTGGGATTGGAAGGACGGGGTGTGTCTGATTCAGGTGGATCAAAGGAGACGTACACACATTCCTCTCTGACAGACGTCCCTGCACACGCTCTCACACGCAGAGGGAAAGTCGGGATTGGGAGGCACTTTCACCGCCAATGCAGATTGGTTACACCTAACCTGGGAATGTGAGAAGTTACTGTTCATAAAACATCAACCACATTATCTTTAAAGACATCTGTGATGTTCCAGATCCTTTCTGCACTCCCATCTCTGCCTGTGCTGGAGGAGAATTCGGTTGCTTAACCCCATAAAGCTTAGTCAGTGTGTCACATTTCTAAAGCCTCTGAAACGAAAGACTTATTTTTTAGCGAGTGAAAGGTGCTAGCATCCACCTTCATCTCATGCATCACATCTCTCCCTGCTGTCAGATTATCACTGAAGATCACTTACTCTTGACGTCGTTTTTTTAGAAAAGTCATAGGAAGATTTTCTTTCTTCATCTCTGAGTCATGATTACATTGCATTATATGTTTTGATCATCAAACCATGCATTTAAATATCATCTCTCTGAAACATTATAGCGTGAGATATAGCGTGGTGACTGATACTTATATACACACATATATATATATATATATAATGTTTTTTTTCTATATTCTCCATATCATTATATATGAGCCATAAAAACCTGATGTATCAAATATGATGATATGCATTTCTTTTTTTAAATTTCATCTAAAGATTCCATCTACTGTTCTATTTCAGAATTGATTTTGATTTTATTAATGAATGTATTTGTTGTTTGTTTTGGTCAGGCTTTACAGGGTTCATTATCACACACAAAAACAGTTCATGCATCAAGTTATTGATTTGATTTTCTGACCAGATCACGTTGAATTTCTCCCCTATCTTCTCATCTGACCTCAGATTAAGAGCAGTTTTGTGTTCATGTGGTTCATAGAGAGAGCTGGAGGGTGTGCATGTTCATGAGGTCGAATGATGAATACTTGATATTGATTCAAAAGGTCCATCATGCTTTGCTCTGCGCGTGTGAAGGATCATGAATGATTGGTCTTGTGCAGACTTGACTGTTGGAGTGAAGCCTGGTCCATATCACAGCTCTGGCCGAGAACCAAGCACTCTCTTTTTTATGTCATTTAAGGGCAAGTTCATCTAAATATAAGGGTGTGCTCAAGGATATCACGTTTTGGATATCACGTGTCTCAAACAAAGCTCCCGAATATCATCAAAGGCTGTATTTGTATAACGCCATGCATGTTATGAGCTCACGTCTTATGGTTTGGCTCATTGTTAATCCGGCCAATCAGATCTCAGCAGCTCTTGTCATTTTGTGAGGATTAAGTATCAGCTGCTCTGTGAATGATGTTCTGCTTTATGGAAACTTCTGGTGATCCAGTGGGCTAAAAACACAATAAAAGAGCATCACATATATGTGTCCTCAGCTTTGTGAGATATTTTCAACATCGTTATATAATTAACCAATTTTTAAATTCGTACAACAATTATATACATGAATGAGCAACTACATCTACAATAAACGATCCAATTATTAGTTCATTATCAGTTAATCAACACTGTAATTAAACAAGGACGACCAAAGCTAATATGAGGTTACGTACTTGAGTAAATATAAATGTAGTCTGTCAGTATTATAAGGCAATATTGTGAAAAACTATTACAATATAAAATGTGAGTATACTGTAAAATGTAATTTATTTCTGTGATCAAAGCTGAATTACTCCAGTCTTCAGTGTCACGTGATCTTTCAGAAATTTGCTGCTTGTGCTGCTTCAATATGTTTGTGGAAATTGTGATGCATTTTATTTTATTAAGGAAGTCTTTTGATTAATTTCATGCAACCTTGATGCATTAAAAAAAAATCCCAAAGCATACGTACATAAAAACACAAATCATTTTAGCTTTTAAAGGTTACAAAACTTAAAAATCACAGTAGGTAGGAAATATTTGAAATCATAGACAGAGAAAATGTAAATCATGAAATAGGTGTTGGTACAGCAGTTTTGGTGTGCCACACCTTCATACTTCTCTTGTATCAACAGACATTTAGACGTCCATAAAATAAAGGTGTCAGCTTCCATATCCGCTGAGGAATATCGTAAAACAATGCAAACACATTCAAGTTCAGGCTGTTATAGTTACCTGCGAGCCTGAACAGGTTATCAAGTGAGCAGCTTCTCAGAGCTTATGGTGCAGGTCTGTTCAGATGATGAGCTTGTGATGAAGGCCCCATCGTCATCCTCATCTTCTGCTCTAGGTTTATGTCTTTTTGAAACGAGCAGAGCTTATTGTATCTATAAGTCTTTCTCTTCCTATTCTAAAAGAAATGCAGTGTTGTTTTCAGTGTTTTACTGGATGGTTGCTGAACAAACTCAACAGCGGTTTATTTGCTGCCAGGAAAAAATAGCTACTGTAGTTATAACCTGGATTAGAGACAACCCCCTTCCATGAAAAGATGTCACAAGATTATAAGACAAATGATTCCCTTGGAATTCTCGACTACTGAAGCTTCTTCTCAAGTTTGGACCCCATACCTGGATTTTAACAAAATTTATTTAAGTAATAGTTTGAGTTTTGGTGTGTCCCTTTATGCATTTATTTATTATCATCATCGTTATAGTTATATATTTAATTTATTTTATTGTGAAAAATGAAAAATTTTGAACGTACCTAGTTTAGTGATATACGGTGCTGGTGGAGCATGATCACATAAGCACACACTCATTTGAACGGGAATAAAGAGTTTTATATTCTTTGTGTATGGCTGCTGATTGTGCAGCCTCTGGTTATGTATTTTCCTGGGGTTGGTTTGGACTGCGTGTGTAGACCTGAGCGGCCCATCCCAGAGCCTCACCCTGCCTCGCTGGCACAGCACTGCCTCTCAGTTAGTCATACTTGCCCAACCTCTCAGGTATGCCTCAGTGGTTAATCATTAGAGAGCCGTATACAGTATATGTGTGTGCGTTTATTGGCATGAGTAGTTATAGAGCATGATTGTGTAATGCTCTTCCTGTAATGGCAGCTCTGTGCACTCGTTTAGCGTGAACTTACATAACTCTCAGCCACTCTTTTAACGCTCTTCCTGTTGCGTTATTCTTCAGAGAGTGTGATGATTTAGAGTGTTTGGAGAGGGTGTGGGATTCTAGATGAGGCATGCTGGCGGACACACCTTCCCACTCACTTTCCCTGATTCCACTCCTCCTCCTCCGTCTTCCTGCCTCCGCTTCACCAACATGCCAATTTAGTACCGAGGCGGAGCTAAGTGTACCCCGCAATGCCCTCCAACCTCCATGTCTCTGTTCTGTCAGAACAAGAGCAGGCCCACAACCTGTAGCTCGCGGCATCATTTAGAGGAGCTAGGATATGGACGGCAGGAGCTGAGCGGAAAGACAGCAGAACAGGAACAACGCAGCAACTTTTCAAGTGAAGATAAGGAGCCGTGGTTTGTGACTCTGTGTTAGCGTGACGTACTGTAGAGGAGATGAACAGTCAGCAGAGACGGAGGGAATACTCCACCGACAGCCTGGAGAGGGACAGGATCCCTTCAGATGACTTACACTATCAGGGAATGCTCAAAGCCTTGGAAGGCAGGAAAGGTACTTAGGAGAGCTGTCTGATGCACCTGCTCGTGATGGAAGAGATAATGCTTCTTCGAGAAGTCAGATCACTAGTTAGCGTATGAACTTCATAGGCTTACATTGAAACACACCTTTGATTTTAAGCAGTGTTCTGGTTTTGGAAGCTTTTATTTAGATTACTAACTTTGTAGCAGCATGTCAACTTATTCTACTAACGCTTACCTAACAGTCTACCAACAGAGTTAGCTTACATGTAGGGAGCAGAATTGTATTCATTTCAGTCATAAAACAAGATCAATTTAATTGGGAGGTGAAACCGTGTCAGGTTAAAATGAACGCATACATAGAAAATTCAGGTGTTAATTCAGTTTATTTTGTTATATATTGTCTCAGAAAAAGAAAGATAACATGCATCAATGTATCTTATTTTATGGGAAAACACCGATTATTTTTTATTATTAGTAGTAGTGTTAGGTTTAAGTGGTATTAAGTATTAGTATTAGTATTGCAGTGTACATGGCTTAGGTTTCTTCTTCAATGTCAGTCCAGGGTCTAGGAAATCTGGGAATGTTTTCGATCGTTTTTGATCATAGTTCTTGCATTAGTGACAAAGCCATGAGAAAAATACTTCCTTTTTGACTGTAATCAAAGCAAACATGAGATCTCATTATTAAGAGACTGCTTTTAAGTCTTACTTTACGTTTACTTTACATTTTAGGGTCTCTTAACTAGTTGCTTATTAGCATGCATATTACTAGATATTAGTCATTTATTAATGCTAATTAAGCACACATTAATGCCTTATTCTACATCCCTAATCCCACCCACTACCAAAACGTAACAACTACCGCACTAACTATTAATAAGCAGCAAATATGAAAATATGTGAGAAGTGTTACCTATTCTAAAGTGTTACCAAATTTATTTAATAAAGCAGCAAACTACTTAAGGTGTCTTTTAAATCACATTATAAACGCTTCATATTACCAATATTTAAATAGATGACATATATTTACCAGTGTATAAAGAGTTGAGTGGGACTGAGACTGTTCATCACAGTCCTGCGCCTGATTGGCTCGTTCAGTGTCATTAGCAAACAGTACAATAACACTGGATAAAATGTAATTCTTGTATGTTCTTGCATGCCTCACACACCCCGGAGGGCAGGAGCTGTGCGCTGATTGGTTTAAACATTAGCGCTGTAACTGTATACATGTGAGAGGATAGAGAGCAGTGAACGGTGGTCAAAGGACGAAGGTCAGCTGACGACCCCCGTAAAGCTGCTCATGATTACCCCCATGATCAGCCGCAGCAGGACTCTTCAAACACTGAAGGGAAGTCATACATTCATGACAGGTCAAGGTTTACTGCCTCCACCCATGATAGTCACCATAGCAAGTGATATTTCACAATCGTCTCGTCATACTCCACCCTTCGGAAGCAGAAGTCCTGCGGGTCTGAATCAGCTGTTCCCTCCACGCTCAACAATCGCTGGGCGTTTCAAAGCACTCTTAATGTTGCACGGCAAACAGTTTCAATTGTTTTATGCTTTGAAGTACTTGACAAAATTGCATTTAATGGAGAACATTTGATTCATTGGAATGAAGTGTGGGGATTTGACTGGACAAGCCACTCAAGTTGGGCATCAGCTCATGCATTTCCTTGAGATGGCTTGATATTTGATTCTTATCTGTAAACGCTTTTCAGTCATTGCTGCAAAAGGGCATCATTGAATGTCTTGCGCTGCTTATGCAATTGCTTTCGATTTGGTGTTGTGATCAGGCTAATTCTGTCTGAGATCTGATTAGAGTTTATAGCAGTTTTATTCTTGCACTTGCTGGTGTATTGAAATCTCCATCATAGACTATTTCACGACGCACTTAACCCTGCACTTTACAATACATAAGGTGACCTTAACTACTATAAACTAGCATTAAATACCTGCAAGATAATCAGTTTGCTGTGTAACCACATGTTGTCCTGAAAAATACACATTTTCTGCTTATGAGCTTGGGTACGGTTAGGTTTGGGAGTAAGGTTTTGTGGTAAGGGTTGAGTTACGGAGAGGAATAAAGTTAACAGTGTAATATCACGTTAATTAAGTTCAAGAACTTTAAATGTAATTACAATGCTCCAACATGCATGTATCAAGCGGTTAAGTGCACAGTAGTGTAACTAAAGCCAACTAGTTACTAATTAGTCTTATTTTGCACAGGTGTATTTATAGCAATGGCCAAAAAAATACATTGTATGGGTCAAAGATCATGTTCCAGGAATATATTTAGTAAATTTTGACCATAAAAATGTTGTAAGATTAGTACTATGCATTGCTAAGACCTTCATTTGGACGTCTTTAAAGGTGACTTAGAGCTGCAGCGCTTGGCAAGCGCTCCAGTAACGATGACAGATGAAGTGCAGGTTGTGTTGGTCGCTGCTGGAGGAACATGATTCTGCAGGCCGTGGGTGTGTCTGTGGTGTTGGGTTAGTCATGAGTGATACACACACTTAGGATTAAAGCTCTGCTGAATTTTCCCAGCCTGAGGCCTTACGATGCATTGCGTTTTCTTCCCTCCGAACCTGCCCTCAGTCTTTACTTGACAGTGGAGTTGTCTAGACATCTCCTGCGGTCATTACTCTCCGGCGTTACCTGGTTTCTCACATGGGTGTGTCTTGGGGTGCTGAGTTATAAGAGGTGTGCAAAAAGAGCTGATTTCAAACCATTCTCCAGTTTTTATGCGTTTCGCTTCTCTCTTCGCTTGCAGTTTGGCAGTTTCTTTATTAAACAGTCTGGTTGGAAACACACATACTAGTGGTTGCATCAGTGTTGTTTTGGGCTGACTATAACAATTCAATCAACAGATCAATGATCGAAGAGCATCACAGAGACAGCACTGCACTTTCCAGTGAAATAAATAAACCTGTGAATTGCTTAATAATAGCGATTTAGCATTAAACATCAAAGCACTATTTTATTAATCAGCAGTATTTAATGACATACATCCATTCATATCCAGACGTTTACTCTCAAATCTACTGAAGTGTGTTGAAATTTCTTTTTCTTTGTGTTTTCGCAGATGAACGGGACCGAGTGCAGAAGAAGACTTTCACAAAATGGGTGAACAAACACTTAATAAAGGTACCTGTATGTTTATTATTATTCATAGCAGTTTTTTCAGGGTTGTCATCCATTCAATAAATTGTGATTCTAATGCTATTTAATCATTTGATTATCATTTTAGCAAACAAATCCAATGCAGCTTATCATACACTTTCACAGTAACATAAGTCCATGAAACTTACAACGGCAGATGTGATCCAGATCTTATTCACAACTGTTGGGAAATGATGTATCATAATATAGTTTTAATAAGATAATACATATATATAGTTTTAATTAAACTAATAGTACAGTAAAAACTAAAACATTTAAGACCATACAAAAACTGTTTAACTGTTTGATTTAGTAGTTCATATTTTCATATTACTAAGATATAGTTTTTTTTAATTGCTATTTGAAACATTTTTTCCATTTTAATTTTAATGTTTAAAAAGTATAAAAAAAAAAAAATTAAAAAAAAAGTTTAAATATGTCTATAATTGTAAAATCTTATTTCAGTTTTAGTTACTTTAAAGTAAATTAAGTTGAGTTGAAAATTAAACTATTTTAAGTAAAAAAATTTTGGCTTTAGTTTTAGTTTCAGTCAACCAAAAACAATCATATTCAGCACAGCGTGTGAGTATCTTTTATGGTTTATTGCGCTTTAATAATGTAAATGAAATGACTTTAGGAAAGGCTTAAACACGTGATCTTTTATTACAGTGCTTCGCTGCAAAGTCATGTGAGCCTAACCATGATGGACAGATAATACTGGTTGTTAAATTTCTACCAGTTGATCATATCTCCCTGTGTATTGCTCACACATACCACTACTATTAGTTAGCAGTGCAATTTTAACCCTCTATGTCACAACACCCAGTTTAGAAACTAGTGTTTAAAACCTCTTCCATTAGGGCAGACACAACAGCTGCTGGGCTGAACATGATTTCTGTTTGGGGTTCTTTTAGTTAAGGACAAATATATGTATAGAAGCAGATCAAATCCTGTCCACACGTGTTATAAATCTACTCACAGCTCGTTTTTCATCATCTAGTCTAAAGAAAATCCAAACACAAGATAATGAAAATGTAGCGCCAGACATGACTGGAAGTTATTAGCACTCGTACTAATCAATCAAGCCTGTTCATTCACCCCAGAGGAGGCAAAACGCCAGACCTCTTCGGAACAAAAGAGTTGATATAAGACAAACCTGCACGTCAAGAACATCTGGATTCATTTTGCAGCATGCACATCATATTCAGGGTATAAACACTTGTCAGTTCAGCCAACAGTAGCACATGTGCTGCAGATGTTTGACTGGGTTTATATAACACAGAGATCGCTCTGATTTAAAGCCCTTTATCTGTCATTAAACAACTTTTACTTTTTCTTTTTTTTTTTTTTAATTACAGATCAAACGAAGAGCTGTTTTAGGCTTAATTCTGATGTTATGTAATCACATCTGGATGGTCACTGTAGATTATGGTCTCATTTACTTTGACCTTTTATTTCACTATAAATCCACGCATACAAGAAGTTGAGAGTATAATTATTATAATCATATATACGGTATGTTAATATATTAATTATATGCAAAGATGCATGCATTTATCTCATATATAACTCTTTTTATCCAAGAGATTTTAGGATGTGCATCCAGAGCACATAAACCTATATTTTTACTTTGCAGTCTTTATACATGATAATAATCTAGCTGACACATCTATATTTGCTGACTGAATGTTTGAGTTTGACCTTGACAAACAATTAGAGATCACAAAAACAGTTTGCTCTGTGGTTTGTCCCTGTCATCAGCTGTTATCTAGCACTATTAAACGCTGCTATTACTTTCTGCTGATTGAGCAGAGTATGTGTGAATGAGGAAAACATGGTCTAATATATGGAGAACGAGCCGTATTACACTATAATACACCCGTGGGTCTGGATTGGTGTGTGACTGGAACACAGACTCATGTAATAGTCATTGAGTGTGATGAACTTCATTGCGATCATAAATCTGATGCATCAACAGAGACCTCTAGTGGCTCAATATGAGCTCTGTCTGGTTTTCACTTCACTCTAACGTTGTGCAGAGCTTCAGACGTACTGCCGATCTGGCTCATCTTCTGTAGCTTCTGTCTGTTGTCGTTACCTTGTCTTCCACTTCATATAGCAGTTGAATAAAAGTCATTTACCCAGCTTACAAATGCTTTATATTAATACTTTTAAAATAATTACATTTATATTACACTTCGGAAAGGGCATTTCTGATATTGAAATAAGCCTACAAAGAAAAAACAATCAGTGTTCCTCAAGATAAAACAACATTTAACCAAGGAAGGCGTTACGTTTCTAGGATGCAAATAGAATTCATTTACTCAGCTTTGATTTTTCTGTGAGAACATCCAGGCTGCTTTTTCCATACAAATCAGGTGCAAGCCATGAACAAAAACTACCATCAGTGGTTCATATGAAGTGTTCTTGTAACGTGAAGGCTTTACAGTCTGGACTTTCTGCTGTGTATTGTTTTTTGACTGTGCAGGTTTCGAACGTGATAAAAGCAGAGCGTAGTAAAATAAGTGATGTGGCTGATTTCATCCTCAGATTTTGAATTTCACTAGGCTTAATGTTGTCCCTCATCACTCAACTTTGACTTTTATCTTCCATTTCTAACCGATGTAACTCCATTCATCTCTTCTCGTCCAGCACCGGAGAGCGGAGGTAGGTCCATCAGTCAGCGTGTCCCAGCAGGCTCTGCTCTCTCACACGCATGCTCAGCTCTTCTGCCGTCAGGAGGAATGTAGAAACATGCTCACAGCTTGAGCCTGCAATGGCGCATTAGTTGTAGTCTCATGCACTGCAGCTTAGGAGGAAAGGAAATGCAGCAAAAGCACTGCCTCACACATGTCCTGCGCATAAAAATCACTCACATACTGTATGTACAGTGACAGCTTTGTAAATTGTGGAAAGGTTTGCTGTGTTACGCTATTAGTTAAAGAATATTCGATCCCCTGCAGAGAGCTGTGCATGTTGAGCTGCATGATAAATACTGCTCCTGAGGAAGCCCTGTCTGTCCCTCAGAGATTCTGGTTTCATGATTAAAGCTGAGATCTGACTCAACAAGGTTTTATAAACCAACTGTACAGTGACTGATTTAGAAAAGGAGATAACTTCAGAGTGTAATTTAAACTCTGTCACTCAGTAAATCATTGTTTGACGTGAGGCAGGTGAGCCGCTCTTCTGCCTGCAGCCATGCATTGCCCTGTCCTGTATTCGCCCAGCAAAAACACGCAAATAAATCACTTTGAATTCAGTCTTTTTCTCTCTCTTAACAAGAGACATACATGCTTGTGTTTACAGCCCCTGCTCGAACTGCCCATTTTTTATGTTTCAGTTACCCGGAAAGGATAGTTCGGTCAAAATTCAGTAGTTTCAAGCATAAACAAAATTAGATGTTTGGCGGCATAATATGCTTCTGTTAATAACACTTGATCTAGATCTATACTGTCAAGCTCTACAAAGAAAAATGACAAAATGAAAAAAAACGTGACATTTCCAAAAGGATAAGTTAGAGTACAGTATAGGACTTTCCTTGAATGTAAAAAAAATGTTCAGATGCAAAACCTGCTAAAATTAGCATATCTTTCTGGTACTTTGTATAGCTTTCTTTGTAAGTCCTGGTACTTCTCAGTGGCTTGAGGCTGGCATTAAGCGCATATGAAGTGAAAGTACTTTATGAACGTGTGGAAAACATTCACTCAGTATTTTTATCTTATTTTTGACCAAGATGGCTTTTTTGAGCTCTTCAGTAATAACATACAGTATATTGTGCTTGATTTAACCTGCCAAAAAAAGTTGAACATCCAGAAAAATCCTGGATGAATGGGATCATATCAAACGGTGATGAGGATGTGCTACAGATTGGGGGATGGTAAATGTGTTTGTTTCAATCAGTCAGTGTTGTGGTTGAGGAGTCACATCTTCACACCTGACTGCAGAGTTGGCTTGTCTCTCTGCAGGGATGTTTTTTAAGTGTGACTCTCATAAACTGATCTTTGCCTTTTCTCCATCCTCAGACTCAGCGTCATGTGAATGACCTGTATGAAGACCTCCGAGATGGACATAACCTGATCTCTCTTCTGGAGGTCCTCTCTGGAGAGACACTGGTGAGTGTAACCAAGCTTCTTCCTCCACTAAAACAGCTCTAACCCCCAGCCTTCACACAAATACAAATCCTCATCCAACGAAGACATATCAATGGCTATTGCCTTTGGATACGTCTCTAAATCCGAATCACACCCAAAACACTGGGTTCAGATATTCCAGGCAAACTTGTGACATCTTCACATCAAACAGCTTTGTTTCTTGGCTGTAGCTCAGACGTTAACGTCACTCTTCGGCTTTTCTTTTGAATCTGTGTGGCTCCTTTTTGACTCTTTCTCTGCCTTTCATCCCACCTTCCTTTGACCCTGACCCACCATCTCTTTGCTGACTTCTGTCTGCTCTCTTTGCACTTCTCTTGCTGGTCAAGCCGAGGGAGCGGGACGTTGTGCGGAGCGTGCGGTTGGTGAGTGATGCAGATGCTTCATTGGCATGGGTCACTCGCTGTGGCTGGCCTGCGCATGATGTCACGTCCGCCAGACATGCTGTAGTCTTGATTTTATTTGTTATTAGAGTTACCTCAGTGGTACTGTATGTCTCAAGCTACAGTGGGTATTTCAGCTGCCCCTATTATGGCTGTTGAAAGATTTATATTTTGATTTTGGGAGTCCCCAACACTAGTGCAAGGTCAAAAACACTTTCATTGTCATAAAATATGCATTTACTTTTACATTTCTTGCTCAACGACTCCCAAACGATTCGCTGAACAATTCATTTTTCCAAACCCCTCCTTTGTGTGATGCTAATCTGCAGTGATTGGTCGATTGGTCTCATTTTCATGTCATCACGCCTGTAACAGCTGATAAAGCAGTGTTTGTGAGGGCAGTGCTGCTTTGCGTACAGTGTTACTGGAGAAATCACTATTTAACCACTCCAAGAGCGGCACCTAGTGGTGAAGAGTAAATCTGCATTTTCATTCAGACCAATGCGAAAAGACCAACAAGTGGGCAAGAAATATGCTAATGCTTTACATGTTGACATTAAAAAAACAACTAAAAATGACTTGTTTAAATGATTCAGAGTCGACTATTTCTTTTGAGAGACTTATACACAGTGCACTTTCAGATTTAAAACTTTGCAAGATATTTTTATACACTTCACACTGTGTTAAAAGGTCATTTAAAAAAAAAATCATAATAGAGGAGCCTTAAAATAAAGATTCAGATTTAAAAGGAGCTTACAGGGTAATTATTTAGTAGGCTGGTAGCTAAATGTTGAAAGGCTAAATGAAGAATTTATACAGTAATATAACAATAATGAAAGACTTTTTTAAGATTTAAAAATAAAAAATAAGGATTTAAGATAAAAAACAACATAGCTGTCTTAATAAAGCATGTTTTTGCTTCTAATCTGAGGGACTTTTATTCTGGAATTTGACTGTTATGAATAACATTGTAGTAGCCTGGGCTTCCGCTTGCGCATGACTGATGCTGTTTCTCTTTATGACATCATCTATCTGAACCTCGTCCCAGTTTGGGTGTGTGACCCATATATAGCGAATTAATGATATCTAAGTGAATCCGCATTTATTTTGAAGTAATTTACTGTACAACTGATCCTAACGTTGTGTTTTTTTTTTAGTTGAAGTTGTACGGGTCACAAAATGATGTCTGTGAACTCTTAGAGTGTGTTTGGGGAGTCGAATGTTTCAGACAGTTTCCATTAATTTTGCAGAAGGTTTTTTAGCATACAGTTGTTTTTTAAGCATTCATTCCCAGTATTATACCACGTTACATCCCTAAAGCCACAACACCATCACTTCTTCCAAATAAGCTTAAAGACCCCATGAAGTGACTCGACGTGCATTTTATTTGTTTGTGTTCAGTTATTGAAACAGGAAGTTGGGGCGTGGCCTATCAAAGCAGGCACTATTTACGTAGGGAACATCGTCAGTTTTGCGTTTGGACAAAAATTTGTATATGCTCCTGATCATAACATGAATCAGAATGTGAAATATGTATTTTTTCAAATTTAGATTTAGTTTTTCTGTCACTTAGCATTTTACAGATGTCCTGAAACTTGTCCTGAGACTAAACATGTTGATTTCATGGGTTCTTTAACGTCTTTAGTGTTCATAAATATTGTACTGTAGACTCACTACAAAAGGCCCTCATTGTTCCTCATTCTTTCTTCATTTAGACCTACCAAAGAAGTTTATCTGGGCTCTCAAGGACACATCTCAGTCTCGTCTCTTCTTTAAACATGTGTCTTGTCTGTCTCCACAGCCTCGTGAGAGAGGACGCATGCGATTCCACAAACTGCAGAATGTGCAGATAGCGCTGGATTTCCTCAGACACCGGCAGGTATGAGAAGAACTCCACTAAAAGGAGAGTTTGTCCAAAAACGACAGTTGTCCTTACTGTGCTTTTTCAGCCTTGTTAGTTTCCAAACCTGTGTTTTTTGTTTTTGTTTTCATCCATGGATTATCAAAGGAGACGTTTAGTAGAATGTCCAAGCTGCTCTCTTACATGAAGCTAAAGTTAATTGAAATCGCTGTCTGGTCACAGCAAACCTGACCATCAGAGCATTACAAAAAGACATCTAGACAATTTGTGCATCTTCAGTCATCACAGTGTTGCTTTAAGTGCCTCCTTAAGAAAGCTATTGAGGCAGTCTCTCGAATGAACCTTAAACTCAAATGTGCTATGCTGTTCTTCTCTGTAAATCACAGGTCAAGCTGGTGAATATCAGGAACGATGACATTGCAGACGGAAACCCAAAGCTGACGCTGGGTCTCATATGGACCATCATCCTGCACTTCCAGGTCTCCTATTCTGTCAGTGTTGAGTTCCCATACCATTTACCTCCTCCTCCTGGGCTCCAGATCGGTCTGATCAGTCACTTTGGTCTGGGTCAATCACTGGTTCAATTCATTCTTTGGGTGTCTTGGGTCATATTGATTATATGCTTTCCAATCAGACATCAACGGGGTCAATAATTTTTGCTTTAAATCAGGATCTGCCTCATGCAAAATAATGCTATTTTTTTTTTTTTTTTACAATAATCTCCTTTAATCAGGAATATCCATTAAGATCAACCACAACAGTTGTAAAATGTAAAAAGGAAGCAGTTTGTTGGATTCTCTACACAAAAATGTTCAGTGTCTTACGTGCTGTTAGGTATCTAATCTAATTTCGATATCCATGTTGTTTGGTAGATCTAAATTATGTGAATCTGTTCTTTAAGGTGTTCAATTACAACCACACCCTGATTTATTCCACCTTAAATAATTAAACCCAGTCACATTACAGCTAGCAGGAGCTTGGCACACATTGTAATGTTTGAATATGTCCTTCTGGTGTTTGAAGGAATTAAATACCTTGGCAGGACTTCTTGTACTTCCAACAGAGATATAGATGTAAAGATTTGGCATATGGACTTCTGCCCACCTCCTCGAGGAATAAAAGAGCTTTCTCTTTATAGAGGTGTATTGTACACGGACATTTACAATACTGAAGAGCAATATTCAAATACACTCTTCAAGTCTGACTTTATTGGCTAGAAGTCTGACTTTGATTCATTGAAGCCAGATTATCAGAATCCGTGTCAGTGTTGACAGAAGTATAGACAAATACAGTATCTAGTTTAGTGCTTGTTTTGTTAACTACGCTTGGTCTAAAAATGGACGTTTTCTATTTGAGATCCTTATAGACGGTTTCATTGGGAGCTCGCACCTGGACCTGAGTTAACTTCTGGTCTGGGTTTGTTTATGTTATGTTATATATATTTATATTTAGCTTATTATCAAAAAACGAATCTACTCTAGAAAGGACTGACAGTAGCTGTTGTTATTGATTCTATTTGGATGTTTAACTTAAGTTACGTTACGTTAGGGCCACACAAGCATGCATGCGCAGTTACGTTTGTATCCATGGCAGATGCTGTCGTTTAAAAGCTTCAAACCTCGTAGCTTATAGCTTGGCAAGCTACTGTACAGTTGAAATATATAACTGACCCAACCAATTTCCAAGCTTGGGTTTTTCTTTAATGAACTGTTGTTTTTGCTGCACCGGTTCATGGGTCTAAAGACGAGTCTCAGAGCGGATTTAGGAGGTCAATGGTATTCAGTGGGGCTGAGTTTGTTTGTAGTGCATGAAAATCAATCAATTTGATAATTTATTGATGTGCATTTGATAAACATGTTATCAAATCCAATGAAACTCACTTTTGTGGGCTGGTAGATTTCAGATATCCAGGTGAACGGTCAGTCAGATGATATGTCAGCGAAGGAGAAGCTGCTCCTCTGGTCTCAGCGTATGGTGGAGGGTTATCCTGGGATCCGCTGCGATAACTTCACCAGCAGCTGGAGGGACGGAAAGCTCTTCAACGCTGTTATACACAAACACGAGTAAGTGCCTCTGTACTACATCTCAACACTGGGGTTTGGTTTGTGAAAGTAGCAGCAGTCACCAGTGAATTTTTTGAAGTTTCCTGAAATGTTTATCATTAGTTACTCTAGCAATTCTAACAATGTTAAAAAAATATAAATATAGAAATGCATAACCTGATTCAGGTTTGGGCTTCATTCTTGATCAGACTTGTCTTTTGTGCCATGAAGTGAAATGTTCTGGTCTGAATCCAGCACATATTTTTGTGGAGATAAATGCCCTGAGCACAGATGTGTCAAATCCACTCACAGTTTGTTCTTGCTGTCTTCTACGGTTTAATAAACCTTTGAAGTTTCAGTATTTTAAAGGTCTTTTGGAAACACTTTACCTTTAAATATATATATATATATATATATATAATGGATTGTGAAAGTGTTAATGCATTACTTTTGCACTTTAAAGTGAATTGTATGATCTCATGAATAATGTAATCTCAGCTATAATAACTTACAATAATTATGTGTTCATTGTTTCATCTTTAGAAGGTATGATGCATTAAAGCTTTTAAGAAACAAACCTTCCAATATCATAGTGCATTCTAACTTTGGTTGCATTTAGTTCTGAAAAAGATGAATGCATTAAAGCATGTGTTATGAATACTTTTACAATGCCTTTGACGTAGAGCCTTTAAGTAAAGTTTTTCTGACATTCCTTTATTAATGAATATGAAAGAAGATGTAGATGAACCATGACACGCCAGTTTCAAATGAATGCAAATGTAAATGAGATCTTGAGAACTATAGCAGAGGACAACTGTTTTTTTAAACTAAGTTTATGTGAGCTTGAGAAAGTCTCAGTAGAACGTAAATTGAATAGCTTTAGGTTAGGATATTTTAAGAAGAATGTCATTTTAGTTTGTATAGCTTGCATGTAGATGGTTAGTGTTGGGTTTGGAGCGGGAAACAACCATCTACACATGCCACACAGATCCAGGTCAAATGAAAGCAGTTTTTCTGTAATGAGGGTGTGTTCTGTATGCAGACGCAAGGACAAAAGAAGGAGAATGAATGAGTTGAAATAGTTTTATAAGAAATGTACAATGAAGGGTGAAAAGATAAATAAGTGGAGACAGGCCTCCCTGCGGGGCAGCTTTTCTCAAACTTCAACATGTACCTGCAAAGCTTGGGAACGCCCAACTGACCCTGACACGAAGAGAGAGGATTTGATGCTTTTGTCAGTCAGGAACACCCATAGGATTTGTCAGATCTGCCTCCTTTCAGAAATGAGGAAGAGGCTTTTACAGGCACCAGCTGCATGACAGAAAACAGCACAGTTTGCTTTCTGAATCGGAGCTCTCTGGAAACACGTTTTAAGAAACTGAAGAGTAATGCAGAGGAGAAATTGATCCTTGGAATTTCAAGATAGAATTGGAATTGCATTGCCTGGAAGCACATTTCGGGACACGATGATGCTCAACATGAAGAGGCGCCTGTCCTTCAAGAAGCGCCGGACCGGCTCCAGCAGCACCATGGCTTCTGCGAGTGACTTGGAGGACCGTGTGGTGATGCTGTGCGAGGATATTCCCTCCGAGAGCTCCCTGGACTCCGGCCGGGGCTCCCATAGTCCAGGGGCCTGCTCCAGCGGTGACTCCCAGACGGGATACGGGCAAGACTGGAGCTCTGTGAGCTATTTACCAGAGAGAGACGTGATGCAGATCCATGGAGGCTTCAGGGCGGATGATCTGAGCATGATGGCAGACACTCAATACCACACTGGAGAATTTTACACCATGCCTTCCAGCATACATTTCACAGAGATCACTGGGTGCTTGCTTCATTTCTAACAATTTTTCTGTGGTTCAGAATCACATTGTTTTGATGTGTTGAATCATTCGGTGTAAATGCGTGTTTGTTGTTTGGAGCCGCTCCTATCTCTGGGTATTCATGGCATGCGAGTTATGGCTCCATCGCTCAGGAGACAGATGTTATTTGGATTTATGGAGCAGGTGGTCACTTTAACTGCGTCTCTGAACTTGTTACAGTATGTCACCTAGTATTAAGCAATATTTATACTTATTACATTTTGTGCGGTATTCAGATCCACTCACTCCAAATAACCAAAATATTATTATTCTGATTTCATCATGCATTTTGTTTAAGTAACACTTTCCACAAGGTTCACATTCACTAGTTGCACCAACTAAAATATACTTCAGAAGCGTTCATTAATCTTAGTTCAGCATTTCATAATACGTGTTTTTGATGAACCAGAGAACACAAACTGTAACAAATATATTGGTATTTTTACTTACGGAAGGAATTTAATAATCTTAACTAATGTGATCGTATTGTAAAGTATGTTTTTTATTTTTTCAGCGATCCAGTAATTTCAACTTTGTGTGCTGCGTTTATTACACGCTCCCTGAGGCTGATGGTTTTGTTTCTGTTTATTTCACCAGGCCCAGGCTTATTGACATGGGGAAGGTGTACCGCCAGTCCAACCTGGAGAACCTGGAACAGGCCTTTTCAGTGGCAGAGCGAGACCTTGGGGTCACACGACTGCTTGACCCAGAGGGTAATGTTAAACCGCTATAAGCTGATTTAGAACGAAGTGATTAGATATTAACACCCAGTACTGGAGTTAAATCCTGATTAAATGTATTAGTGCAGTCCCACAACACTGTGAGTTGATCTTTCATTTGAGTTTAGGATTGAAATTGAAAAAGTGTCTGAATTGACATGAGTACAACAGTGTTTATTATAAATGATTTATCCGTGCACATCACTATTTTTATTTCCTAATTAAAAACATTAACCACCAGTGCAAGTTTACAGAGATTAGCAAAGAAAAACAATCTAACTAAACCAATCAATTCCTTGTGGGCAAAATCTGTTTCACCCATTCAAGGAGACACTATCACGATGTTTGATTGAAATTTGATCTGTTCTTCCATAAAGCTGCAGTAGACACACATGCAGTCTGCTTAAACAAATGACACATAAACAATCATACGTTTTCATGTCTTTATTAAACACACTGAATGAAACAGTGAAACTTAAATCTAGCATTCTTTCCATTGCAGACGTGGATGTGTCTCATCCCGATGAGAAGTCCATCATCACCTATGTGTCCTCCCTTTACGACGCCATGCCCCGCATCCCAGATGTCCAGGATGGTGCCAAATCCAATGTGAGTATTTGTCTCATCATTTCAAAATGATGCAATTGCCACTAAATGAACCAGTTCCAGACTTAGACAGTCAGCACATAGTCCAGTTAATATGCTGTCGAACCAAATCTAATAAAGCTAATGAAGCATTTTAATGAATGAGGTTTTCCTGTCAGTGAAAGTTCCCACACTTCTGCTGAATAACATCAGTATCCAGCCACTCTGACAATCACAGGATGATCTTCATGTATGCAGAAAAGCGTTACACATGTCATGAGTTTATTTCATTTGTGGAACACAAAAAGAGAAGTTTAGGAGAATGTTCCCATGTACTGTTGCTCGGCAAAATTTGATGAGCAAAATTTAGTCCGAACAGTCTGGAGTTCTGTGTGAAGATGAAAAGTTCACACGCTTTATTAACCGTAGACAATAGTTCATTTTAGCATGTAACATTTAGCACAATTTTCACTATTGTTATACTTTAAAAATATTGAGCTCCTAAAATTGTACATAACTCTATTTCAAGATGTGTAAAGCTATATACTCTTGCCCTTTACAAATTCATTTGCCTATACATTCAAATATAGCGAATCATAACCCTTTTTGACCCTTATTGGGGTTACAAAATGACAGAAGGCTCCTCTTCCCGTCCTTGTTTACACCTTTAATGAGGATAAAAGGTTCAGGAATATAAAGTTGAAGAGGTAATAGATGTTGTGTGATCTGGATCTCTGCCATCTGCCCTTATATAACAGCCTCCAGCTGCCGTCAGGGGCCGTTTATTGCATTCCTCCTTCACGCCATCAGCTAAGAGAATTAGATGATCTGTTACAAACCAGCAATAAACCTGTATCAGCTATTTCTGTGCTTTGATTGGTCCCTCCCTTCATATGCTGTTATCACACAAGGCTACGACTGTTGACAGCTAATTGAGGGAATGTGGTAAGTTCCTGTTCCTCTCTGAGTAGTTTTCGTGTGCTTTTGTCCGGTCTGCAGGAGCTGGAGCTGCGCTGGCAGGAGTATTACGAGCTGGTCACCATTCTTCTCCAGTGGATCAGACATCACGTTCTCATCTTTGAGGAGAGGAAGTTTCCCAGCAGCTATGAGGAGGTCGAGGTGAGTCTGGGTTGCTACTAGTTACTCTGTTTGTGTTCGGTTATTGGATGAATTGCAGTCTTCATGATCTGTTGTGCTGTGCTGTCGGTGAGTTAGCGGTTTTGTGTCGAATGAGCTGGGTCACTGTCCTTTAAAGGAATGGATAAGTTAGACGCCAGAATGTGCTGTGATTTGGAGACTGCATGGAATGCTTGAATTCTGATTAGTTTAACCAGCAAAATACATGCTGTTCAACCAGTTTTACCCAATAGATTTCGCTGAAAAATGAGCAGACAATTAGACAAAATGAGCATTAACTATTATAACTTGCATAGAATTGTGTTATTGTATTTAGTGTTATTACAAATGTATTAGATTTATTATTTTTTTATTTAAGTATTTAATAGTCTTATATTTGATGTGACATCTCATGGTTCTAACAAATATATTAGCATTTTTAATTTAATTTGGAGGTACGTTTTATTTTATTTTAATATTAGTACTTCTTGCAGCAGTGCATTGCTGTTTTTGCCAAAGATATGTAAATGAGGCAGCGTCTAGTTTAATTAAAATAAAATGAAGCACTGATTGAAAAAATAAAGCCATATAGATCTGTTCAAAATAATAATAATAATACATTGCTCCCTTAAAATGGTTTAAATATTGGTTTAAAAAATATAGTTTAGCTGTGATTAACTTGTAGTTTGGCAAACAATGTAAAAGTCCATCCCAGCCCAGAGACAGAACTCTATCCTCTTCATCCGAGGGCGTGTTACTGGAGGAAATCTTCATGTCACATGACACCGCATCATGGCTCTGAGCGGCTTTTGTCTGAGTTCGTCTCATCAGGGTGTGGCGTATTATCTTGATCTGAGAGCAGCTACTTCTATTACCAGCTTTGTAAAGAAATAACAAAGAGCAGGCGCTTTTGACAAATACTCCCTGAACCTCCAGATCCACCTGCTTCGGGTCATCGAGGGTCACGATTTGCAGGCTTTATATTCCAGTCATAACCACGCTGCTCCCTTTAACGTTATTTTACAGTCAATGATATACTATCGGAGTTTTTATTCTTTTTTAAATATGTTCTGCTTTAGTAATTTTGTTGTATTTGTGTCATTTTTAAAACTTTTTGCAATGGCCTTCCTTAGTTAACCCTAGTTAATGCATTACACTAACATTGACTTGCAATGAAAAATACATTTGTTATAGTGTTTATGATTCTGTTAGGTAATAACCGCACAGCTGTATATTGTTTGTTCCTGTTAGCACATGTTCATTTAACTTTAAATATGTGTCACATTTTTGTTTGGGGACCAATTCTCACTATTAACTAACTATTACAACTTTTGCATCAATTAACTTACTAGATATATAATAGATGTATTTTGATGTTAACTAATGTAGTTAGCTAAGGTTAACTTAATAAGTTTATTATAAAGTGTTACAGACAGTTCTTTAAATCTCATAATAGTTTTAGGTTTTAGTTTGCTTTGCTATTTTAGTACTTCAGCTACACGGTTCTTTTATTTCAATTAAAGTTTATTTTATTT
Organism: Enteromius treurensis; assembly: GCA_032275025.1. Lineage (NCBI taxonomy): Eukaryota > Metazoa > Chordata > Actinopteri > Cypriniformes > Cyprinidae > Enteromius > Enteromius treurensis. The sequence continues at coordinate 3,052,760 of JAUCMU010000030.1, forward strand.
TAATGAATGAAGATGTGATTTTAGTATGTACGTCTTGGTTTGATACAGTAGACAGGGCCATCTTGATACAAAACAAAGGCACTGATATATTTTACGCGTTTCTTTCAGTTAAAACAGCTCAGACTTACATTTTAGTCTTGGACTAGGCTCTTGCACCGTGTTAGTTATCTGTGTGGATGTTTATTATTTAGCGTGTGTGTTTATTTTTCAGATTCTGTGGCGTCAGTTTCTGAAATTTAAAGAAACAGAGCTTCCCCCCAAAGAGTCGGACAAGAGCCGCTCCAAACACCTCTACCAGAGCTTTGAGGTTCGTACACGGGATCAGAATATATTATGCTACGGTCATTTAAACATGAGATGTGAGAGTTTCCTCTGTCTCCTCACAGAGCGCGGTCCACGCTGGTCAGGTCAAGGTTCCTCCTGGTTATCATCCCATTGACGTTGAAAAGGAATGGGGCCGCCTGCATGTGGCTATCCTGGAGAGGGAGAGACTGCTCCGGATAGAGTTTGAGAGGTGAGGAAGACGTCTTTGTTTCTGTGGTCACTGAGTATATGGGAATGTAATGTGTGTGTAATGAAACGACAGCCTGACTGGAATAGAGCCGTCTGCCAGTCCAAAAACTTACATTACATCAGCCGTTATAACACAATGAAGGCCATTATCGACTAATGGGAGCTGCGTGAGAACCAGACGTATCACTTCAGCACAAAAATGCATGGATTTTATTGCATATCAAAAAGTGGTTTCCACAAACAGAGCTTCTCTCTTCACTCTTCTTCTTCTACCTTTATGCTTTGTGAATTGTATTTAGCTGGTTAGCTAGTTTGTGTGTTTTTTCATCACTTGGTTTATTGTTTAATCTTTTAAACCTGCCATAACCATGAACTAGGTTTACATATTAATATTAATTAATACTCTAACGAATGACTGAGTGAACGGTTTCATATGCAAAGCATTTTTATACAATAAGAGATAATAAATAATATCTTAAATGTACTATAGTAAAAAAAATGAAAATTAAATTATAGCTGTTTTGATGCAAGAAATAAGGGAGAATGCAGTCATTCAAAATCATTAAACAATTTAGATTTTGCTCCGTGTGACTACTATAGCTTTAGGGAATCTGCCTTTTAAATCTTCCCAGTAATACAGAGACTGATGAATCTTTGTTCATCGCACGAATGATTTCCAAATAAAAGTGCTGATTCTGTTCTTCAGTTTTTGTGAAGCAGTGTAGAAAGTCAACCGATTTCGCTGTCATTGAGACCGAAAAAAGAAACTAAATTCTGACGTAAATTAAATGAGATGGTTCTCGATGTCCATCATCTTGAAGGAGAGGGAGTATCATCCACCCCAGGACACGTCCCCTGTCACAAGACAATGTGCTTCTTGCAGGACGAGAGTAATACGCAGCACGCTGTTTCTTTATGGACTGTAGAATGGCTGACCAAGTCATCTTCACCCTGGCTGTGGTTTTGTCCCATGACAGGAATATAACAAGAAAAACATGTTTTTTATTCATTTTGGGGAGTCTTTAATGCTGTCGGACTGTAAAAAATGGCCTTTGTGACGGACCCGTATCGATTAGAGTATTTGTTTCGTCGTGGAAAACTGTGAGTTACTTGCTTGTTGAATTTTTTGTAATTACTTGTACCCAGCTCAAGAGCCGGTGATTATAAATGTCGTACAAAGTAATTCCCCGTCGGATTTTTCACACTTGTATTACTGTAGTTTCACGAACATCAGACCTTTGAGTAATCAGCGTAAAGTCTGGTCCTCATAGCAGCTTCTCCTGACTACGAACTGCCTATGTAGAAATAAAAATGTAATCGAACTGTCTGTGATTGTTTGCAGGTTAGAGCGTCTCCAGCAGATCGTCAGTAAAGTGCAGATGGAGTCAGGCATGTGTGAGGAACAGCTCAACCAGACCGAGGCTCTCCTGCAGACGGTGAGATTATACATCCTCCGAACACAAAACCAGTCATGAGTAGCCCAGCTACGAAAACATTGTGTGGGTCAAAATTACACATTTATTTTAGGCCAAAAAATTATTAGGATATTAAGTAAAGATCATGTTCCATGAAGATATTTTGATTAGTAATATGAATTGCTAAGGACTTCGTTTGGTCAACTTAAAAGGTGATTATCAGCCTTAAAATTAAACTCTAAAAATTTACCCTTATGAGTGGTTTTGTGGACAAGGGTCACATTTATGAGTATAAACTGTGAACTTTGAGCTGTAATGACCTTCACTGCTGTTGCAGGATCTCCGTCTCCTGAGTGCCGGGAAACCAGCGCAGCACACGGTCGAGGTGGAGAGGGATCTGGACAAAGCCGACGGCATGATCCGGCTCCTCTTCAATGATGTTCAGCTGCTCAAAGACGGGCGTCACCTGCAGGCCGAGCAGATGTATCGCAGGTGAGTCCATACTACTGTAGCTTCAAGCCTTCGTCCAGTTGACTTTAGTGCATTAACTCTTTTCCTGCGTGTGTTCTGTGTCTGAGGAAGACTCATATGTATGCATATATGTTCAGATATTCAAAATATTCCATTGACTGGAAATTGTCAACAATGCTGGCAACCTTTTGGTGGGGAAAGAGTTAAAAGGCTTATTTCTTTCCCTTTCGGACCTACAAGTAATTCTACTGGATGAAGGGACTATGGAAATAATGTAAGCACATTGAATGACAGTGCTTTTCTCTTCTCAGGGTCTACCGTTTACACGAGCGCTTGGTGAACTTGCGCAGCGACTACAATCTGAGGCTGAAGTCTAGTGTCAGCACAGCCTCTCGTGTCTCCATCACACACATTTCCCAGAAGCCCGTGCAGCGCGCGCGGCCCGAGCTGGACGAGGTCACACTGCGTTACGCCCAGGACCTGCTGGCGTGGGTGGAGGAGAACCAGCGCAGGATCGACACGGCCGAGTGGGGCATCGACCTGCCCTCGGTGGAGTCTCAGCTGGGCAGCCACAGAGGACTTCACCAAACCATCGAGGACTTCAAGGCCAAGATCGAGCGCGCACGAACAGACGAGGTAACTCAGATTCTTCGCTTTTCTTAAATGATTGTTCATGTATAAAATATACCCTGTATGTCATGTCTTCAACTCCTCCTAGACTTTTAACTAAATTTTAACTTACAATATACAGTAACAATATAGGATACAATAACTACAGAAATAAGAAATTATATAAAGCTTAAAACAAATTCTGGTAAAAAAATGAATATGAATCATTAAAAGTAATTTACAAATTAAAAAGTAATTAAATTAATTACTAAACTAATAAGTATATTTAACTTTACCTGCTTATATACTATATACTAATGTAAGCAAGCACAACTACTTGAACTGCTTGATTGTTAAATCATGATTTTATCACATAGTTCTATATTTACAGTTGAAAATATAAATCAAATTTTAGAAACCTATGTTCAGTATATATTATACAGTATATTCAAGCAAAGCAATATATACAGTATAAAAAAAAGATGTTTTTTCTAATTGTACTTCAAAGGGCTTTAGATGCTCTCTTGTGACATCTCTTCCTCTTTGTGTGTTTCAGAGCCAGCTCTCGCCTGTTAGTAAAGGCACATACAGAGAATATCTGGGCAAACTGGATCTGCAGTACAACAAACTGCTGGTGAGTGTTTTAACCGGCAGCTATTAAAAACCACTAGAGCCTGCAGAGTGTCAGCATACGTCTCTCTTCTCTCTAGAACTCCTCCAAGTCCCGTCTGAGAAACCTTGACCAGCTGTACAACTTCGTCAACGCCGCCACCAAAGAACTGATGTGGCTCAATGACAAAGAGGAGGAGGAGGTCAACTACGACTGGAGCGAGCGCAACACCAACATGGCTGCCAAGAAAGAGAACTACTCAGTAAGAGCCAAAAACAACGTTTCGTAATCCTGCTTCTCCGTTTAGGGTTTGCATGTCGCTCGTTACGGTTTAACCAGGTGTAAACCTTGTTTTTCACGGTCTAATTAATTCCTCAGGGACTTATGCGAGAACTGGAACTCAAAGAGAAGAAGATCAGTGACATCCAGGCCACTGGAGACAGACTCATTAAAGACGGACATCCAGGCAAGAAGACTGTCGAGGTACAGAGTAAACTATTTGTGTTTTTAAAAGAAGACTTTAATGAAAGCCTTTGTGTATAATGCATTACAAAGACTTCATAAGAATTTATGACGTGCATCGGATCACACTTTATATCAGGTGGCCTTAACTGCTATGTACTTACATAAAAGAATAAGTACAATGTGCATATTGTGTTCATATTGTATTGCAGAACACTATTGAGGTGGATATGGGTAAGGTTTAAGGGATCAACAGTGTAATTATAAATGTAATTACAGAAATTAATTACAGATGTAATTACATATGGGTATTTTTAAAAATATAAGTATAATGTATGTACACAAAAAGTGTAATGTATGAATAAATTGTAGTAGTTAAGGTCACCACATACTCTATATAGTGGGTCCGTGCATTGCAATCTATTACAGTATATCTCGTTGAAATTAATTACTTTAATAACTTTAAAATGCACATTGTAATTACTACACTTTTATTATTCATGAGATCATATAAGGCGTTATAATGTGCATTACACCGAGGCTGCGTTTTTTTTGATAATAAGTACAGTAAAAACAGTAATATTGTGAAATATTATTACAATATATCTGTTAAACTATAATTTATTTCTGTGATGCGGAGCTGAATTTTCAGCTGAATTTCTCTTCAGTGTCACATGATCTTCAGAAACCATTCTAATATGCTGCTCAAGTGATGATTGTAAACACTCGTGTGTGTTGTGTTGATGTGCAGGCGTTCACCGCAGCTCTGCAGACGCAGTGGAGCTGGATTCTTCAGGTGTGCTGTTGCGTCGAAACTCATCTGAAAGAAAACACTGCATACTTCCAGGTACAGCATCCGTATCATGCAACCTTGTGCAGTTCTGTGCGGGTCAATCATGTATAAGCAGGATTCTTCTACTGTTCCACCCGTAGTTCTTTGCTGATGTGAGAGATGCTGAAGAGAGGATAAAGAAGATGCAGGAGACCATGAAGAAGAAGTACATGTGTGACCGCAGCACCACTGCCACTCGCCTGGAGGACCTGCTGCAGGACGCTGTGGTGAGGCAGCTTATACTGTAACAATATAAATCATGATATAAAAAGTCAGACATCTTTAGGCTGACTAAGTGAGTTTGATTACAGGAGGAAAGAGAGCAGCTGAACGAGTTCAAGTCTGACATCTCCAGCCTGAACAAGAGAGCCAAGTCCATCGTCCAGCTGAAGCCTCGCAACCCTACTACCCCCTTCAGAGGGAAGCTGCCCATCCAGGCCGTGTGTGACTTCAAACAGATGGAGGTAGAGACCCGCCGTCACACACTACCCCACTGCGCTCGTGCTCACGCTAAACCCCTGTTTCTCGTGACAGATCACCATGCACAAGGGCGACGAGTGCGCGCTCATCAATAACTCACAACCCTCCAAGTGGAAGGTCCTGAACCGCTCAGGAAACGAGGCCATTGTGCCGTCCATCTGCTTCCTCGTGCCTCCCCTCAACAAGGAGGCTGTGGAGAGCGTGTCCAGGTGCGTTGAGAAAACAAGTGTTTTCTGGAGTACTTCAAACATACATATTATTTTACAATAATTTTCTGTTTTAAAGTTTGAATAGCTTTGTTCTGTGTTTGTACGTGGGTCAAAGACATTGAGATGTCTGCATAAAAAAAAAAATACAAAAATGTAGAAATGTGATTTTATGTCCATAGAAAGCACTTTAAATGTCAGTAAAGTGTCTACTTTTAAGGTTTCCAATACGTTTTTGGAGAAAAAAATGTCAAAATTTGGTCTAAATAATGTTACATTGTCATTGAGTGTAACACAATATTTATGTAAAAATTCACACAACAATGCATATTCTGGCTTGTGCATAATAAAAAAAATAAAAGAATATGGAAGCATATTAAACAAATGTTAACGTGTAAAAAAAGGATAAATCCTAGGATAGTGGCAAATAAAAAAAATAAAACAATTAATTATTTCAAGAGTTCACGCTTTCCTTGTAATTAAAATAACGCAAATTTGGCGTTCCGTCTGGGGAGCGAGCCGGGAGAACGGCGAACTCCGAACCCTAATGGGTAGAACCCTAGCGTGGGCAAGAGTTCGGAGGTCGGCTCGTTCACCGTCTGCCCCCCCGGAAAGCGTGAATATTTTAAGATGGAAATGGTGGAGAAGGGGAGGAGGAGGGATGCACAAAAGCGAGATGTGGGGAAATGAAAGCTGGGAGAATTTAATGATTTGATTGGGCGCGAATAAACGAGGGATAATTAGGTTATTAATTGATATAATTGATTATTGATAACAAGCTGCCAGCCGTGTGTGATTACTCGTTCAACGATCCTCTCGAAACAGTTATTTGCAAAACTTTCCCTTAGTATTTGGGCTGAAAATAATGAAACTTTCAATGTATCACAAACTAATTTTTATTGTAAATATTTCTGAACAGATTGGGCATTTTAGTGTTTTTTTTCTATATCAGTGGCAGTTATTTTAATCATTTAAATTAAACCCCAAAAAAGGGAATTGTTGAAATAAATAAATGTAAGATTTTTTGTTTGTTTTTTCATATTACTCTTCTCTTAGTACACAGTATGACCTGATACACGTTGTAAGGTTTTGACGGTGGGGTTTTGTTGTTGTTGTTTCTGTCAGTCTGGAGGCCGGTCACCAGCAGACTCTGTCTCTGTGGCAGACGCTTCACGCTGACCTCAGGAGTCTGCTCTCCTGGCAATACCTGATGAAAGACATCCACCTCGTCCGCTCCTGGAACATCACCATGGTCCGTCTCCGCTTCATGCCTCTGTGATACAGTCATTAACTGATGATTTAGCCAGCTGATGAAATGTATTTGCTACTGAAAGAGATCGCTGCATATGTGCTGAAGTACTTGTACTGTCTGGTTATTTCACTCTGAAAGAGAAAACACAGTAAACAACATGGGATTTTACCTCTAATTCAGTAACTTGATTGTTAGGTTGCAGACAGAGAGAGTTATTTTTATGAAACAGGCGGTAAACAAGGACAATTGCTTTATTGAATAACAGGACCTTCAAGAGCTCTTCGAAATGAATTTAAGTGTTGACATGATTCTGCTCTTTAAACATATGAGAATAGTTCTGCAACAGATTATAGGAGAGACTAGAACAAGATTATCAAGTGTCATTAGAGCATTAGTACTTCAGGGAAAGATCCATTCTGAATGTAAAAGTAGCCAAGAGTTTACATTTTTGTCTTCGTATGTTTCAGTTCAAGACGATGAAGGCAGACGAGTACCAGCTGATGCTGAGGAACCTCCAGCTGCACTACCAGGACTTCATCAAAGACAGACAGGACTCCAAGGTCTTCGATGCCAACGAGAGCATGCAGATCGAGAGGGACTACAAGGAGACCGTGCAGCATTACGACAGCCTGCTCCGCACCCTGCAGAAAGGTACTGACACATTACTGATGACACTGGCACTGAAACATGAGGGGGGACGGGTTTCTGTGGATGCTGGGTAACTGTTGAATTCACGTTTCAGGAGAAGCTGTCAGAGCGCGGGGTGAGTCTTGATGAGCAGAGTTTGTTGTTATGGATGAAAAACATGTAGTGTCAGCTTTTGACGTCATTTGTTTCCTGTGCTTTAGCTAATGGTGCATCTCTATTGAGTGTGCATGTACTGAAACATTCAACATAGTGACACAGAACAGAAGAAAACACTCAGCTGGTCAAACTCTGGATATCTGAATCTGTGTAGTTCTATAGTTATCAGTTCGATGACATCCGACTGGGTAAATCCATCAAAACGTGTCAGGACCGTGGGTTATTTTAGTAAGCTAAAACTAAAAAAAGAGAAAAAAAGCTTTTATTGAAATGAAATGTAAAACTATTTTTTTACTTTAAAAAGTTTTTTTTTTTTTTTTGATTAATACATTTTGTTAATATTTACTGTTTTCATTTAATTAATTAATTTATTTATTTTTATGTTTTATTGTATTAATGTCAGTTTTTTTTATATTTCTATTTGTGTCCCTGGAGCACAAAAGCAGTCTTAATTATCACAGGTGTATTTGTTGCAATAGCCATTTTATGGGTCAAAAATTATTAATTTTTCTTTTATTTCAAAAATTATTAACAATTTAAGGATATTTTCAGGTTTGATTAAAATACTTTGAAAATCGCTTACCATAAATATATCAAAACTTTGTTTTAAATTAGTAATATGCATTGCTAAAAACTTTTCTATCTTTTCTAAATCTATCTATCTATCTATCTATCTATCTATCTATATGTATATCTATCTATATGTATATCTGCCTATATACAGTGTATACAGTATATACTGTGTATAGTGTTTTGCATCATGGCTGTGCTTGTTGTATTTATTTAAACACAAATCATATTTTACTGGTATGAGCTGTAAGGGTTCTCAAAATATGCCTAATTTTCTTCATGCACATCAATAATGTTTTTTCTTTTGATTTTGGGATGAAATGTGAGCCACTAACACAGAATGTGTGTGAAGTGTCATGAATGTTGGCTGCAGCAGAGCGATTAATGGAGAAATAAACAGTTGTTTGCTTTAGTGTTGTTAGGAAACCGTAATAACCAATCTTTTCTCTTCCCAGGCGAACAGGATGAATCCATATCCAAATCATACATCACCCAAATCAAAAACCTGCGCCTGCAGATCGAAGACTGTGAGTCTCGTACGGTGGCCCGCATCCGCCAGCCCATGGATAAAGATGCGCTCAGAGACTGCCTGCAGAAGACCTCTGATCAGAGAGTACGTCACTAAACTCAAGCTCTTTTTTGCTTTGTGTATAATTTGTTTTTGTTACGTTTAAGCACATTTTTCTGAGATGTTCTTATTATTGTAATAGATACATTTTTATTTATCTATTACAATTAACATTTTCTAAATTATTATCATTAAATGCTTATTACTGTAAAATAAACTCAAGACAGAACAACAAACTAAAACAAGTGTGTGCTTAATTGTCCTGCAAAGTAATGTCACAATATAAAAAAATTATATTGTGAAAAATAATAAAACATTTTTTTTATTATTATAGTTTTTATTCATATTTTGAATTAGTTTTCAGTTTTCAATTTTCCATTTTAATTACAGTTATAAATGATTGTGATTATGATGGGTTTTTGTCAGCTTATATACTGAGAAATGTTTTAAGATTTATTTTTATTTCAGTTTTAGTCATTTTGTTTAAACATTTTTATATTTAATTTGATCAGTTAGTGTTTATTTTATTCCATTACTATTTATTTATTTTATTTTATTACTTAGTTTTAATTAACTCTACCCTGAATATAATTTCTTAATTTTTCTTTTGATTATTTTGTGAATTTTGACTCAGACCATGTTCTTTGTCGTATTTAACCAAATGAATCCTTGTGTTTTTGTTTCTGCCTCAAACAGCAAGTGCAGATAGAGCTGGATGGCATTAAAAAGAACCTGGACCGAGTGTCTCAGAAAGCTGGGGAGGTGCTGTCCTCTCCAGAGCAGTCCAGCTCTCCGGTCCTGCGCTCGGAGCTGGACATCACCCTGCAGAAGATGGACCGAACCTACAACCTGTCCTCCGTCTACCTGGAGAAGTACGGGGCACACAGCCTCTCTACTGCTGCTTGTCCTTCATGTTTTGTCTCTTTTTCATTTATCTGTCTTACTATGTACTAGAAATCTTAACCTTAAGATCAGATAAAAGCCATTCTTTTTGTCTGTAGGCTGAAGACAATAGAGGTTGTGATCCGGAGCACACAAGGGACAGAGGATGTGGTGAAGAAATATGAGAATCGCCTGCGTGAGGTTCACACGGTCCCTACAAACATCCAGGAGGTGGAGAACTACTGCTCTGAGCTCAAGGTAATGCTCAGTGCTCGCTTACTGCTTGAAGCTTTGTTTTCTACAGCACTAGGTGAGCATTCTGTAACATGTACAAGGATGTAGGTCAGTGGTTGTCATGCTTTTTGATTCCATGGCCTTCCTTTGTCCACAAGAATGTTCCTGACTTCTAGTTAAATTCAATTTAAGGATTTCCTAGGTTTTAAGAGCTGAATGTTCTTTAAGGATCCTGATCAGTTCATTTAACAAATTCATTAATATGATGTGTCCAGTTGTTTGTGGTTTACTGGACAGGGTAGGGATGTAAATGTAAAACATTTGAGCTAAGCATAAATACGAAATGTATATTCTTTGTAAAAATGTCTATGGATCTTATTAAATTAGATGCCTTTTCCAGCTTTAGAAATCGTTAACCACTTTTAAAACATATATCCTAATTTTCCACTTGTTGATGGGGGTGGGTTAAATTTATTTATTTTTTTAATCAAGAAAGTCTTCAAGCCACCTCAGAACCACTGAGAAATTAGTATAAAATTGGGTTAAAAACGGGATGCCTTCAGCATTTTAAGCCTGTTCAAACCAAGCTTGGTGGATATTAATGGGGAAATGTACTATTTCTCTGACACTGAATGGAAGAGCAAAAATAATGACTGTTTTCAAACAGGTCTGCCATTGGTTGGGTGAACAGTCTCGCCCCTTTATTTGTAATTGACTCATATCATTGGTTGTGTCAGTTTCTCATGTATTTGTTAACATATTTTTATACCAAATCCCATTCATATAACCCGTTCATCCCAATAAGACAAAACAAATAAGTCAATAAATTAAGTTCTTATTTTCTATTGAACTCAAGTCAGGTGATTGGCTGGGCCATTCTAGTCAGCTTTATTTTCTCTTAAACCACTTAAGAGTTTTCTTTGCTGTGTTTGGGATCATTGTCTTGCTGAAATGTCCAGCCTTGTTTCATCTTCATCATCCTGGTACTGTAGGTGTTGAGACTGAACAAGCCAATAATAATTTTCACTGACCAGGGGCAGGATTTCTTTCTAATTACTGTCTTGGCTTTTCATTCCATTTCATTCTTGGCGTGTCATTCCATTTTATTACACATAGCTAATTTCTGAACTTTTTACTTTTTTTTCTCATATGTATGGATTACTTGGGTTATTATTGACATCTGGTGAAAATTTCAAGTCAAGTCAAGCCGCTACCTGCTAGTGTACTGTATGCATGTAGTTATATCACGTTTGGGATGAAGTCAACCTGTTCTCTTGTGTTCAGCGCATGCGTTCGGAGGCAGAAACCCAGCGGCCTGTGTTTGATGACGTGGAGAGCGAGCTGTCCAAGGCCACGGCGGTCAGCCAGCACGTGGCTCAGGTTCACAGCGAGCGGGACGCCGAGCTTGATCACTACCGGCAGCTCCTGGGCAGCCTGCAGGACCGCTGGCGCGCCGTCTTCGCTCAGATCGACCTACGGCAGCGTGAGCTGGAGCAGCTGGGCCGGCAGCTGGGCTACTACAGGGAGAGCTACGACTGGCTCATCCGCTGGATCGCAGACGCCAAGCAGCGGCAGGAGAAGATCCAGGCCGTGCCCATCATCGACAGCAAGACGCTCAAAGAGCAGCTGGCTCAGGAGAAGGTACTAAAGGACACAAGCTTTCTCCATCGGTGCTTAACCCTGGGTTAACAGATAGAGACGGATAATGGGTTAAGCAATACTTTTTAGTGATAATCTAAGTTGAATCGAAAAAATATTTCCAAATCTATTGCGATTCCTCTGGAATCGATTCAGAGTTTTAAACATAAGAGAGTGCTGCATGCTTCACAAACAAGCCAAGAACGGCTTGTTTCTTTACACTTGAACCTAAAATAAGCATTCATTAAATTTGAAAAAGGTTGAATTGGGCTGTGTTTACATTAACCTCATGTCATAAAAGCATTCTGAGCTGCGGTAAAATTACAGATTCAGCTGTAAAGACCCAACACTACTGTAACTTATTAAATGCCCCACTTTACTTCATTAGATATTCACTGTTACGCTCATTTAGTTATCAATATCCACGTGAAACTGAAAATAACAAGAACCAGGGACATCCAATGTAATGAATAAAGTATTATTATGTGTCAAAGACTGATTACGTGTCTAAATTTACATACAAGCTATTGAAATAAATCACATACCCTTGCTGTATTTACATAGTTTTGTTCATTTCATAAGCATGCAGATATCTATCTACAGATGTGTAGTGTGGAAAGAAAGTAATTGTGTGAAATATAAAGATCAATAAAGAGCTTGTGAGGAATGTTTTTTGAGGGTCAGAGGAGAAGCTTCTGGAATATTAATTATGGGCATTAGTTGTCTGACATGTATTGCAGTGAGAATCTTTTTGTTAACCTGTTGCAAAGGTATGAGTATAATATGCACATTTTTCCACAGAAACTGCTTGAAGAGATTGAGAAAAACAAGGAGAAAGTCGATGAGTGCCAGAAGTACGCCAAAGCTTACATCGATACCATTAAGGTAAGAGAGTTCTAGAAGAGAGAGTCTATAAATGTCTTTATTGGAGTGCTGCAATCTTATTTTTTTTCCAGGACTGTGAACTGCAGTTGGTTGCCTACAAAGCTCAGGTCGAACCTCTGACTTCTCCTTTGAAGAAAACCAAAATGGAGTCTGCCTCTGATAACATCATTCAAGAGGTTAGCTACAGCTCAGATCATTCACTTCTTAAACATTTGCATTATTTGACTGCTGCATAGTTTAATATGGTATTTATAATTTTCAGTGTAATCCTACCAACTTTCATTTAAATAATATTGTAATATTCCAATCTGCTCTGTCTTTTCCGCAGTATGTCACTCTGAGAACTCGCTATAGTGAATTGATGACGCTGACCAGTCAGTACATCAAGTTCATCACAGACACGCAGCGGCGCATCGAGGATGAGGAGGTGCGTGACATCAGGGGACCCTGTTCATACCAAACTAACTCAACACCTAACATTAACCAACCCAACCAACCACTCATCAGAAAAAAACATCTAGATATAACTCATGTATGGTTGACTCGACATGTCATTTTGGGCACAAATAAAACTAGTTTCAATAGTATTCTACTGCTAGTGTATCAGAAATATATGACTGGTAGAATACATTTGAATAAATCCTATCCTAATTATACTTTTCTTCAAATATAAAGCATTAATAATCACACCATCTGTTAAGGGCTATTTTTTTTCTTTCTATTTTTACACTTTTATTTTTGCAACAGAAAATATAAGAAAGAATAGCTTATGATGATTCATTTGCAGATACATTTAATTGAATTTAATTTAGCAGCTGGTGAGGTATTTTGACATATTTAACATTAACAGGACAGTAAACGTTAGGTTTCTACATCAGGCAGTGTCTCACACACAAAAGCAAGTTCTACAAAGCCTACCTTTCCTATACCTTTCTCTTTTCTCACTACTGTATGTCTTTCAAACCCTAACCTTTGATTTGTTTGCTTCTCTTAACCGCTTGCCAGTGCTTTGTCTTGATGATTGCTTGAACTTTTTTGGGCTCTAAAGAGGTAAAACTTTTCATTATGCTATAGTAGTTTCATACCAATATTCCAGTATCCTTCTTCATGAATATTCTGCATTTCTTTTCTTTCATCAAGCTTTTAATGATTTACCCTTTCTAGTAAATGCTATGGTACTTTTGTTCATTGTAGTTTTCTGATTCTCATTGCTCATATGGTAGATCATCTATGCGATTTATTTTTAATTACCTAAAATGGTCTCCACAATACCTTAATAACTTCATTCACATACATAGCTTGGATATATTAAGCTAGCCATAGTTTTACATGTATGTTTATATTTAATATAATTATATATTTTAATTATATTTTGTCCATATTTATTTAATTATTTGTGTCGTTATATATGGTATAAATAAGGTATAAATAATCTTATTTGAGAATCAGATTCCTACTGCCCTTATTTTTTTACTGTCATTTTTAGATAATTTTCTTTTCTGTGGATAAGGACCTGCTTGTCTGCCTGAGTCATTGCTTTATACACTTATAGCTCATTTTCCATTGCTATCTAGAGTACTTGCTTTCACTGTTGGTATTTAGTTGTTCTGTTTTCCTCACCATTTTTCTAGGCCACCAAATCAAGTCGTTATTCGTAAAAATAATTAATTTTTTACACACTGGTAGTTTGCATTAATTGTGTGCTCAGTTTCCATTCAGTCATTTAGTTTATTGCAACAGCATATTAATATACACTGTATATTTTTTAAATCACTTTTAACTGGAATGTAGTCAATTGTTTTCATAGTGCCATCCTCGCATGTTGTGAGAGTGTAGTGTTATAAGCCAATGTCTTGTGTCTCCATACATTAATTATATCATCTTGCCATAATCCAAATGATTGCATATGATTTTTGACTGTTAATTTACCTTAACCCTGTTTGTCATGATTGCATCCAAGCTTGTCTTTCTTTGAGCCAAATAATCACCTTAACACTTAAAGAATTAGTTCACTGAAAAATCAAACTTCTGTCATCATTTGCCCACCCTGATGTTATTCCAAACCCTAAATGTCTTGCTTCCATGGAACACAAAATATGAAACATTTAATAATGAATTGGATCTGAAGCTTTCAAGCTTCAAAAGTGATTAAACATGAATTCAGTCTTCTATTAAAAGTGTGTGTTGTCTTCCTAGATTTCTGAAAACATTCAATTAGGTTAAAATTGTTGTCGGTATTCAGTAAAATAATATTCTATATTTATATTAATATATTAGCCGATTAATGATCTACATCAAACAAAGCTATCATCGTCATGATTTACTTATTGTGGTAAAAAGAGTGGCTGAGATATTCATGCATAAATGTGTGTGTGTGTGTGTGTGTGTGTATCACACATATCACCTTTTGTGTTCCACAGAAGAAAGTAAAAATATAAAGTCAAGAAACTCAAGAAACTAAAGAAAAGTTTTGGAAAAAGGGGGAGATGACAGAATTTCATTTTTGGGTAAACTACTCCTTTAACACCCCGTCATGCTTTATCTTAATCATGATTTTCTTTACGATTTACTTCCACTAATACAGAAAGCTGCTGAGAAACTAAAAGCAGAAGAGAGGAAAAAAATGGCTGAGATGCAGGCAGAGTTAGAGAAACAGAAGCAGCTAGCTGAAGCTCATGCCAAGGCCATTGCCAAAGCGGAGAAAGAGGCACAGGAGCTCAAGCTCATGATGCAAGAGGAGGTTAGCAAAAGAGAGATTGTTGCTGTGGATGCTCAAAGGCAAAAACAGAACATCCAGCTGGAGCTGCACGAGCTCAAAAACCTCTCCGAACAACAGATCAAATCAAAGAGTCAACAAGTGGAGGAGGCTCTACTAAGCCGGACCAAAATAGAGGAAGAGATCCGCATCATAAGAATTCAGCTGGAAACTACAGTAAAGCAAAAGTCCACTGCAGAGGATGAGCTCAGACAGCTTAGAGAAAGGGCTGCAGAGGCAGAGAGACTTCGCAAAGCTGCTCAAGAAGAGGCTGAGAAACTTCGCAAGCAGGTAACTGAGGAAACCCAGAAGAAGCGGATGGCAGAGGAAGAGCTGAAACAGAAGTTTGAAGCAGAGAAAGAAGCTGCCAGGCAGAAGCAAAAAGCCCTGGATGACCTTGCGAAGCACAAGATGCAAGCAGAGGAGGCAGAAAGACACATGAAGCAGGCTGAGATCGAGAAAGACAGACAAATCAAGCTCGCTCAGGACGCAGCTCAAAAAAGCGCTGCTGCTGAGCTGCAGAGCAAGCGTATGTCCTTTGTCGAGAAAACTTCCAAACTTGAGGAGTCACTCAGAGAAAAGCATGGGACTGTCGTGCTACTGCAGGAGGAGGCAGAACGCCTCAAGAAGCAACAGGAAGAGGCAGACAAAGCAAGGGAGGAGGCTGAGAAGGAGCTTGAGAAGTGGAGGCAAAAAGCCAATGAAGCCCTTCGTCTAAGACTCCAGGCAGAAGAAGAAGCCCACAAAAAGACTCTTGCACAGGAAGATGCTGAAAAACAGAAAGACGAGGCAGAGCGTGAGGCCAAAAAACGGGCTAAAGCTGAAGAGTCTGCCCTGAAACAGAAAGACATGGCTGAGCAAGAGCTGGAGAGGCAGAGGAAGCTAGCAGAAAGCACTGCACAACAGAAGCTTTCCGCAGAGCAGGAGCTGATCCGCTTGAGGGCTGATTTTGATCATGCCGAGCAACAGAGATCACTGCTCGATGATGAACTGTACCGTCTTAAGAATGAGGTCAGTGCCGCAGAACAGCAACGAAAGCAGCTTGAAGATGAACTTTCAAAAGTTCGAAGTGAAATGGACATACTTTTGCTGCTGAAGTCTAAAGCTGAAAAGGACAGCATGTCCAACACCGAAAAGAGTAAACAACTCCTGGAAGCTGAAGCTGCTAAACTGAGGGATCTTGCAGATGAAGCAGCCAAGCTCCGTGCCATTGCTGAAGAGGCAAAAAGACAGAGGCAGGTGGCCGAGGAAGAAGCAGCAAGACAGAGAGCGGAAGCTGAAAGAATTCTCAAAGAGAAACTTGCTGCCATCAATGAGGCCACTCGCTTGAAAACTGAAGCAGAGATAGCCCTAAAAGAAAAAGAGGCCGAAAATGAACGCCTAAGAAGGAAAGCCGAGGATGAGGCTTACCAGAGAAAAGCTCTTGAAGATCAGGCAAGCCAGCACAAGCAAGACATTGATCAGAAGATCGAACAGCTCAAGAAGTCCTCTGAAATGGAATTGGACAGACAGAAATCAATTGTGGATGATACTCTCAAACAGAAACGAATAGTTGAAGAGGAGATTCGTATCTTGAAAGTAAACTTTGAGAAGGCTTCATCTGGCAAGCTTGATTTGGAGCTTGAACTGAATAAGCTGAAGAACATTGCAGAGGAAACACAACAAAGCAAACTGCGAGCTGAGGAGGAAGCCGAGAAGCTGCGTAAGCTTGCCCTTGAGGAAAAAAACAGAAGAAGGGAGGCTGAAGAAAAACTGAAAAAGATTACTGCCGCAGAGCAGGAAGCAGCTCGACAGCGCCAGGCTGCCCAGGACGAAGTGGAGCGTCTCAAAAAGAAAGCAGATGAGGCCAGAAAGCAAAAAGAAGACGCTGACAAAGAAGCTGAGAGGCAAATATATGCTGCCCAAGAGGCTGCTGAGAAAGCAATTACAGCTGAACAGCAAGTTCAAAGTGTTCTTGTTCAGCAGAAGGAGGACAGCCTGGTACAGAAAAGGCTCAAGGAGGAGTTTGAGAAAGCCAAAAAGCTTGCCCAAGAAGCGGAAAAGGCCAAAGAAAAGGCAGAGAAAGAGGCTGCCCTGCTTCGTCAACAAGCAGAAGATGCGGAGCGTCAGCGTCAGGCTGCTGAGGTTGAGGCAGCCAATCAGGCCAAAGCCCAAGAAGCTGCTGAGAGGCTCAGAAAAGACGCCGAGCTAGAGGCAGAAAAGCGTGCCCAGGCAGAGGCAGCAGCACTGAAACAGAAACAGCTGGCTGATGAGGAGATGGCTAGGCACAAGACACATGCAGAGCAAACACTTAAGCAGAAATCTCAGGTGGAGCAAGAGCTTGCTAAAGTGAAACTGCGGTTGGATGAGACTGACAAACAGAAGACTCTCCTGGATGATGAGCTTCATCGCCTGAAGGACGAGGTCGGTGATGCCGTGAAACAGAAAGCCCAGGTAGAGGAGGAACTGTTCAAAGTCAAGATTCAAATGGAGGAGCTCATCAAACTCAAGCTTAGGATTGAAGAGGAGAACCAACGTCTCATCCAGAAGGACAAAGATAATACTCAAAAGTTCTTGGCTGAGGAGGCTGAGAACATGAAAAAGCTTGCGGAGGATGCTGCCAGGCTTAGCATAGAGGCCCAGGAGACTGCTCGCATGAGACATATTGCAGAGTCTGACCTTGCAGAGCAAAGAGCACTTGCTGAAAAGATGCTTAAAGAAAAGATGCAAGCCATTCAGGAGGCCTCTAGACTTAGGGCAGAGGCAGAAATGCTACAGAGACAGAAAGACCTTGCCCAAGAGCAAGCTCAAAAGCTGCTTGAAGACAAACAACTGATGCAGCAACGGCTTGACAGGGAAACCGAGGGCTTCCAAAAATCGTTGGAGGCTGAGCGCAGAAGACAGTTGGAGATAAAAGCAGAGGCAGAGAAACTTAGACTTCAGGTGTCCCAGCTCAGTGACGCCCAGTCTAGAGCTGAGCAGGAAGCCAAGAAATTCAAGAAGCAGGCAGATGAGATTAGTGCACGACTTCATAACACTGAGCTTGCTACCAAAGAGAAAACGACAATTGTTGAAACATTGGAAATACAGAGACTGAGCAGTAACAAAGAAGCAGATGACTTGCGCAAATCCATTGCTGATCTTGAGAAAGAGAAGGCAAAATTGAAAAAAGAGGCTGAAGAGTTACAGAAAAAGTCCAAAGAGGTATTGTGTAAAAGATGGCATAAATTGCTGCTCATGTCATTGTTAACCCTCTCTCCGAAAACTAACATTGCTTAAAATCAGTTCCTTTTTTCATTACAAATGTTCCAATCTTTGATTATATTTCCTAATGATTTCTCATTAATCTTATAATGGATATTTACATAATTGAACATTATTTGCCTATATGTTTTGTTTTTAGTTTTTTTTTTTTTTTGTCCATTGTTTTAACTTTGTTCATTTTTTCTTCTTCTTTTACAGATGGCGAATGCTCAGCAAGAACAAATTAAACAGGAGAAAACTATTCTCCAGCAGTCATTTTTGTCAGAAAAAGAGATGCTGTTGAAGAAGGAAAAACAAATTGAGGATGAAAAGAAGAAGTTAGAGAGCCAATTTCAAGAAGAGGTCGAAAAGTCAAAAGCCCTTAAGGATGAGCAGGAACGTCAAAGAAAAAAAATGGAGGATGAAAAGATGAAACTGAAGGCAACTATGGATGCTGCTCTGATCAAACAGAAAGAGGCCGAACAAGAGATGCTCATCAAGCAGAAAGAGATGCAAGAACTTGAGAGGAAAAGGCTTGAACAAGAAAGGGTTCTTGCTGAAGAAAACCAGAAACTGCGTGAGAAACTTGAGGAGATGGAAGTTGCTCAAAAAATCACCCAGGAGATTCACATCCAGACAGAATGCAAAAAAGTCCTCAATGGTCAAAGTATTACTGATGAGGTTGACAGCACACATGGTTTCTCTCCATTATCCTTCGATGGCATTCGTGAGAAGGTTCCTGCAAGTAGACTTTTTGAAGTAGGACTTTTAAGCAAAATGGAATATGATAAGCTTCAGAGCGGTGATGCCACAGTCGAAGAACTCAGCAAGACAGACAAACTTAAAGCAGTCCTTCAGGGCAAAAACTGCATTGGTGGCCTGCTTGTGCATCCAAATAAAAAAATGCCCATCTATCAAGCTGTCAAGGAAAAGAAGATTGCTCCTGGGACAGGGCTAGTGCTGCTGGAGGCACAGGCTGCTTCTGGATACATAATAGACCCAGTTCAAAACAAGAAACTCTCTGTCAATGAGGCAGTTAAAGAAGGTCTAATTGGACCTGAACTTCACAACAAGATGCTGTCTGCAGAGAAATCTGTCACTGGCTACAAGGATCCATACACAGAGGCAAAGATCTCCCTCTTTGAAGCTATGAAGAAGGGTCTCATTGGGAAGGATCATGCTATCAGGTTGCTTGAGGCTCAGATAGCAACAGGCGGCATTATTGATCCAGTGAATAGTCACCGTGTGCCAAATGAAATAGCTTATAAGCAGGGTCAGTTTGATGCAGCCACCAATAAATTACTTCAAAATCCATCCGATGATGTCAAAGGATTCTATGATCCAAACACCCAAGAAAATCTCATGTACCAACAACTAGTAGAAAGGTGTGTCACTGATCCAGGGACAGGACTTCTTCTTTTGCCCATTTCTGAGGAGGCTGCTCAAAATGCCAGGATATTCACAGATGAGGAAACGAGGGATGTGTTTGACAAGACAACTGTGTCTGTGCCATTTGGCCGTTTTAAAGGAAGGACTGTGACCATATGGGAGATTATAAACTCAGAGTACTTCACTGAAGACCAGAAAAAAGATCTTATCCGCCAGTACAAAACGGGAAAAATTACAGTTGAAAAGATCATTAAAATAGTCCTAACAGTGGCAGAGGAAAAAGAGAAAAAGAACGAACTTTCCTTTGATGGTCTGAGAGCACCTGTACCTGCTACAAAACTTCTTGAATCAAAAGTTATTGACAAAGATCTCTATAACAAGTTGCAGAAAGGACAACTGCTGGTAAAGGATGTGTCTGAGATGGACCATGTGCGTAATGCTTTGAAGGGCACTAACTGCATTGCTGGAGTAATCATTGACTCAACCAAACAAACAATGTCCTTTTATGATGCCATGAAAAAAGACATGATGAGACCTGGTCCTGCTCTTAATCTCTTGGAAGCACAAGCTGCCACGGGATATGTCATAGATCCTGTCAAAAACCAAAAACTTACAGTAGATGAGGCTGTCAAGGCAGGTGTTGTCGGTCCAGAACTTCATGAAAAACTACTGTCTGCAGAGAGAGCTGTCACAGGCTATAAAGATCCTTACACTGGAAAAACAATTTCTCTGTTTGAGGCTATGAGTAAAGATCTGATCGTGAAGGAACAAGGAATTCGACTGCTTGATGCACAACTGGCAACTGGAGGCATCGTTGATCCTGTTCAAAGTCATCGTATTCCACATGACATTGCCTGCACTAAGGGCTGCTTTGATGATGCAACCCAGAGGTTTTTGAGCAGTCCAAGTGATGAAGTTAAGGGATACTTTGACCCAAACACTCAGGAATATCTCACATATCCACAGCTATATAAACGTTGTGTCACTGACAAAAAGACTGGCCTTCAGCTTCTGCCTTTGTCTGAACAAGCTATCAATGCCAAAGAGGAGATGAAGTACACTGATGCCCAGACCAAAGACGCAATGACGCAAGCAACTGTTGAACTTCAGAGTGGACCGTTCAAAGGAAGAAAAGTTACCTTATGGGAGCTCATTAACTCTGACTTTATCACTGAAGAGCAAAGGCTTGACCTAATAAGGCAATACAGATCTGGGAAAATGACAATTGAGAAGATTATAAAGATTTTAATTGAAATTGTTACTAAGAAGGATGCCAAGAATCAAGAAGAGGGCTGCTTTAAGGGACTTAGAGCCCCAGTTCCACCCAAGTCATTATTTGATTCTAAAATAATTGATAAGTCTACCTATGATTTGCTGGAACAAGGTAAAAAGACTCCAAAAGAGGTCAGCAAAAATGCATCAGTCAACAAGTATCTTCAAGGATCTGAGAGCATTGCTGGAGTTTACCTGGAGCCTACAAAAGAGAAAGTTAGCATCTACCAAGCAATGAAAAGGAAATTCCTCAGACAGAGCACAGGTACTGCCTTGCTTGAAGCTCAGGCTGCCACAGGATTCATTGTGGATCCTTCAAGAAATGAATGTCTCACTGTGGATGATGCTGTTAAAGCAGGCCTTGTTGGCCCAGAGCTTCATGAGAAACTTCTCTCTGCTGAAAAAGCGGTCACTGGATATAAAGACCCATTCACAGGCAATAAGATCTCCCTATATCAAGCCATGGACAAAGACCTCATCCCCAAAGAACATGCCATGCCTCTCTTGGAGGCGCAACTGGCATCTGGTGGAATTATTGATCCTGTAAACAGTCATCGTATTCCTGTTGAGACTGCAATCCAGCGTGGATATGTTACCAAACAGCTAGCCAGCAGCATCGCTGAAAACAAGTACTTCTCTGACCCTACATCTGACGAGAACGTATCATACAAACAGTTGAAAGACATGTGCATGGGAGATCCCGATACAGGATTACATCTACTAAAGCTCTCCAAACCTCAGGCCCCAACAGTTGTGGAGAAGACATACCTTTACAGTGAAGAACAAACCCAGAGTGATCTATCCAATACCCAGATTGACCTACCCATTGAGGGTCAGGGCTCTATGTCTCTCTGGGATGTCATGAATTCAAATCTAATACCTGAGGATCAGAGGGCTCGGCTTCTAGAAGAATATCGTTCTGGCAATATAACAAAGGAACGAATGATTATCATTATAATCGAGATTCTGGAGCAGAGAGAAATCATTAAAGGGGGAGGCACCCAGACCGGCAGCACACGAAGACGTCAAATCACTATTGAAGATCTCTACAATGCCCGTATTATCAATCTTGAGACTTACAATCTGCTGAAGAAAGAGAATAAGACTATGCGTGATGTCATGGAGATGCAAAGTGTTAAGCAGTATTTGTATGGAACTGGCAGTGTTGCTGGGGTGGTGACTGATTCAAATGCCAGGATGAGCATTTATCAAGCAATGAAGAGAGAGTTGATGAAGCCAGACATTGCAATGGCCCTCTTGGAGGCTCAAGCAGCCACTGGATTCATAATTGATCCTGTCAGAAATGAAATGCTTACTGTAGATGAAGCAGTGCGTAAAGGCGTAGTGGGCCCAGAACTTCATGATAAGCTCCTGTCTGCAGAGAGAGCAGTCACTGGCTATAAGGACCCATATAGTGAAAAAGTGATCTCCCTCTTCCAAGCAATGAAAAAGGACCTTGTCCCAGAGGACTATGCCCTAAAGCTTCTTGAAGCTCAAACAGCAACAGGCGGCATCATTGATCCAGAATATAACTTCCACTTGCCAACAGAGATTGCCACACAACGTGGATATATCAACAAAGAGACAAACGAAAAGCTCTCAGATGAGGTTAAAGGATACATCGACCCATTAACTGATGAAAAAATTTCATATTCTCAGCTTCTGAAAAGATGCAAGGTAGACAAAGATGGGCAATATCTGTTGTCCCTAGGAGACAAAAGACTGCTCTTCAAAGGTCTCAGAAAGGAAATAACAATAGAAGAGTTATTCCGCTCAAAAATCATAGACGAACAAACAGTCACCAAGCTTAATGAGGGACTACTAACGGTGGAGGAGGTGAGCGATAGCTTGCGAAAATATCTTGAGGGCTCAAGCTGTATTGCTGGCGTGTTTGTGGAGTCTACTAAAGACAGACTATCTGTCTACCAAGCCATGAAAAAGAATATGATCAGGCCAGGCACTGCTTTTGAGTTGCTGGAAGCTCAAGCAGCCACAGGTTATATAATTGACCCTATAAAGAACCTCAAGTTAACTGTTAATGAAGCGGTCAAGATGGGAATCGTCGGTCCAGAGTTCAAAGACAAGCTCCTGTCTGCAGAGAGGGCTGTGACTGGCTACAGAGATCCTTATACAGGCAAAATGATCTCACTATTTCAGGCAATGAAAAAGGGCCTGATTTTGAGAGACCATGGAATCCGTCTTCTCGAGGCCCAGATTGCTACTGGAGGAATCATTGACCCTGAGCAGAGTCACCGACTGCCAGTTGAAGTGGCCTACAACCGAGGCTTTTTCGATGAGGAGATGAACGAGATCCTCAGTGACCCATCGGATGACACCAAGGGCTTCTTTGACCCAAACACAGAGGAGAATCTTACCTACCTGCAACTGATGGACAGGTGCATTGTTGACCCGGACACAGGTCTTGTGCTCTTGCTCCTTAAAGAAAAGAAACGCGAGAGAAAGACTTCTTCCAAATCCTCTGTTCGCAAACGTAGAGTCGTCATTGTTGATCCCGACTCAGGCAAAGAGATGTCTGTGTATGAAGCCTACCGCAAAGGACTAATTGACCATCAGACTTACATTGAACTTTCTGAGCAAGAGTGTGAGTGGGAAGAAATCACAATGACATCATCGGAAGGGGTTGAAAAGTCTTTACTCATTGACCGAAGATCAGGTCGACAGTATGACATTGATGATGCTATCTCAAGAGGTCTTATCGACCAGAGTGCAATTGAGCAGTACCGTGCTGGCACCCTCTCTATCACAGAATTTGCTGATATGTTATCTGGAAACATGAGTGGCTTCCGTTCCCGCTCCTCTTCCTTTGGTTCCACCTCATCTTTTCCAATGAGCCCCATACCCTCCATCAAAACTCCTGCAACTGTATGGAATGATCCAACTGAGGAGACCGGTCCTGTGGCTGGAATCCTTGATACAGACAGTCTAGAAAAAGTTTCTGTCACTGAAGCCATGCATAGAAACTTAGTGGATTCTATAACTGGCCAGAGACTGTTGGAGGCACAGGCCTGCACTGGTGGCATAATAGACCCATCTACTGGAGAGAAATTCTCAGTTGGCGAAGCCACAGAGAAGGGTCTTATAGACAAGATAATGGTTGACAGACTCAACTTGGCCCAGAAAGCTTTCAATGGGTTTGAGGATCCTCGCACTAAAGTCAGAATGTCTGCTGCTCAGGCTCTCAAGAAAGGTTGGCTTTACTATGAAGCAGGGCAGCGTTTCCTGGAGGTGCAGTATCTCACTGGTGGCCTTATTGAGCCAGAGGCTGAGGGACGAATCTCCCTGGAGGAAGCGATCAGGAAAGGTGCTATTGATGGCCGTACAGCACAAAAGCTTAGAGATGTGAATGCTTACACAAAATACCTTACGTGCCCCAAAACCAAACTGAAGATTTCCTACAAAGATGCCATGGACAGAAGCATGGTTGAGGAGGGATTTGGCCTTAGGCTTCTGGAAGCTTCCTCAGTATCCAGTAAAGGTCTCTACAGCCCTTACAATGTCAGTGGTGCTGCATCTGCTTCTGGTTCTCGGTCTGGATCCAGGACAGGCTCTAGGTCAGGTTCAAGAAGAGGCAGCTTTGATGCCACTGGCTCTGGATTCAGCATGAACCTCTCCTCATCCTCATATACCTCCTCTAGTTATAGCCGCAGATTTTAAAGCTGGACCTCACAAAAACCTACAACATGGTTCTGCAGCTTTCATACTCAATGCTGACTCTATACACTACAGTTACATAAGACACAGAAATTGATTTGAGAAGAAAAAAAATAATCACTTTATTCTCCTTTGCATGTGTTTGGTATAGGAAAATGCATTCCAAAAACTACCAGTATCTTTTTGTGTGGCGAATGTTAAATTCCCATTTTATGTATTTTGAATGCCTGAGAACCATTATCTGGTTTGCTTTAATCATAGTTGTCTAATTTAGATTTATTTCAGTTCATACAGATATTGCATATTTTCAAAGTGATCTTTTTCTTTTCTTATTTTATACTTAAGTACAGCATCTAAAATCAGGAAATGTAAAAAGCTAATTCAGCAGATAACATTTTGGAGATTTTTTTTTTAAAATCAAACTCTAATTAGACTGTATTTAATATTACTTACTATTACATGTTATTTTAGGAAATTCTTTTTATTCTTAGGTTTATTTAAGCATAATGTACCAGAAAAATATACCAAGTTTAAAAAAAAGTAATTAGATTGACGGAATGTGGTTATTTTTACGTATTTGTATAGATTTGATAGATGGATATATTAGAGGATGCTAGCCATCATATCAAATTATAGTTGCCGCTGGTTTCACAGAATGTAAAAAACACTACACCTATGCATAAACATACATAAACGCTAAAGGAGGAGCACTTTGTACAACAAGCCAATTTTAATGTCCCCTAAAACTGGATGTTATCTTTGTTATGAAAGTCCATTTGTCATTTACTGGATCCAGTCCATCTCCAAAGTCCATTTCAAAACTCCTGAGTACCCTATAAAGGAGTTCTCAAGGCCCAGATTTACTGTCAGTCCTCCACTGATGTGATATCCAGTGAAGATTTCAGATGGCTCAGGTGTCTGATCCATTCCTCACTCATAACATCTGGGCAGATCTGGACGAAATGTAGTACTTGTAAGTTGAACTAAATTTACATTAGTTGCAGCTGTATCCTAATGAGCACATTGATTTTACTTTTATGTATTATTTTTAATTGTCTCAAAACTTATTTTTTTGAATAAATTGAATAACATACTGTATGTCTGCTTATTCTAAAAAGATTTTCTTGACAGCATTAAGCCATATAAAAATTATTGTGTTGTTTATAGTGTCGGTTTTGTTGTGTCTTTATTCTCTCACAGAGATCGTCTGTTACTAGATATGGACAACCTGATGATGAAGTCTCACATTTGGTCTTAGATCTGGAGGTGAATGATGCTCATCAGCAGCCCACATTCTTACACATGCAGGTATTTATTAAATATTCACCATCTCTCTATAATTTTGCTTTGTGTGTACCTATGTTGGATATTTTTGATTCCCTTTATTCACTGTTTTGTTGCCCTTTTGTCATTTTGTTGCTTCACTCTATATTTTCAATGTTGTTTTTAGAGCCTCACTGAGGGTTTCCTCCTTCCATTGCATCTGCCATTTGCATGAAGACACTAGAGGCTAGGGCTACCTTGAAGTTTGCCTTGGATATCATATCAAGAACTGACACTTTAGTGGGCATCAGCTGGGAGCTGGACTTTGGAGTTTACACAAAAATCATTCAAAAGAATTGGATCCATTAAATTGATCTTAATGTGGACTTTTATGTTGAGTTCTATTGCATACATTGATTTTAGCCCCAATATGAGCTTTTTAATAAAGCACTAAATGCATTAGATAAAGAACTAAAATACAAATAAATACTAATTACATCTTTGACTGAATGTATTTAGGCTTATTTAGTGTACGGCAAATTAATTTTTCATTTTTACATTTCCTGTGCCAAAAAAAACAACAACATGTTTTGGTCATTTGTTGCCTCCCATGTATTTTTCTTTGCTTATTTTTATATTAATTGTACTTTACTTTTTTGTTTGTTTCTTTTTTGTTTTCTCTTTTTTGACGTTGTATATGTAAAATATTTTTTGCATGTTTTACTAATTGCTATAAAGTGTTCTAAAAAGATGAAGAATAGATTTTTAAATTTACACCAAAATATGGAAGATTATATGAGTAAAAGATGTATGAAATACTAATTGGTGGATTAATTTTCTCTTTTAGAAATACTGGTAATTAAGAGTGAGTTAATAACACTATACTCAAGTGTAAATAAATATATTTTGGAAAGATCAGTTCCAGACTTTGGAGAGTTTGTGTTTTATCTTTTATGTAAATGATCATCCATGTCACTATGACATATATAAACAGAACAGTACACATATTTCTAGCAATCCTATATTTGAATACTTTTACAAAGTAAGCAGTTAAATAACAAAAATTAGTAATCACCAGACTACTTATACAGACAGGAAGTATGGTGCTGATCAGAAAAACAGTCGGTATTCTGTAGATGCTATCCTCTGGTGGTAGGGAAGTGGAATGACAGGCTCAGATGACATTATGTTAAATCTGTAGGACGAAAGACAGAACCCAGAAGGAGACACACTTATGGACGGCCTGCCTTTGTGCCATTACACAGAAGACAATCTTAATGATCCTCCTGTGTTAACTGTGCCCTCGCTGCATGAAGGCGGCTCTATGGTATGTTTTCAGATCAGCACAGAGATACTGTAGAAATAATGTTCTGAAATTGATTTTAAAAAGGCTATCTGAAAATATTCCTTATGCAATCAATAGTGAATTGTGAATGAATCGGTATGTCCTAGTTGTGGTGTAATAAGCGTGTCTTCGGTTGATGTCCCTCTGTTTCAGGAAGCAGCTGCTCCGAAAGGAAGACGGTACGGGTAAATTAAACATATAGGCCTAATGTCCATTTCCCATTTTATATTTTAATTTAATAATAAACCCATATATACTTCAATTACACAAAGGCTGTAGGTCATGTCTGGGCTAAACTCTAATAGTGTCATATGATATTATGTTTAATTACAGGAGATGAGAGAGGGGAGGGTCATCATGATTATGTTTTACCTTAATATGTCAATCATTTTTCCATTGAATTTATTGTCACAGTTGTGATTTATAGGCTTTGATCCACGCATGGAGATTTCAGCTAAACTGCTATTAGCCTGCTTTTTTCTTCTTCTTCTTCCAGCAGGACCTTTCAGACCTGTTGAAAGACTATATTTCATTGATCAATTTGTGCTCTGTGTTAATTTTATGAAATTATTAAGGCTGTGCTGAATATAGTGCCTCCACTCTCTATCATGTCTGACAAAGAACATTCACAATACAGTATAGCCTACTGAAAGACAGATTAACTACAAACACTATGCAACAAAACAGACAACGATAGACAGAAAAATATCCATCTAGTATAAAAATGATAACACTTTAGTATAGAAACCAATTCTCACTCTAATATTAATGGTTATAAAGCACTAATCCTAATCCTGCCCAATACCTAAATTTAAGAATGACCTATTACTAACTATTAGCAGCGAAATTAGGACTTTGAGGCAAAAGTATATATATATATGTGTGTGTGTGTGTGTTGATATTCATTTTTGAGCTCCTTCTTTGTCATCTATCTACATTCCATTGAATATGTGTTCTTGTACTGTAGGATGGATGCAGAGGAGTGGAGTCAGTGGCAAAGTGAGTTCAGAGGTCAGATCAGGGCTCTGAGACACTGGCTGAAGACCATGGAGAAGAGACTCCCTCCACTCGATCCTGCTGTGAGTCTCTCACATACTGTACACTCCAGACCAAACATCTGAGGACGCTCCTGGAACCACCTGCTTGAATTCTTTTCTTAAAAAAAAAAGAGAGAAGTAAAAATATTAAATGGTTTTTAATTAAGAATGCCCCCAATAAACATCACATGCTTAAGTCACATGATCAAAGTCACGCATTTATTTACATTTAATTAGTAACCAATATATAACAAAACAAATCTAAGATAGTTTGAATTCACATTTCTTTTCATCTGTCACCTATCATTGACCCAAACTGCGAAGCAGTGGATGAAAAGAAAAAGTAAAAATGAGAAAAGGCCTAAAATAGTTTCTTCAGATTCATTCATCATTGTGAAAATGATCTGAGAATTAAACAAATAGTTATACTTTGACTCAGATGAAGACAGGAATCATGTCTTTGCAGTTTTTCTGATGATTAAGGAATACAACGTAGAATAGATAATATTTCTTCACCTTAGAAATGACTGTCAAAAGCAACAATTCTATGAAATGCCCCATATTTTGTCCGAAAGTGTGAAGTGTACTATTATTTTCAATAGGTACCACACATTTATTAAGAAACCAGTTTGGGATTTTCTTCAGCATATTTGACGCAGGCAGTGTTTTTTACTATAGACCACTGTATCCCTCTTCACACAAAACATATATTTCATGGCTATAATTTTTTATGTTCTGTTACTGTTATGCAACAGCTTTCTATCTGAAAACCGAATAAGCTCAAGTTTCTTTTGTTCCACTGCTGAGACAGTCTCCACCCAGGCTTTCCATCCTTTTGTCTTGTGATGAAGTATAACATCTCACTTCTCATGACATCATACTGTAAGGAGATGGACATTAAGGTTTGGAGAAAAATGGAGAGCCATGTGGCTTTTGTCATTGGATTAAAGTGATCTTTATTTAAAACTAAAAGCAAACATATGTGTGTGTGTGTGTGTGTGTGGGTGTGAAATACTCTTATAACATGACCACCTGGATAAAAATACAAGACAAAAGCACATGAGCCCTGTCCTTAGCACATCTGGAATATGCAGGCCTCTTTGTTGAGTGCTAATTGTGTGGGCAGGGGCCTTTTTGATGAGAAAAAATGCTGATCAAAGGCTTAAAACACACTGTCCCCATGGTGCTGGGATAAGCATCCCCATCAAATATGCTCAAAGAATATGCTTGAGCTATAGCCATAAATCGGCGAGCCCTGCGAGAGGAGAGCGAGGAGCAGCTCCTCAGAGGACAGCTTTTTTGTGTGGAGGAGAGCAGGTTTGTGAGGGGCCCCGGGCACACATGAGAGAGCACTCTGAAAGCACATTAGACTCCGATGAGACGCTGACGGACCACAGAAAAACACACCGTCTTACAGAGGACCTTCTCTTATCTGTCCACTGTAGAAGTGTTGTTAAACTCCCTTTCTCTGCTTTATCTCTCGGTGTCCTGCTCAGGTCAGCAGTAATTGAGCCGTCCGCTGCCAGTCTTCATGGACTCGTTTTGTCACAGGCTGAGAAACCCTCCTGAACACACGCTCTCCTTCATGAACCCTGTTTGTGTTCTCTCCTTTTCTTTTTTCTTTTTTTTATGTCTGTCTGCAATTGCTGACATAAATTCAGACAAAAAATGTATATTTTTCATCAGAATTGAACTTTAATAACTTGCAGTTGAAAATATTCATATTCATTTATTGAGATATAAACGTGCAATCGTACGAAGAAAAGTCAGAACTGTTAGGAAAAGGCCAAAACTGAAAGATAAAATGTAGCAATTATTTATGTATATTTTACTCTGTGCACTGTAAAATATTTATTGTAAAATTTACAGTAACTTACTGGCAATTTTGGTTGCCAGTAAGACTGTAAATTTACAAGACTACTGTAAATCAATAATTACATTTGTAATGTAAAAATTACAGCACACCGCTATATATATGTAGTAAAATTATGGTGCTTTCAATCATAAACTCAAAATATAAAAAAAGAAGCCTGTTTTTGTTACTGAATAAAAAAGGCAATTCCCAGAAAGTTGCAATTGCGAGATATAAATTGTGAGAATTCTCTTCAGAATTGGACTTTAATAACTGGCAATTGCAAATATTTATCTTACAAGAGAAAAAAAAATCTGAAATGACATGTAACCTTGCCATTGCCAAAACTGTGAGATCAAATTAATTAATTAATTAATTGTTGCTCTGTGGCTTGTTAGTTCCAGTCAGAAGAGTCTCTGTGATCTGGTCTGGTTATAAATATGTCTCAGGTTCCTCCTTCAGTCTCAGTCTAAGGGATTGTCGCAAGTATATTGTTTCAATTTCACCTGTTGTTTAGTTTTACAGGTGAACATCCTTAGGGTTAGTATCAGTATGAGCTTTTCGCTTGTAGCAAACTATATCAAATTTAATTACAAAACGTTATTTTCAGTTTGGGTTTTGTCTGTCGGTGTGGCCGTTCATGACTGGAGTCTGTGGCTCTGATTCTTGCCCAGGGCCTCATCCATTGCTTCCTGCTAACGGTGAAGTCTTTGTGTGTCTGTGTGTCTTTATCCTGAGCCTGTGGCAAACTCTGCATCTCAAATGAGCCTCACACACATAACCTGCGAACAGAGCTGTGATGGAGCAGGGTGAAGGGTCACAGCACAGCATGGTCTCCTTTTCCCCGGCCGGACCCTTCTAACGACAGCCTCCTCAGACAAACACACTTCACTCTCCTTTCCTTCTAACTTGCATACAGAGTTTAGAAAATGTGTTTACTGTCTCACTAAATAGTCTGTTTATTGTTGTATCCTGACTTCATGAACTTTGGACAGCACACAAGTAACGCTACGTTTCATACACTGTTGGGTCACACTTTATGTGAGGACACGTTTTCACTATTAATTAAGCCTGAGTTAACTGCAAATATTCTGCTTATAATTAGTTAGTAAAGAAGCTATTAAGTTTAGGGAAGGGGGTTTAAGGATGATGGGGTCTATGGTCATATGGAATAATCATTAATATGTGTGTTACAAGTACTAATAAACAGCCAATATGCTAGTAATGTGCATGCTAACAAACAACTATTTAATAGTGGCAACTGGTCCATAAAATATGGTATAGAACTTCAGAGTAAGATCAATTATTAATGATAGATAGTTCATGCATTAACTAACATGAACTAACAATGACCAATGCATTTATTGTTTGTTAATTTTGAGTGAGTGAATGATGACAGAATTGAATTTTTTGGGGTGATCTAGCCTCTTTAAGGTAAAAGTGTACTTGTAATGCAGGAACTGTTTGTTGTGTTGACATAGTGTATGTAGTGTGGTCCTTTCATCAGAGCAGATAGATGCGGCGTGGGTCAGTATTCTCAGGAGACTCCGTCTGTCACACAATAATGACTCAGGTGTGGAGGTCGAGTCACACATTAATGAGCACATTCACACATCTGTTAGTCAGATCAGCTTCAGATGAGTCATACAATCATCTTAAACTGAAAGAATTCTTCTGAAAGAAACATCTAAACTAACTGTTTTTAATTCATTTGTTTAGCATTGTTAAATCAACGTAAATATTAAGTCACACAACGTTAATAAATTTAAGGGTAAGATCAGGTAGGACTTTGTAACATAGCAACTGCAGCTTACCAGGTTACTAACCTAAGTAAATTTTTTCAGTAACGTTTCTCAAAATAATTTTCAAAACATTGAACTTTTCCATTGAGGAGCAATGTGATAAAACACGGTGCAAAATAATTGCTTTTATGCCTACTCGTTTTGTCATAACATGCTTTTTGCTGAATTATACATTCAACAATGAACATATAACAACAATATCGCATTCTATCATATTTTATTGTTATGTGTTGCACAGTGCTTCACATGTTAAATAATAGCAACCAGATAATAATCATATACTCAGCATACCATTTATATTGTACATTATGCATTCATTCAGTTCATTTAAGATGATTCAGTGGATGATCATGTTTCTTTTGATTGAATTTTTTTTCTGTGGAACCAAAGATGGTTCTTCTATGGTATTGCTGTGCAGAACTTTTTAAGCACATATTATGTAACTGAGAAAATCCTCATTGTTTTGTATGAGATACATACTTTTCTCATTATTTTATTACATATATTAGAAAAGATTATTCCCCCTTTACTAGCTTCAGTATATGTAGCAACTGTGTTAGTAGCTTGTATAGTAACTACTCTTTCAAAAGGTTAACATGACTCTGCTTGATATCAAGCAAACGTTCTGTCAGCCTCTTTTGTGTTTGATCCCCTGTGATGGGTTCATTTCCAGTATCCCAGCAGGGAAGCCTTCACAATGAGCGGTCAGCACCAGTGTGTTTTGGGAAGTGACCGTTACAGTGCAACATGGTTGTGTTAGATTTTTCTGTCCATAGGAGATGAGTGTGTTGTTCATGAATCACAGACAGAGCTCACCGGCAGCAAGCGACCTGTTCACTGAGGTGCTAATTATATACCAGAGGAGCCTTTGTGTGTTATTTGATTTGAAGCTGGAGTGATGGGGGAGGATAACATGTCTGTGGGATTAATCCACTTTAGGGCTCTCTGGGTATTTACACACAAGGGACCCGTGATCACATTTGGCCACATCTGCAAGCCATTTGGCATTACACTGATTCATCTGCTGCTCTATGAACATACAAGCCACATGTGCAGCACACAATAGATCCAGGCTGATACATTACTCATATCACAGCTTTCATACAGTCCATTAAGCGCAATATACATATGCATGTGAACTGCAGGATCATTTTTAAGGCACATGGATTTTGTGGACTTCATAAGTATATATGTTACATTTGTAAGATCAGATGACTGGCATTGCCATATGAACAAAAAACCTAAGTGCACTGCCTTGAATGTTATGATATGATTCACACACTGGGTAAATGATATGGGAGGACAATGTGATTTCCTTGTTCGTGAGCAGGCCTGGATCAGGTGTCTCTGTCAGATTGGGTAAATAATGGTAGCACAGCTCTGCCAAATGTGGACACAACTACACTCACTCTTTGATTTTGTATCTCTTATCATAATGACTAAATTGAAATGATCTGTTTTTATATATATATGTACACATCAGTAATAGATATATTTGGATGGCTATATCGCTATTTTGGATCCAATAAAAGACAGATTTAGGTTCTGGTTCACACAAAGAGGCAGTATATCTATCCTAAACTATATATATATGTAAAGAGAGAGAGAGAGATAAAAATTTTCAATTATAATTAAGCTAGATTCAAAATATGCAGAGTGAGAGAGGAAGTCTGAGTGTAGCGATTGGCTGCTGTTGTCATGATCTCTCTTCTCAGCTGGCAGAGATTCACGAGACTTCAATGAAACGAGACGAGAGTTTAATGAAATGAGAAACATTTAATATGAAACACAGGATACAAAGATGCTGACGAATATGGAGAGATCAGTGCAGACATCAAACGACCAATGAACTTTAACAACGGACACTGAACAAGACAAAGGCCATGGTATAAATACACAGACTAATCAAGACATGATACACAACATCTGGAAATATGGCTGGATCAAAACAAAAGATAAAAACAAAGAAGCACATGGAAACAGGGCATGACATAGCCCCCTCCCTAGGAGTGGCTTCCAGATGCTCCATAACAACGGTAGGAGGGTGGGTGTATGGGTGCCCAGGAGGCTGGACGGGGCAGAGTCACTGGAAGCCTCCAGTACATAACAAGGTTCCACGGCAGATCTGGCCCTTCGGGTGGCCACGGCGGGTCAATCCTCATCCCACCCCTCCCCATCATGACCCAGGTACACCTCCCGCCTGTACAACCGTGGGTCATAGGATGTTGTCGAGGAGGGATGTTCTGGGGACCACTCTGGACTGGGTTCAGGGCTAGGACCCGATAACGGCACTCCTGGCCATGACAGCAAACCAACATGCGGTTTCCCTGACCGTGATTCGAGTCTGGGACACGACAGTTGCGGATTAAGAACGGCACTTCTGGACAAAGTTCGAACAACGGACCTGACTATGGTTCTTCTGACTGTGATTCGGACACTGGATCTGACAACGGTTCACCTGACCGTGACTCGGACACCAGACCTGCATATGGTTCTCCTGACCATGATTCGGGGCTGAGACCTGATAACTGCGGACTGAAATCCGCGGGAGTTTGGATCGGTACTCCTCTGACCCGACACTCTGGGACCAGCTCTGGAATAGGCAGACTGGAATCCGCGGGAGACAGGATCAGCGCTCCTGGCCGACACTCTGGGACTGGATCTGGAATAGGCGGAAAAGAATCCGCAGGGGACTGTGACGGCGCACGGGGCTGTAGAGAACTAAATCCGTTTTACAGAACTAAATCCGCGGAGATGTGTGCAGTCACAGTGGTGGAGCTTTCAGAATGCTTGTGAATGGGGTGGCTCTCACATTGCGTTGCGAACGATCGTGACGATCCTCATGACTGTGCCCGGACCGTCATCAGGCATAAAAATACCACCAACCTCCATTTTAAGCCTGTAATGTCTGGGAGCTCTACGGGGCTGAACCGTCTGGCAATGTTTTAGAACAAGCGCGACGAGCCAGGTGGTGAATCTCCTCTTTGGTCAGTTATTATTTTCTTCTCAGAATTTGTGAGTTTATATCATGTAATTGCAATTGTTGTGTTAAATAGCAATTCTCTCGCTTTTTTTATTTTTATTTAATCCTTATGTATTTATATGATTTGCTACCCAAATCTTATCAGGAATTTAAATGTGTGTTCTCATACATCACAAAAACAGATTTTCAGAGGTGGTCTGTTTTAGGACCATAACTCAGGACAGACACTGTTTAAGGGCCTGCTCAGGTTAAATATCTTGACCTCCTGAGCTCACAGCACTGAATTCTCTTTCCCAGGACAGTCAGGGTGACAGGCATTGTTGCTCCTCTTTCTTCCTGTCTGCTCTTATTGTCTGTGTTATTTGGCCGTCTCAGTCGGGGGATGGGCCAGGGTTAATAATTGAAGTGCTATGGTTAGTGTAGTGGCCCTGCCGTCCCCTCTTCTGCAGGTCCCTACTGAATTCGAGGTACACATTCATCATCATAAAGTGGATGTGTGCCCTCTGCCACTCTCTCTCACGAGCGCTCTTCTTTATTCTCCTCTCTTTCTCCATCCTCTTCGCTGTTTTCGCTTCAGTCAGGGGGTGTGTCCCGCTGCTCCTCTCCATCACCCCGGCTCATTGCACTCAAGGTCAAGACATACATTCACTGCCTTCTGTGATCATTTACTGGAGACAGGAAACAGAGACAGACAATAACACACTTACACCTGCAGGAGGAACCCTACTAGAGCAGTTACACCTGACCCTGGACACACAAACACCTGCACAGTCTACACTTACCCCGTGGAAGCTGGTTTCTGCTACGGAATGGAAAAAAAAAACATTTGTAAAAAAATTATGTTTCACAATTTGGACTTTTTTTTTCTTGAAATTGTTAATTGTGAGGTATATATAAGTCATGACTGCGTAAGA
The DNA here is from genome assembly GCA_032275025.1 of Enteromius treurensis. Lineage (NCBI taxonomy): Eukaryota > Metazoa > Chordata > Actinopteri > Cypriniformes > Cyprinidae > Enteromius > Enteromius treurensis. The sequence goes on from JAUCMU010000030.1 coordinate 3,088,697, forward strand.
TAAATCCATAACTGCAGCTGCAAAGAAAAGTTCTAATTGATTCATCTGCTGCTCTTTAAACATACAGTACAAGCCACATGTGCAGCACACAACAAATCAGAGTAGAAATATTACTCATATCACAGCTTTCATACAGTCCATTATGCACAATATATGTGAACTGCAGGATGTTTTATTTTGAGGCACAATAAACTATTATTATTATTTTACAATTGCAAAAAAAAAGTAAAATTGTGAGAAAGAAAGTCAGACAATTTTTAAGTTTACATATCAAGGTTCTGAGTTTAGAACTGCAAACTGAGAATGGCAAGAACAATAGTCAGAATTGTGAAGTAAAACATTACAATTATTATAAAAAAAAATATTCAATATTGTTTATATATCATCAAGGTAGACTGTTGTAACTGGCTAGACATCATTAGAGTGGCAACATGCCTCCTTGCTTTTTCTATAGAATACAAAGGGAAAAAGATATAGAAATAGAAGTATAGAATAGTATAGTACAATAGTACAGTACAATATAGTACAAATTTTAAAGTTACATCCACACCAGGCTCCACCCTCACAGACACACAGCGCGCACCCTCACCTGAGTACTAATCTGACACACCTGCAATATACACCTGACTCCAATCACCACACCCTTTATAAACCACAGTCACCAGTGCACCCATCGTCCGAGTGGACTGACTCCCAGTGTTTCCTCTGTGAAATTACTTACCTGTGATTTTCCTGTTCTTCTCCAGTTGGATCCTCGACCACTGTGATCCCCTCTTCAAGTTGTTCTGGTTCGTCTATGTTGTGTGTGTGTTATCATCGCTGTTGTGTGCTCTAGCAACGCTGTCAAGAAAGACAAGTGGCTTTCAGTTTGAGACATCTTCAGTTGGAATTGGACTATTTACTTTTGTTTACCTTTTTCCCGCGATCTGCGAATAACTTTTGTTGAATAAACCTTTAGTTGTTTCATTATACTCCTGAGTTGGTCCACTTATTTGACAAAAGTCTTCCCAAAGAAGCATTTGGAAAAGTGTTTCTTTGCTTGCTGTGAGCTATTTTCTCCCTAAGGTCACAGAGCATGGTAGCCTTCTCATCTACGTGACCGACAGGTAATGCAGAGAACGGTGATATTCATGTGTATTAAGATAGATATTAAAATATTGTATCCTGTATTTAAGCTCTCCAAGATGAAGACTACATAGTATGTGTGTAACCAGCCGTACTGATAAGATGTTTGGTTGAGCTAGGTAGCCTTCAGAAGCAGATAAGTGCTCTGTATGTGTGTGTGTGTGTGTTGGCATCCTTTTCTGTAAAGAGCTGAGCTGCCATATGGGTACAGAAGAAGTGTCCTGGGAGGCAGGGGCTCTAACAAGGAGACTTAAGGTCATGACCTCTTGCATCAGTCGCTAGAGCTCTTCTTTTTTGAGATCCGTTACACTCACCCCCCTAAACCTCACTCCCATACGGGTCATGGCACCAATGTAACCCCCCTGGATCTTTATAAGCAATAAATAGCATTTTGGATGATTAGTCAAATTCTACTACTTAATAACAAAATACATGAATACAGTATACATCAATATTTACATAAATCCTGCCCATTTCTTTGCATTGCCAGCACATGCTTCAGTGCTCTGAGAGTGTTTATAGTGCTGTGAGTTTAACACTTCATGACTGAGAGCAGAACACAACACAATTTTCCTCATCACACAAGACTAAACTACTACAATGAACAACATCATCGTCCTCATCTGGACACTGCTGTGCTGTATACAAGGTATATAATGAGAGCTTGAAAGCAATGAAGTTAGCTAACATATAGGCCTATGGTGTATAATAATATGGAAAAAATTATGCTTTGATGTGTATACATTAATTATATACATTTGTCTCTCAGGCTCCAGTGGACAGATCACAGTAACTCAAACTCCTGCAGTTCAAAAAACTGAACCAGGACAGACTGTAGTGATGATATGCACCGCCAGCACTCCATTAACAGGCTGCAGCCCACCATGTCTGTCCTGGTACTTACAGAAACCTGGAGAAGCTCCTAAGCTCTTAATAAATTTGATTAACAGACTCCAGTCAGGAACTCCATCTAGATTTAGTGGCAGTGGATCTGGAAGTGATTTCTCTCTGACCATCAGAGGAGTCCAGACTGAAGATACAGGAGATTATTACTGTCAGAGTTATCACAGTGGTCCAGTGCTCACACAGTAATAAAGAGTCATACAAAAACCTGGTTCAGTCAGTGTCACAGTGACAGTACTGATACAGCTGAGAGATACTGCAGCTGCTCTACAACACAATCACACACAACACTGATCAGAGAACAAACATGTAGAGTTATAAACTCAAGCTGTCATATGTATTTTATATGTATTTATTTATTATTATTAGTTATCATTTATTAGCTATACTGGTGCTCACTTTAAAATAAATTCAAGTTGTGTATTGTGTGTGATGATACTTATTTCATCATCACTAAGACTTGTAATTACTGGCTTGTGACGCTAAGGGGCAATGCTGTGCTTCAGGGAGTTTCTCTCATTAATGAAGAAGTCAGACTGCCAGTAATTTCAACAGGCTATGAAACTCTTTAATTTCTTGTTGCATTTATTCATTTTGCAGAATGTGATAGTAATAAAAGACTATAAGAATTTACAGTGCAAATTGTAATTATAGTGCACCAATTCAGTAGGTATAGGGTCCATCTGAAATCAGTCAACGGTCAACACCACACCTACCTGAGATACAAACCTGGCGTCCTTACCTGAGTGCGCAGCTACAGATTGATCAAGTAGGCGATCCGGAGATCGCTCATCTGTCGTAAGCCTGAAACTTTACTCAACTTTGCACACTCACCTGCTGTATCTTTGCTGCACCGCACCTTGAAAAATAGAGTAAACGATCCGCAGATCTTTCCATGTGTTCTGATCCTTTGTGTATACTCCCCTCTGCACACTCACCTCTGATATCCTCTCTGCCCAGCACTGGAAAGGGTTGACAGGCGATTTGGAGATCGCTGTTCCCGAGGCTCTCATCAGCAGCGATCAGGAGATTCTGCTTCAAGAATTCTAATATTATTTATGTTACTTGCCTTGTGCCTGAGTTTTCTGTTGAGCCTTTTGCTCAGTTTTTAAATAAAACTCCTTCTTTACTGACCTGACGTCTCTGGTTTGGCTTCGAGCGTTACACTCATGTCCACTTTGTACATATTATATGAGCTGGCTAACTCCTACAAATTTGTACAGCCTCACTCGTATGATTTGTCTTAGGCACGGGATAGGTGTAGGTCATTAGTACAAATTCATCGAAATTGTGCAACTCATAGAATGTATAATTTAGCAAAAATCATATAAATTTGTACGAGTGAGGTAGAATTAGCCACCTCATAAAATATGTACGAATTGCAGTGAGATCTGGCTGTCCTAACCCAACACAGTTACTTATTACTGATATAAACCCAAATTAGGTACAAATCAAGTCTCAGCTAAGCATTTGGATTGAGACAGTTACCCACCGGGTTTTATTTGTGTAGGCAACTAAAAAGTACACAGTGTATGGAATTTTTGGTAAAACACTTGCACATTTTAGATTCTGTTAGGTCATACATACCACATAATATTAGAATAGTTACCTCTTATTTTCAAAATACTTAGTTAAAAAATTAGTAATTTTAAAGGTAATTATAATGGTTTTCAAACCTCCCAGCACTGCACATTTTGTATGTCTCTCTATATCTGACACACCAACTTCATTATCATGTTTGAGGTGTAATACATGATTCCTGTCAATCTAACCGAACAGAATGCGTTCAGTCACTTCTGTTGCCTGGATTTTGGCTTTCCATTTGACCCACAGAAAAAATTACATATATTTTGACCTTCTCCGGCACAATACAGTTTTTGACTATTGCTTACACACTAAAAGTGAATGCATACACCAAAGCCCCAATACCTAAACTTCTTGTATCTTATCTTAAACACAGTGTAATCATAGCTTAAACACATTTTCA